>OZ038493.1:94137116-94250271 GCA_964036315.1 Acanthosepion esculentum | reverse complement strand
ATTTATTATTATCTTTTATACTACTAGGCAATACATATACTTATTTATTACTTTTATTCACCTATACTTATTATTTTTCCTCATGTGTAGATAAGTTCGCTTATTACCGATTTCACATTCCTCCCCGCGTCTTTTGAACGGGAGTAACGATTTATCCCTTGTTTGCTGTTTAAGATTAGGTTTCCGGTTCCTTCTGAAGTCTGTTTAAACTTTTTACTGTTAACGTCTCCACCTGAAGTTCGAAAATTTACTAATTAATAATTTCTTTTTCCTAAATAGGAGTAGATAGGTTCGCTTAACGCCCAGTATGCAATTCTCCCCGGTCTTTTGACCAGGAGTAGAGGTTTATTCCTTTCCTGTTTAGAATTCGTTTTCCAGTTCCTTCTAAAGTCTACATCAGCTCTATTCTTCTAACATCTCCACCTAAACTTTGCAATTTTGTTCATTAATTATTTTTCTCTTTAATAGGAGTAGATAGGTTAGCTTATCGTCTGTTTCACATTTCTCTCCAATGTTTTGAACAGTACAGGTTTATTCCTTGTTTTTCTGTTTAGGGTGAGGTTTCTGGTTCATTCTAAAAACTTTCTATCTTCTTTCACTCTCCGTAGTCCCCGTGCGTCTTAATACAATTGTTGCCTTGCTTGGGGTGAATTGATAAAAAACGCAAGCAATTCTTTCATCCTTTTTTTATTCTACTATACAAACGATTCTTTTATTCCTTTCTTTTATTCCATTGTGTAATTAATTTGGGGAAGTAAATTTGTCCTTATTTCTTTTTTTTCCATGATGGAAACAATTATTTTATTCTTTAATTTTTCACTGTTCAAACAATTCTTTTATTTCTTGTTTAAAAAAATTTTCGATTAAAAGAATTCCGATAATCCTTACTTGATCCATTTAGCTTTAAAGAGATTTTTCTCAATGACCCGTCTTAAGAGAAATCAAAAACTTTTAAATCGGTTGAGTTACGAGGATGTTGCAAAATATTCCCACCCTGAGTAACGCCATAAACTACATCCGCGTCATGGGTAAGCCCAACAGCAAGGCTTTTGATCAGGAACTTTGTGAGGAGTGAAACCACCTCTTAATTGCTGGTGTTCCCAGATCTACCCTGACCTGGGGTGGTAGAACCTGTCAGGGTCCCAGCTATGGGCAAATAGTTAACCCCAACCTGTGGTCAAAACGCTATGAAAGTGTAAAAAATATGTTTTAATACCAGTAATACATTTTTTGAAAAATATTACCAGCAATAAAATTGTTGTCGGCATTAAATAACACATTGAGGTTGATATGCCGTAAAACAAATGAAACCAAACCAAAGCAAAATATTCCAACCAATTGATTGGACCTCTTTGGGTTATTTTACTGAGATTGAACTTGAAGAATGGCCCATTTTCTTTTAACTAATTCTGAACATTTTCTCATATGAATTGAACAGTTGAAATATAATCCTTGAAAATGGCTAAATGTATAGCCGAAAGCGCTCGGATAAAAAGAACATTCGGACAGTTTTTATATAATTTATCATCTGAAAAGAAAAACATTATTAGATCGCACGAGAAATTATATAAAAAAACTAAGTAAAAGCACATTGTCAGTCGTTTTTAATGAAATGTGCACATATATATATATATATTGGACTCTCCCGTCGTATTCGATGTATGAGGGTCAAGCAGATCAGTTCCTAGGTACCCACAGCCCAAACCCCAGCACATATGATTTGATTATAGTGATAAAGGCTTTGTGCAGAACCAACCACACGTTTTGAAGGGCTGAATACAGAGACCCCGTGCACTACGTGCCACAAGATCCCCAAACGACCCTCCGCAGGTTTTGAATTCAGATTTGTCCTTCTTCTAGACCAGTTGCCATCCAAGGCTATAGAATGCCAGTCTATACTGCTATTTGCCCATATCTGGAGGGAGAAGAACAGGATGAATACCCAAGGGTATTAGCTCGTAAGTGAATGTAATGGATTTGACTGGAATTCGAACTCGGCTCTCTGATTCCTCAATCCGACCTGCTATCCACTACATAGCGGCTCGGACATATATATATATATATATATATATATATATATATATATATATGACAAAAAAATATGCTCCTGAAAAATTTATTTCGGTTGACCTCTCTGGGGAGGATGTGTATGTTTGTAAACAGTGACTATTACGGCTAATAATGCAAGACTCTTCGGTAAATCGAATCGAGTTCTCTCAGTCACTAAATATAAATACGCTTAAATTCACCTTCTTCTCTGCCGTGCGCCAACGGCTTCAGGGTTAAATTTCTGACTGACGCGAATTCAGCCGGTTTTCGATTCTGGCCAGTGGCAACCGGACGTCTAGCTACACTGATGAGTTGTGATACAGCGAAACAGTCTGTCTGTGGATGACAATATATATATATATATATATATATATATATATATATATATATATATATATATATATATATATATTTATGTGAGTGATATCCTTTTAAATCAAGAACTGTAAATTTGTTTTAAATTTAAACGTTCCTTCAGAAAACTCGGGTTAACTCCCTGTCTCCACCCCTCTACTCATCTTGTTTAACACTCTTTCGTTCCTTCATAAACTGAGTGATTATTTGTTTGTTTGTTGTCTAATTTTTATTTTGTATTTTCTTTCATTTTTATTTTTCATTAAGTTATAATTTAAGGACTCTTCAGAAGTGAATTCCCCGCTCGCATTTTCGTTCTCCGAGGCCCCGACCTCCGTACGGGCTGAACCAAGATTACTGTTTGATATCCATTAACATTGCCGACTATCTCAAATCATGAATTGTAACTTTATCTTTAGATGCACACAGTCTTGCTGTAAAAATGAAATTTCCTTCGCTGTGCCTGACTTCCAGGGGCGTCTATTCACTATCTTTCCACACTCTCCCGGCTTCCTTCTTCACGGCTTATTTGTGCCCTGTGCTCTTTCGTATTATTCAGTTTTCTTACTAAAATAATTGCCTGTGTTTGTTTCCTTACTGCCTTTTTATTTGATACAGGAGGCCCAATTTATCGAGTGAGGAGGACACTTGCAATCGGGAAAGCCACTAGCAATATTAGTGTCAGCCTATATAGTG
Organism: Acanthosepion esculentum; assembly: GCA_964036315.1. NCBI lineage: Eukaryota > Metazoa > Mollusca > Cephalopoda > Sepiida > Sepiidae > Acanthosepion > Acanthosepion esculentum. Next base: position 94,247,172 of record OZ038493.1, on the reverse strand, counting down.
TTAGATGAAAAACATCTTACCTGTCCCAAAAATGGTTTCAATCATTTGTCTTCCTGATGATTATCAACTAAGTAAAGTCGACTTCACAAGTATTTTGCCAAGTGGCCCCGACAAAGTTGGTCACTGAAAGAAAAAAAATTTTAGACAAAGATGACGAGGCAAAGAACAATGTTCGCTATAAGAAAATGGTTACTACCCGCGAAGACCAGAGACGAAGACGAGCCATGGAATGTGACGAAAAGATAGCCTCGCAGCCACACGAAAAGGAAGACACACATCAGACTGTTTACCCCACCCACTCACCTACGCCTCATCTCTAACTCGCTACAGAAGTAGGTTACAAGGCGAGAATAAAGTCTGCTTACTGTCACAAATGTTTCATGATTTTAATTCGTGAGTGAGGATCTGACCAAAGAGTTATTTTTTAACCACAATGGTTTGATAGGAAGAAGGTGTATGCTGAGAACTAAGCCTGGTGTCTGGTCGAAGGCTACATCACGTGACACAAATTTCCACGAAAGATATATTTTTTTTTACAAGTTAGAGTTTCTAGAACCGGGCTCAACCGGTTTTGAATTCAGAATTAAACTGGTCAAACCGATTTTTGGTGGCAAGAAACAAAACACGTTTTATAGCTAATTTGAGGGTGCTGATCCTGAAAATGACCGTATTTTTTAATGATCCGCTTTCCATTTTTGCAGTACGGAAATTGCTCATTTTTGGAAAAAATATCAGTTTACGACCTTGGTTGATCGCAACATTTAGTTGATAAAGGTCGTAGAAGCCCATCAATTTTCAGGTAGGCCGAACAAATTTTTGTCAGACACCTGAAATAAACTATTTTTATAAGAAAAAGTGTTTCTGAGTCAAACATTTGAAAATAGAAGTCTCGATTTTTTCCAATTTATCGCTAAAATTCAAATTAAGTGATAAACTTTATCAGTAATACACTTTAGTAAAGCTGATGATTAAGGTGACATCAAGAAAATGGAACCTTAAAATCTTCTGTTTGATATTCATAAATTTATCCCATCACTTTTATCCCTTCACGGTGGAACGAAACCAAGCTCATTGAGAGAATTTTGTTTTCACAGTTGGAAAGAAACGCTAACTAAAGACATCCTACTTCCATTGTACCTCATACTGCTGGAATATCAAAAGGGGCTTAAATAACATTGAACATGACAATCAAGAAAGTGAACATTTTTACCATAGTTCTTATGTTCACAAAGGTTTTATTTCTGCTGTTAGTTTATTAAATGATTTGATGAAAATACTTGTTGGTCTTGGTATATTCAATCGTGTTATTTTTAAAGACTTAGGGTCTGATTGTTATTGCAAAAATAGTATTTCTCAATAAGCAGACCAATATTTGTTAGTTTAAATATGAACTGAGAGGTTTCTACGATTTTATTTTGAGAAATATTGCCATCGGTTAATATCATATACGGTGTAACCCGGATATAAGAGAGTTGTCGGGACCGGATGTATCTTATATCCGGGTTTCTTTTATATCCGGGTTTGGTCTATTTTGTTTAGGTAAGTATGGTTCTAATTTGGGACCAGAGAAAATTTCTCTTATATCCGGGTTACACTGTATACAGAAAACAAATGATTTTTTTTTCCTAAAATGAGACATTTCTGTACAGCAAAAACGGTAGCTAACCAAGAAAAAGTAAGGTCATTTTCAGATTAAGCACCCTCAAATTAGCTAAAAAAAAGATGTTTGGTTTCTCAACACTATTTCGAAAATAGTTTTTGTTTAGCAGTGTTATTTTCTTCTTCTTTTTTTTTTTTTGAGTTGTTGTCAATCAAAACAAAAGAACTCAGTCTTCCCTGAAGTTTAACTTCTCTTCTTCTAGGTGGAAGGTGGAGAAAAGATACATAACTTTTCAACAGTATCGATGTGGAGGCGAACGCGATGGCCTCTGCTGGAATTAGAACTGGACGCCAATTCCACTTTTCGCGTCGGTAACAGCTTCGCTATGCGCCCATCCGCCTGAAAGACGAGCTAGCAGTTCAAGACAAGATTGATTACTAACAAATAGGAATTTCAAAAATACTTTCATCTTACAAGTATAATTATAAAATTTTTAAAAATCACTACATATATCCGACAGTGTAAGTTATTTATTTTCTTTACTCATCAATAACTTATAGTAATGACAAATGTAATATCTGCTAACATATTCAAAATGGTTGCTCGCAAATATGTGCACGCACACACAAGAGTATATTAACGAAAATCCCGAGTGAGCCCAAATTGTAGACTCAGTTAAATTTAGACGGATTTCTGTACGAACTGACCTTTTTGTAACATAGCAACCAAAAAGTAACAGATGCAGTATTGTTGAGTCAGTCAGGAAAATGTCATCTGGTACGAATCTATGAAAAGTCAGTTTAAAAACAAAATAAAAAAAACACTTCAAGTAGTTTATATGATCCATAGCTTCTAGTAAAAGCGGAAAGAAAACTTACATAGTATATGAGCGTACATATTCATACACATACGTTTAAACATGCATATACATCCACATCCGAGGCAGATAGTATGCCAAAAAATGTAGAAATAGCAACGAAGAGAATAGATAACGTTGGAAAGAAAGGAATTCGAGGAAAAGTATAAAGCATAGATAGATAAATATGATGGAATTGATATATAAATATATTTCATATATATATATATATATATATATATATATATATATATATATATATATATATATATATATATATGGAATATCAATTCCATATATATATATATATATATATATATATATATATATATTTGTGTATTTAGGCAGCAATCCTTCTTTCAAGCACATTTCATTAAAAACGACTGACAAGGTGCTTTTATTTAGTTTTTTTATATAATTTCTAAATTATATAAAAAACTAAATAAAAGCACATTGTCAGTCGTTTTTAATGAAATATATATATATATATATATATATATATATATATATATATATATATCGAGAGAGAGAGAGATAGGGATATCTTTAGATAGAGAGACAGATCGACAGAAATAGATATGATCCAATTGAGATAGATTGATAGATAGGAACGTCTATAGATAGATAGATAGATAGATAGATAGATAGATAGATAATTAAATCGAAGCACTCAAGCGACCTGGTAAGAGAATGATGATTTCACTCTCTCTCTCTATATATATATATATATATATATATATAGAGAGAGAGAGAGAGAGATAGAGAGAGAGAGATAAATAGAGAGATATAAACAAACAGATAGATACAAACATATACATATACTAAACTAACACATATGAAGAGATTGAGATATATAGATAGATAGCTAGATAGATAGATATTAATAAGAGTGAAAGACATAATGAACAGAATGAGATAGATAGATAGATAGATATGAAACCATTTACTTGTACATAAGCAATGACTCAAATTAGGTTCAAATTTCGCTTCAGAAAACATAAAGTATTTCCTCTCTGTCCAAATTATTTTCTTTTGCTCTGGAATTTTCACTCAGACACTCTGCTCGATTGTCCTTGGAATGGCTATGAACTCGTATACGGAATTTGTTTCAAAAACCGTACATTGCAGAAAGGAACAACTGAATCAATTCAATTTGCAGATATTGATCGAATAGCGATAAAGTCGTACGTGAGTAAGATTTGGATCGTTGTTCTTGGTCTAGCTTCTAACAAGTCCATTACACTTGGCATACAACAAATTCGGCTGAAGGCCACCCACAGGGCGAATTCATTTGTACGTTGATAATAAATACGCCAGCTTTCTTATTAGCGATAATCCATTAATATCTTATTCCAAAGATAGTTACTTTGCTGCCTGTGTTTAATGAAGGCCAAGTTTTCAGCTTGAGTCTTTAGTCGGTGAGTCAAAAGAAATTTATTGTTTTCAAATGGTCTTCGCTTTTAAAGGATTTCTCTAAGGTTTGACAGTGCTTTACGCATGGAATTACACAGAGGCAACTTGATTATAAAAACCGTAAAAACCTTTGCATTTTTTGAAAAATAAAAGATTTCATTTCGTAAAGCCAACTGCATTATCTTCTTTTTGATGCGTCTTGATGAGAAAAATTAGATAAATATTTGTAAAATAATAAATGATTGATAAAAAATATTCGAAGTAATTATATAAAGTGGAAAATACGAAAATCTGTTGAAGGTTGAATTTTACATTTTTTCTTTTCTTTTTTTTTCAGATGTTTTCTAGTTACCCGCACTGATTTGCTAAAATATTAATATACATTGATGAAAAATGGCCTAAACTTAAAAAAAAAACAAAGTTTTATCGTCAAAATATTTATGTTATTATTAAGAGGAAAGACCAGAGGATTTTATGGTTATTGAATTAAATTTTTTTCATCCATTTTAGAACGTTTGAAATTTTTTTGAAAGATATTTTTGGCGCCAGTGACAAGATTAGTATAAGGCATTTAGTTTCTTTTTTTGCAGTGAAAAACATTAATTTGGAAATTCTTGCAAAAATCAAATAATTGTCAGATTTTAATTAAATTCCAGGATTTATTCACAAATGAATTAAATTCTTTTAGAAATGTTTCTTTTTAGGAAACCTTTTACCCCGACCCTAACCCGAGATATTAATTTTTATGTCATTTAATGTGTATATCTGTTAAAAGCCGAACTCCTTGCACAGTTGAAATCATCACTTCTTTTTCTAGAATAAGAAAACGAGTTACCGTAAATCTGCTGTGAATCGTAAAAAGGAAAAAAAGGAAATAAAACTAAGACATGATTTTAATTATTAAATACTTTTAGAAATACAATAGAACCTCGGTTCACGAATTTAATTCGTTCCTGAAGCCCGTTCGTAACTCGAAATGTTCGTAACCCAAAAAGTTCGTAACCCGAAAATAGGAACCGATGTACAATGGATTAATCCCTTCCTGGTCCCAAGATGATTGTGTATTTAAAGTTTCTCAACAGTAGTTTGTGCACAAGTTTATACATAAAACTAATAGAAACCATTAAATCTAAGGAAAAATAAATAAACCAATTACAAAACAGATAAAATATAGACGAACATTTTAATTTTAGCGTACCTGTAAATAGGAGAGTTGACGGCGTAAGTGAAAATGGAATGAAAGACATGATCGTCTCTTTATTTATAAGAATAGCATAGATCGTTGATTTTGCCAGATGAAACTGAGAAGGAAGAGACAATATCATCAACAATTGTTTTTCTCTTAGCTTTTCTTTTTCCTTTACCAGTATCACTGCTAGCTTTCTTTGGAACCATGACTGAGGATTAATGAAGAGACAAAAAAGGCACTGTACAATAACATTGGAAATAAAAGCACAGTACAACAAACGAATGTATACAACATGACGGTTGACTCAAAAATGACTCCGTTCGAGTTAACTCAAAAGGTTGTCCGATAACCGAGTCATTTTCATCTCGAATTTTCTGTTCGAAAACCGATTTGTTCGACATGTGAGACATTCGAGAACCGAGCTTGTTCTGTAACATATTATAGACAATAATCTTAAGAAAAAAATTCGATGAATGACGAATTTTTACAAGAATTGTTTTCATTTTTTTAAACTTCTAATTAGAATAATTTATATTTTAAATCTTTTAAATTTTTGCTCTTGAAACTTTGTTCATATATATATATATATACATATACATACATACATATATATATATATATATATATATATATATATATACATATATATATGTATATATATATATATATATATATATATATATATATATATATATATATATATATATATATATATCTAAATATATAACAGAGCATATAAGGATTCATCAAGGAAGGTAGCCTCATGATTACGTCTAGCATGAAACAGTCTGTCGCCTCTGAGAGTTGACTTCAATGTCTACTTTTATATTTACATATGCTCTATCACTGATATTGAGCACTTTATCCCATAAATATAACACACCTTGAAAATATATTTCTTCATATATATATATATATATATATATATATATATATATATATATATATATATATATATATGTAGGTTACATAGTGTGTAGATATGTTTCTCCTATAACGAAAAGTTGAGTTCTCTTAGAATTAAGCATTCTCGACCTAACATCAGGGATATTTTTTTGCTATCTACACACTATCTGGGTCGAAAAATACCAACGTTGTAACGTTGGTTGAAATAGCTATTCTTATGAGGTAATTTTGAATGTCTCTGCTATGTAATTTATATGCTCTGTTATAAAAAATACATTGAGCTCTTTTTGTGTATCAGTTTTAATATTTTATATTATTAGGATTCTAATGGATTATATACCAACGTGTTATTACTTATATATATATATATATATATATATATATATATATATATATATATATATATATATATATATATATATATATATATATATATATATGTGTATATTATGTCTATTTTTATACTGATCCTTTCCAGTTCTATAAGTTTCTTGATGTTAAGATGAAATTGATCAAGGAACGTGCCGTAATTTGTTCTACCCCAACTACTTTCGATGTTTTTCAAAATCATTTTCAGAGCTAAATTACAAAGACAAACGTGCTATTGTAACTGCGATAAAATCTGCATTCTATTGTGATGGTGATAAAAAAACAAAAAACGCAGGAATTTATCCGTGGTAGTTATGGAACTTCTGGCAAAATTATATATATATATATATATATATTATAATAATATTTTTAGTTTTTAAAAATATGATTCCTTCGCTACATAAGAGTTCTCATGTTTCAAAAGCGAGAGCCGAGACCCCTAACATAATTTTTTAAGTTATGTAGAGTTAAGGTGTCTGGACCCGCTTCCTTGTCAAGCGAGAATTTGTGAATAAGCTATCTTTTGGTTAGCAAGTGTTTATAAGTGCGGTCTCATTGGAACAGTAGTTGCTATGGAAACGGCTAGTTTCGGGCGTTGAAGTTAGGTGGTTTAAAGAGCTAAGAATTAAGAATTAATTTTTATCTACAGGCCAGTCCCCTTCCAAAAATGCGTACCAAGTTACAATGGGGATTCTATGTCAAGAGTGGTCTTAGCTTAGGCCGGTCAGACAGCGTCTTTTTTATGGCCTTGCCTCGAGTCGTTGAGTGACTAGAAGGTTATGTTTCATTATTATCTATTTGATCTGTTTATTTATTTGTTTATTTACATGGCTTTTTTTATCAAAGGGTTTTTCTCAATAATTATTGGGCTGAGTTTTTAAGGCTTTTAAACTATGGACTTAATTTGTTTAAATCTATTTATTAATTATTTAATTCGAAAATCATTTGATGACGACAGAACACCGTTAACTCATGTCTATGGTTTAGTAACTTTTCACTATTTAGGAATGTAATGATGTGCAGTTTTTCGTGTAGGCACAGAGGGCATGGGTCATCCCAGGTTTTATAAGTTCTAGTTCTATTTATTATTTTCCATGTTACTTTCGGTGTTTTGTTCGTTTCCTTTAAATACCAGTAGTATTGGGATAGAGATGTCTGATTTCTATTTTGGATGTTGTTGAAGGAGCTTTTGTGTTGTCTCCATCTAATTTTAAAATTATTCTTAGTTGACCCAATGTATATCCTGTCAGTGTTGGGACTCTCCATGGATGAGATGGTACATTGGTATACCACGGATTTAGTGAGGCATCTGTTTTCTAACGGGCAGTCATTAGGGTTTCTACAATCACATGATTTTTCATTTTTTCTGTCTAATTGCAGTTTAGGAGTTTTATTGGCACTGTTTTGGCATGGGTGTTTTTCTAAGATTTTACTATTATGCTTTTTTATGATTCTCTCTAGGTTTTCAGTGCAGCAGTAACTTAACTTTAGGGTATTTTTATTAAAGATTTCGCTCAGTTTGCTATTTTTGGGGAAGTGTTTACCTATTAAAGCTAGGAACTTATGGCCAAGTTTAGTGCTGACTATTTGGTTGAACGGAGGTGTATACCATATGATCTTTCTTTTCCTATTCTTCTTACTATTAGTGCTATTGTTTGTATAGCTTATGTCAACGTTTTTGTATCCGCTATTTTTCAGGGCCGTGTTATAAAACTTACTATGTGCTTGGAATATTTCCTTATTTGCGGAGTTCATGCTTATTCTTTTCTCTACTGATGTGGGCATATGCTTAATTATAGATGGAGGGTGGTTTGACTTAGGGTGTACATACAAGGGGTTGATATTAGGTTTTCTGTAGGGTGTGTAATTTTTGTTTACTTAGTCTAGAGTTACGTCGAGGAAATTTACCCTTTTTAATTTGGTGTTTACTATAGTTTTTAGATCTATTTTTCCGAATTCACTATAAATTATCTTTCTAATCTTATCTGTTTTAAAATTTGTGGAGCTCCTCAATACCATGAGCCCGTCGTCTCGGTATAGCCCGATGTCTTCAATGTCTAATTCTCTGTGCGCTGTTAAGTTGTACAGTATAAACAGACCGACAAGGTCCGAAGATTCTGCAGAGTCCAGAGATCCCATGCTGATGTCAAAATTGTCAGCAGTGTTTTTGATCCACTGCTCCTCATTATGGATGAGGACAGATTTCTTAGCACTGAGGATAATGTTTGTTTCTTCCTTAGTTAAGTCTGAGTATACTGTAGCAAACTCCAGGGCAGTAGTGAAGAGGTCTTTCGATATAGACTGCTAGTAATCCACAATATCGAACTGAATCAGGGTGCAATCCGGTTTATTGTCGATGTTGGTAAACCAGTTGATGACCTCTTTGGTGTTAATCCAGAGTTTTAATCCGAGTCGTTTTTTATTTGGCTGGTGATCCTTTCCAGGATTTTTTTGCTGATCTTTCCTATGTCGGGTCTAGTTGGGTTAATCATTCTGGTAGTGGGGTTTTCCTCAAAATCATGTTTATGGTCCTTAAGCGTTACGTAGCATTCTTTCTCTGCCAGTTTACCAACTCTATCACTTATTTTTAGTTTCTCAGTAATTATCTTACTTGTTCTATTGATACTGTCAACCATGTTGATATTGTTTTTATGGGCTTTTTTATAAGTCTTAGTTAAAAAAATTTTTAATTAATTTCTTGTAGTCGTCAGCCTTCATCTTGTAGAAGTTGCCCGTTTTGTCGGACTTAACTAGTATTTTATCGCTGCTATTTATGTTTTTGACTATTTGGTCTAGATGCTTCTGGAAGTTGTTTTTCGTTTTTTTGTGAAAGGAGATGTTGTTGATTATGTTGAGTAGGTCCTTTTCGAATTCCTGTAGGTTCTTGTTGAACGGTGCAGTCTTTTTACTTCTGAAGCCGTAAACCTCATGTTCTTTTCCAGTTAAGTTATTCCCTCGTAGAAAGAAGAATGCTTTCCATCTCATTCTTCTTATTAGTTCCTCTGTTTTTTTGTAAAAGTTTGATGAAATAGTTCCGTTTGTTTGTGAGTGGAATATTCTTCAGAGAAATGTCGAAATTAGTTTTTTCCATATTTTTAAAGTTCTTATTTTAAAATAAAGGTTAAGAGTGCTCGACCTTAATTTGGGAGCTGATATGTATATATGTATGCAGGTGTGCAGAAAAATAGGAAAGAACACGTTAGGTAGATATATATATATATATATATATATATATATATATATATATATATATAATAAAATAGGCACCATATATATATATATATTACAAAGAGTCAATCATACTTTGAATCAATCAGCAATGTGTATGCGATTATTGGCGAAATCACTTCGAAGTGATTTCGCCAATAATCGCATACACATTGCTGATTGATTCAAGGTATGATTGACTCTTTGTAATATATATATATATAATCCATTGTTACGTCAAATGCTAAGAAATTTGGTTCTCTGTTTCGTACGAGACAATTTTCTTTTCCAGAATTTATCTTACATGCCTATAGCTTTACAACATTCGTCTATATTGCTGCCTCATATGGGCCGGTGCTCCTGCTATATACCTTACGCTCCTTGATAAAATCCAAAGAAGAATCAACAATATTATTTATCCTTCTGATCGGCTTCAGTCTCTTTTCCATCGCCGTTAGGTAGCTTGTCGATGCCTTTTCTAGAAATACGTTCATTGCAATGGTTTGTGTGATTGCTATGGTACCTAGGCTTTTTAACCTTGGGCTAAATACTCGACTGACGTCGAGATCTCATTAATTTACAGTTGGATTGGCCAGATGTAGCCATAAGTTCTATGCTAACAGTTTCTTTTCTCGCTTACTGAACTCCTTTCCGGCTCCATGCTTTTCAGCCAACCTTCATCTTCAAAATGCAATACCAATTGCTATCTACTGTCCTCCTGACTACACTTTTCTTTCTCACCTCATTATTAATGTTTCTGTTTCTAATTCTTCCACACACTGTAACCTCCTTGTGTCTTGTTGGCTTTACTGCATTGCATGTAGTGATACCGATTAAATAAATACTTTTAGAGTTTGAAAGATGATAATAAAACTCCTTAGGCAAAATGGAATTTTTTTTTAAGATGGCAAGGACATGTTGATCCTTATATAAACCCTGTTTTCTGCTTACATGAAACATTGGAAATTATCAGGTTCTTTGATGAGAATGCTTTATTTAACAAAGATCTGAGTTAACTTCAAATTGTAAACACAATTTACCTTTTACCTTACAATTCAGTTAGACTTGGAATTTGACATTGCTTTTTCTTAGATTGTAGTTGAACTGCGTTGCATCATATATGGCTTATCTTTCTATTTGTAAGATTAATGTGGAATTAAGATAATTTTGTATTAATCTCCTAGTGGTATTCGTAACATCTTGTACACTTGTATTGGAATTTGGTTAGTATTTTTGACATTTTACATTGATTGGTTATTGTTATTAACATCATATATATAAAGAAAAAATTTAGTCAACTGTTGCATATTACTTTACCAGGTAATTCTATACGTTAAAATTATTTACAGGTTTCTTAAAGAAGCTATTTATTTATCAACTATAAAAAAAATATGTAGGAAACTCATAAAGCCTGTAATTCGTTTAGTATTTTGTTAAAGTATCACTCCACCTCACTTTTTTCTTAGGAAATGACATTGTCTCGTGTGTATAAAACGTTTCCATTAACATTCGCTTCTGTTTAACGTCTGTGCTGCCATTGACTGCCAATCCACGGGTCATGACCCATTTATAAAAGATAATTTTTACATATTCGCTCAGTTTAAATTTAACGTAGGTCATATTAGATTGGTTGATCAAAGTCCACAAATCTTATAACCCCGCTTTTTTTTCTTTTTTCGTAGAAAAAGGTTGTATTTTGCTTTTGAATCTAAATAAATCGTTCACTCGCCAGTAAATTTACAATCGCCTGATCAGATGCATTGATATGCATCGAAACACGACTTCAACTGTGTAGCAATTTGAGGAATCGGAGAGCCGAGTTCGAATTCCAATCGAATCCATTACATTCACTTACGTGCTTATACCCTTGGGAAAGGTGTAAATACTCTTCTTCTCCCTCCAACTATGTGTGTGTGTGTGTGTGTGTGTGTGAATATTTGGATTTGGACTGGGCAAATATAAGTTGCTCACATTTATTGGACGCGAGGAACGTGTAATTCCATTCCGTAAAACTTACTTGGTAATGAAACTACAGTATAATTTTTCTGTGCGGTTTTATGACCCAAGCTTCCACAACGGTTAATGGCGATTTTATTTTGAAAGGAAATTCTCTTTTTGATGACACAGGACCCATTGGCCAAGCACATGGTAATTTTTTCTTCCCAAATTGTCTTATATATTTCTTATTAGAATAAACCTGCCGCTACCATCATGCCCACAGTTACAGAAGGGCTTTCCTGGTAAAAAAAAGTGTACAAGTTCGATTCCTGTCCAGAATCAAAATCTATCTTTTGAAGGATTTCTTGATCTAAACCAGTTGTTAATAATTTCCCTGTTTAAGAAAAAAAAAATTAGGAATAGCAACACAAACAATGTGTGTCCCCACTCATTAATTACAATATTAATAAGAATTAATATCGGATTAAAAAAAAAACACAGACACACACACAGATGCACACACACAGACACACACACAGACGCGCGCGCGCGCACACACACACACACACACACACACACACACACACACACACAGACATATGGGTGGATGATAGCTGGCCACTCGTATTCAAGGATGCTTGTCTACTAGGGAGGCTAGAAAATCACCGTTGCAGACGCCTGATCAAGCATATTTGTAGTTACTCAGCAACCTCCTACCCCCACATACACACATATATAGAGAGAGATGTGTATATTTAAGTAGCATATTTTCAGTCAAACATGTTTGGTTAAATAATTTAGACATGTCTATTTATTTTGGTTTTGATCCTTTCAAGGTCACGGATTAATTTCTTGGTGGCTGAGGAAAACTGATTAAGAAAAATACCAAACTTTTCTTTCAAATACTTTTTTATTTTTCCAAGTACTTTCAGTCTTGTCTGAGAATATTAACCCCAAGAAGATGGTCTCAGATAAAATTGAAATTGAAATTACCTGTGAAAATAAAAAAGTATTTGAAAGAAAATTTTAGTATTTTTCTGATTCAATTTTCCACTGCTACCAAGAAATTAATCCGAGGGATTCAAAGGATCGAAACCAAAATAAATAGACTTAATATGTCTAAATTATTTAACCATACCTGTTTGAATATATATATATATATATATATATATATATATATATATATATATATATATATATATATATATATATATATTAGGAGAAGTTATTAAAACAATTAAATTACATTATTTAATATTCTCAGCGCCCCATCTCCTTTATGCATATGTGTAAACATCACATGAAATCCTAAAGGATGGAACGCGTCACACGAAAACTTTTCTAAAATTGTTCTTGATATATCAACATTTCTATATCGTTTTTCCATATATGGTAATAGCAATATTCTATATAACCATTTCTATGTCTGTTGCTCAGTAGATTCTTTTTTTTTTCAGGACATTCCGAATTGTTGTGATGTCTATGCCCAATCTTTGTCTAATGGTTCTGGTCGACTTTCCTTCTTTCTCACCTTCAAAATGGCTTGCTTTGCTCCGATAAACAGTTCTCCGTCTTCATGTTGGTTCATCGTTTTTATCCAGTCTTTACAGGTGAAACCCAAGGCTAAAACCAAGATTAGTTATTCAGCGCTATTTAATGTTTAAACGATAAACGGCAACACCTGGACAGCAAGAAACATCTGTCAGCCATGTGTAGTATTGCTCACTTCAAAATTACAAAAATAGGTGCGTTCAAACAAGGTGGTATGTCCCAAGATGTATCAGGAAATAGGTGAAATTCTGAACACTTGTATTATATTAATCTAAAACAAAAAAATGGCCTTGGTATTCCAATTCTTTTGGAGGGGAATATATTGTTTAACATAAATATCCATCTATACATTTATGTACACATAAGCCCATCTTTAAATTTATCCGTTGAATTTATGGAAAGTTTTTATGAAACAAGCATTGTAATATAAGGGAGCTGATCGGGAATAGGTATAAATGTAAAATGGTATTTGTATAAAAATGTTATATACACTTTAAAATGATGTTACTATATTCATAATAAATTTTGATTATTTTAGTTAGTTTAATTATTTTAAAATTAACTGTTGGGCATACGATATTTATAAACAAACATTCCCAATACAAGAGGGATAACCAGCAAATGCAACATGTTGTAAAACGTTAGTAAACTCGAATTTTAAAACAATGTTACTACACACGTAATAAATTTTGTTGAGTGTAGGTTGATTGATTTTGATATAAAGGACTTCGAGAATTTGAAGTTTCTCTTTATTATTTTTGTGGTGTATATATTGGTGTTGTCAACAAAGATTTTCCTGTATTTTCAAGGTAAACAGAAATGTGTTGTAGATGTCCGCGTGGATTTTTAAAAATCACTATGACATCGCAATGGAAATTCTATAGCAGCTACAATCGCATTTTGGTCGCTGTAATTTATTGCTGAAGATGATCTTAGAAAGGTCGAAAGTACTTGGCTAAAGAACTTCTACACCTTCCTTGATGGATTTTATCTGAACATCAAGAAACTGATTAGACACCTGGAAAGGATAGGTATAAAAATAAGTAGACACTATATGTCTATATTATTCAATCAAACAATTTTGAATGAATATATGTTACTTAAACATAGATATATATGTATAATATATGTGTCTGTTTATTGCAATATCATATTCATTATTTAATATATATATATATATATATATATATATATATATATATATATATATATATATATATACAAACCAAAAGTTGGACGAAAAACTGTTATATAAAATAAACAGTATAATAAACAAATATTAAAAACAAGTAAAATAAATAAATCTAAATTCATCCAAATAAATAAATAAACTAACAAACCGATCCCGATAAATCAACAGTTAGAAAAAAAACAAATAAAGATAATCAATCCAAATAAATACATAACGTAATAAACAAATTAAAAACGGCCCCCGCCAAAATAATAGTTAGAATAAACTACAACAATCAACCCCAAAATTGAATAAATATCTTTAATTATCTTCCCAAACCAAAACAAAACTATTAAATATGCGATATATACAATGTTTACTGCGTTAATAAAAACACCGATTAAAATAAAGATAAAAAAATAAATATATAAAATCAGAAATAAAAATAAAGAATAAAAACTTTAAAAAAATAATGACTAGCTAAATAATTTAACCCAAATAAATAAATAAACAAATAAACGACATCCGGTAAAATAACCACCAAAATAGACTAACCACAATGCACCACTGACCCGTATATATAAGTAGCCGAGAATAATAACAGCACTCGTGGCCTGACAATTGCGTCTAGCATGAAATAGACTGTCGCCTCTAAGTGTTGACTTCTGTGTTCACTTTTATATATATATATATATATATATATATATATATATATATAAACACACACACACACACATATATATATATATATATATATATATATATATATATATATATATATATATATATATATATGTGTGTGTGTGTGTGTGTGTGTGTGTGTATTTCTTACGATATCATATTCATTATTTAAATTATATATATAATATACAAGATGGCTCGGTGGAATAGTAGAGAAGGAGGACTGGGTTGTTTAGCCTTTGATGGCAACTGTTCTAGAAGGACAACTCTGAATTCAAAATTTGGTGACCTTGTGGCACGTAGTGCACCGGGTCTCTGTGTTTGGTCCTTCAAAACGTGTGGTTGGTTCTGCACAAACCTTCACCATCAAATAAATATGTGCCGGGGTCTGGGCTGTCGGTTCCTAGGAACTGAGCTGCTTGACCTTCATACGTCGAATACGACGGGTGAGTTCACCATATATATATATATATATATATATATATATATATATATATATATATATATATATATATTTGTGAATCTTTATTGTGATATCTTATTCGTTATTCAATATATATAATTATACAAGTGTGTGTGTGTGTGTGTGTGTGTGTGTGTGTGTGTGTGTGTTTCTCTGTTGCGATGTGATATTAATTATTCAATAGACAAATTTCCATTTACTTTGTTACTATCAATAATTCCACTGTTAAAATCAGAGAAAATCGTTCCACCGGCTTTTGGAATATTAAGTGTCACTGTATAATGATTGAGATCTTTTGATGACCGAGAATTAATGTGTCTACCAAAGTGAATATCGAATATCTGATTAATCTGTTTACTTCACACTAAATGTTAGTGTGGAAAAGGCATGAACCCACTTCTTAAAGAACACTTTTCTCTAGTCTTCAAATGCAGATCAGCGATTCACACAATATCGCTAGCAGCTTTCAAACAATTAGCCGATCCAACTGCAGGTTGTGGCCTTTTTAGGGGCCAGAAAGACGCAGAAGACGAAGGTAGGTTGAACAAGTATATTAGAGATATATACATGGGGGGAAAACGCATGACAGGTAGATATATAAACATCCACCTAAGAGAGGGAAAAGGAGAGTCTGTCGAGCCCTAGTGAGATGTAGAATCCACGTTCGAGGAAAAACTCAGTCACATGCCAACTGGCTGGAAGTAATCTGATTGCGTCTTGTGATCTAATTAAAATGTACAAAATAACGTTATATTTCTGAAAAACAATATCTTGCTAAATATGTCTCGTCACTGGTATATCATGTTCACCGATAGAGAAAATAATGGGTGAGTGAGAACATTAGAAAACACTCTTCCATAACTATCTGTTTTGATAGGAATAACAAAATGTTTTTAAATCTTTTCATATCGTTAGCAGGTTACAGACTAATTCTGTGAATTATTACAGTTTGAATATCAGCAGGGGACCGGGTCGAACAAAACTGGTACTGTTTGTCGCACAAGAAGTTGAGATTATTGTTGATTATAGCTTCAGAGCGACTGTTTCTATACTGTGAAGGAATAAGAGCGTATTCGTATTCTTGAAAACCAGTCATACGCTTGACACTTTCCGCAGACTTGGGAAGGATTTATCCTTTAAGCAGTGTTCAAATAATTTCGCCAAGATCGAGGATAATTCCGGATTAATATTCTTAAGGATAACTACTGCTATTTTGTCTGGACCGGTGGCCTTCTTAGGATCAAGACTTTCGATAAATCTTGAGACTTCCCAGGCTGTAATGAAAATATTGCTGAGATTGTGCTTAGTAAGACGGGGAGAGAGACCGGAAGGGAAAGTCCTTTGTCATCTAACGTTACATTCAAGGCAAAGATGGAAGTGAATCGTTTCGCCTTATCTGACGAGGGTGACATGACTCCTAGGCCATTTATAATAATAAGCACTGACACTTCTATTCAGAATTTAGTTAGAAATCTCCCAAAACTACCGGGATACAATTTCATTGCTTTTAATATTTGGCCTTGATTACTTAAGCATAGCTACAATCTGCATTTACTTAATCTCTGTTGCAGTAATTGTGAGCAGTTCTGAATGCAGCCAGTGGCCCGTGATAAATAGTGTGGTAGAGATTATAGTGAGTTATGGCTGAAACACCGTCTGGGAAAAAAAGGCTGACTGTTCGATTTCTACTGGAATTTATTCTGAGGTATAAAACACTCCATACCATTAAGAATCCATACTGATACAAGAGTTTTGGAAGCAGTAACGAGGACTGAATGAGGAGTCCTCCATGTAAGATCTGAAGCTGTCCCAGTCTGCTTTCGTCTGCAGAAAAATCGTTCTATGGAACGGTCTATCTGGGGATTGTTTGGTTTGGCATCAACTTTGTGAATGATCAGAAGTACCTAGCAGAGGCAAAACTTCTACGTGGCATTTTTCGGGGCGGTATGTAAGGAAGAGATCAAGGAGGTTTGCCTGATGTCCAGCCACACCAGGGAAGCGGATAGATTCTTCAATGATCTGCGTTAGTTCGTAGCCGATGGATAAGTCCCTGCAGTATTTGCCTTCTTCATCAATTTTGTTCGAGTGGACTAACAACTTTTTGTGGTGAATATTAAAGTCCCGACAATATATATATATATATATATATATATATATATATATATATATATATATGAAGAAATATAGTCTTAAGGTGTACTATATTCATGGGATAAAGTGCTCAATATCAGAGATAGAGCGTGTGTAAATATAAAAGTTAACATAGAAGTCAGCACTTAGAGGCGACAGTCTGTTTCATGCTTGACGCAATCGTCAGGACTGACGATTGCGTCTAGCAAGAAACAGACTGTCGCCTCTAAGTCTTGACTTATATGTTCACTAATATATATATATATATATATATATATATATATATATATATATATATATATATATATATATATATTAATTTTAAAAATATGGCTACATCGCTACACAGAAATTAGCATGTTTCAAAAACAGAAACTAAACTTTAAATTTAATTATAGAATTCAAATCCCTGATTTATTTTCAAGCGATTTCTGTAAATCCATTTTCAAGCGATTTCCAGAAATCGCTTGAAAATGAATCAGAGATAAAGATTTTAAATTTAATTCTATAATTAAATTTAAAGATTAATTTCTGTTTTTGAAACATGGTTATTCATGTGTAGCGATGGAACCATATTTTGAAATTAGTAAATTTATGATGAATTTTATTGAGCACTGCTTTTTAAAAAAAAAATATAATTAATAAGAACGCCGGATTATAAATTTCTCTTTATTTTAATATATATATATATATATATATATATATATATATATATATATATATATATGTATATATATATGAAGAAATATGAATATATGTGTGTGTGTGTATGTGTGTGTTGCAATTGCAATATATATATATATATATATATATATATATATATATATATATATATATATATATATATATATTATAAATTAATAGATTTAAAATATGGTTTTACCGCTACACAGTGATGACCATGTTTCAGAAATGGAAGCTAAAGCCCCTGAATTTAATTTTGTTATTAAACCAAAGACATTAGTTCCATTTCCTCATCAAGCGAATTTTGGAGTAACTTACTTTTTAAAATTTACGGTTGTTAACGGCACAGGAAAGATTCATAGTTTGAGGGTTTCCAAGGTTACCGATAAATCCATTCATCTAGACAAGGGGTGGTAGAGGGTTCAATTTTTAATTTTCGTTGTCTCAGTTAATAGTTACATTTGAAAGCGGGGTTATGTTTAGGGATGGGTAGGGATGTATCTTTTAACAAATTCTGACATCCGCTAAATTCATGTCATCTGGGTTTATTTCTAACGGCAAAAATTCTTATGGTATTATTTCTATTTGTATATTTAAAGATTTTGAGGGACTGTTTAGGTTAGAATATGTTTTATCCACCTTTCTAAAAAGTTATTTTTAATATTTAATATACTATACTCCTAGTTAAAAACCAAGTAAATGTATTAGGATTACTTACAGTATTTAAAATTATTTATTCTTATCGAGTATAAGTAAATATTATTTTATTTTATTTTATTTTATGTAAACTTTATGACAGTGACGGCAAAGGTGGTTAAATTATTTCACTAATTCAATAAACTTAGTATTATAAATGTATATATGTATGTATAAAGGACATTTAATGTTCAATATTATATTCTAACTTATTAATTTCACATGACTTTCGGTGTTCACTTGGATTCTTTCCAGTGTTTGAATTGCTTTGAGAGAGGTGTTATGGTTAGAGTACGTTTTATTTAATTACAATTTTAAAAGATATTTAGGTTAGAATCTGTTTTATTTAATTTCAATTTTAAAACATTTTTAAAAATTCTACTTTCAAATTTAACTTTTTAATTTTAATCGGCTATATTTCTTTATAAACCAAGTAAATGTAATATAATTATCTACATTATTTAAAATTATTTATACCCATCAAATATGAGTATGTATAATAATCAGGTAATTTTTTTTTTTTTTTTTTTTTTTTTTTATAGATTATTTAAAGATTATTTAAAGAAAACTTTTGGCAATGACGACAAAAAATAGCTATTTCATTTCTCTGATTCAGTAAATTTTTATTTTTTATAAACTTAGTAATATATAGTTTCTCATGTATGCATAAAGGACATGGGTCATTTAATGACCTACATATTCTAGCTCTTCTTATTAACTTCCATTTCACTGTAGGTGTTTTATTGGATTCTTTTAGGTGCCAAAAGTACTTCGAAAGAGATGTTTGACTTTTATACTTATTTATCCTAAACGAGGATTGATGTTGGTAGAACCTCTTTTTGAACTCATGGCTAGTGCAACCTATATAATTTTTTATGTTTTCAGGGTTTTCAACAGAAGATATATTACATTGGTATACTACTGATTCTATGCAACATTTATTTTGTAAAGGACAGTTTTGAGGGTTTCTACAATTACATAATTTTTGTTCACCCTCATTAGTTGTTGTTTGTATTTTTCCCTTGTCTACAATTTTTTGGTTCTGGTATAAGTGTTTATTTAAGATATTAGTATTATGTTTCTTAATTATCTTTTCTAGGTTATCAGTACAGCTATAACTTAATTTTAGTGTATTTCTATTGAAAATGGTACTAAGTTTACTTCCACCGGGAAAATGCTTGAGTATTAATTCAAGGAATTTTTGTCCCAATTTGTTTTTTACCATTTGGTTGTATGGGGGTGTATACCAAATTATTTTCCTGCTTCTGTTTTTCCTATGTTTACCGTTTTCATTTTTAATATAAGTTAGTTTTAGGTTTTTGTAGCTACTATCTTTTAGAGCTTTATTATAGAAATTAATATGTTCGTCGAAAATCTTGTCATTTGCTGAATTTGTACTAATTCTTTTTCTGATAGATAAAGGTATATGTTTAATTATAGATGAGGGGTGATTTGATTTAGGGTGTATATATACAGGATTCGTATTGAGTTTTTTATAAGGTGTGTATGTATTGTTCTTTAAATCTAATGTTATATCAAGGAAGTTAACTTTTTTAATTTTAGTGCTAACGGTAATTTTTAAAATTTTTATATATATATATATATATGTATATATATATATATATATAGTGCAACTGGCTATATTTGCAACTTAAGTAAAACACCATTAAGAATTATATAAATACGACAATTAATACGACAAAAATGTCTCTCGCACAGTATAGTTCGACTCAAGAACAAGAAAGTCTTTTGAATTTTCGTTATGACGAAAATTATTCCGATTCTTTTTAAAATGGTTAAAAATGGTTGAACCGATAGTGCTCAGCGCGACGAATTCATCGCTCACTTAGTCTTGAAAAAAGAAGACACGCGTAAATTGGAATAAATCTTGCAAAATATTCCTTGTCTGTCATATTTAACACAGCACACACACACATACACACCCCCTATGCACAAAAATATAAAATATAAAATAAAATATACCTAAAAAAGACACAATAAATGAAGACAAAAGGAAATCTCTCTTTTTAATCGTGAGTTTAGTCCCCTGAGGGACTTTCACGAGGTAAATGCAAGAATTTTATTTTGCCTCATAGATTTATTTTATGAATACAGAATAAAATCCTTATATTTACCTCGATAAAGTCCCACAGGGGAAAAACGCGTCGGTAAAGAAGTGTTTCCTCTTCTCTTTATTCACACACGCGCGCACAGACACGCACACACACACAGATGCACACACACACACACACATATATATATATATATATATATATATATATATATATATATATATATACGCACACACATATATATACACACACGCATACATATGCACACACACACAGATATATATATATATATATATATATATATATATATATATATATATATATATATATATATATATATATGCATACATATGCACACACATATATGTATGTATATATATTGTTTATTTAGGCAGTAATCCTTCATTTATGCATGTTTTATTAAAAACGACAGACAATGTACTACGGTTAAGCTTTTTATTTAATTTTTCTTGTGTTCAAACAAGTGTTTTCTTTCTTGGACACAGAGTGTGTAGAAATTGTCCAAATGTTCTATAATTCCACGCGCTTTCGGCTATACTTTTAGCCATTATCAAGGATGATTTTACTTTTGCTTTTTAATTGGGTGTATGGGTCGTGTGTATGTTTTTAGAGTTATAGGGATGTTTTATTTTCTGAACACAGTCAGCACATTGTGGCCGTGTTCGTAGTTAATATTATTAAGTGTTTGCTTTTTCCTTTTTATTATTAAGACTTCCATTATTTTTAATCTTTTTTTACATGTGGATGAGGTTATTATGTTTGTATTTTCTACTAGTATGTTTCGGTTGAAGTCTGATAAGTCTGTGTGTGTGTTTAAATGGGTTCTAATGGAGCTGTGGTCAGATAGGTGCAACGTAAGGCGTCTCGATATGTATGTAGTTGTGTGACCGATGTAATTATTTATGAATTCGGTTTGATCAGGAACACAGTTCCTTGAGGGTCGTTTGAACTCATAGATAATGTTCGTTCGTTTTAATTTTGACTTTGCAAGTGAGTTGTTATTTATGAGAATAAGGTTAGCTCTTTAATTTTTTTTTTGTAGTGGATAATTATTATTTTTTTATTCGGGTCAACTGGGGTAGTGTATTTCTTTATAATATTTCTAAGTGAAGATTCATCTTGCTTTTAGTTAATATGCATTTGGTTTTTGTAGAAAATATTTATGTTATTTTTGACTGTATGTTCACTATCGTTGTTATTTACTTTGGAAAGAAATAGTCTCATTTGGTGGTCTATAAGGTGGTTAGGGAAGGCATTGTTAATTAGTGTCTGTTTTACATTATTGAATTCTTTAAGAAAGAGTATTTGAGAGGATGAATTCTGGTGTGCTCTTTTTAGGAAGTTTTTGATTACTGCTATTTTGTATCTGAGTGGGCAATCACTTTTAAAGTTGAGGTGGCAAGAGTTTCTGCTAGTGGGTTTTTTTATATAATGTGATAAAAGTGTTGTTATTATATTCTACGAGAACATTTAAAAAAATGTGAGTTTATTTTTGACTAATTTTTTTTTTTCAGATATGGTCTTAAGAGTATCTAATTCTGTAATGTTATTTTCTAAAATAAAAATATCGTCTACGTAGAGGATATATATTTTATGTTTACAGACCTATTAAAATATCAAATTTTCTACATGGGACATGTACTCATTGGAAAAGAGATATTGAAGAAGCCAGTTCGAATCCAGTCGAGTTCGTTACATTCACTTAAGAATGTTATAATTTCATCTCCTCCTCTCGGCTATGGGTTAAATAGTATCTGGAAAATCATTGTTAGTCTAAAAAAATAGTCAATGCAATATTCACTCAGTGAAATAATGGATATTTCTTACAATTCAAAATATGTTTCGTCATTAAATAACACACAAAGGGATGATAAACCGTAAAAAAGGAATTGATTTATTTTTCAACGGAGAGCTCCTTTCCCAGAATTACAAGGTATCAAGCCTTTCGCTATTCTGTCTCAAATGTTCCGACAAGTTCTATTCTTCAGTACCACTAATTCAGAACTTTGCAGCCAAAATTCACCGTGTTGTATCCATAGGATAAAATCAAATCACCCACAACCGTCTGTATTCCTTTGCCAAGCAGGGTGTGTGTTCTACTTGGAAACCTCCTTCGAACAACTGTGTCATTGTAGAACAGGCTTCAGCGAGAATGCTTTCAAGAAAGCTACAAATTTAACTTCTTCCAGTTTAGAGTCAGTTTTCTATCCACCATATCTTCGTAATTTCCATTTCTTTCTCCCTCCTCTTACCACACACTTAACTCAGTAATCTTCTAGCTTAAGTGGTTCTTGGGCCTTGTATTGATTGAAATTTATTTTCAGAAAAGATGAGAACAACACTTCTTCTTTACCAGTTGAATCGTTCTTTATTTTGCTTTATACGTTTACTATCAAAACAGTTTATCCTCTAATTTTATATTAGTCTCTCGGCCGATAATAAATCCTGGTAGGATTTCTAGTTCTCTTAGTATCGTTTTGCCGTACAGGGTAAATATTTACTTTGCCATCTTTTTTCTGTTTTCTTGTCTTCTGGTTTCGCTTTCTTTCTTTACTCTTAATACATATTTCTTTCTTTCTTTCTTTCTTTCTTTCTTTCTTCATTTCTTCATTTCTTTCTTTTTAACTTTCTTTTTTCAGTTCTATTTCCCGTTTTTCTTAATATCCTTTACTCTCAATTGATAATTCTTTCTTTCTTCCTTTCTTTCTTTAGTTCTTTGTCCCGTTCTCCTTTGTAACCTTTACTCTCACTACATATTTCTTTCTTTCTTTCTTTCTTTCTTTCTTTCTTTCTTTCTTTCTTAAGTTCTGTTTCCGCTATTTCTTAATAACCTTCCATATCATTACATATTTCTTTATTTATTTATTTATTTATTCATTTCTTACTTTCTTTCTTTCTTTCTTCAGTTCTGTTTCTCATTTTTCTTAATATCCTTTACTCTCAATATATAATTAATTCTTTCTTTCTTTCTTTCCTTTCTTCCTTCCTTCCTTCCTTCCTTCCTTCTTCTATACTGTGTTCCGCTTTTCTAAGTAACCTTTACTCTCAGTACATATTTCTTTATTTCTTTCTCTCTTTCTTTCTTTCTTTCTTTCTTTCTTCAGTTCTGTTTCTCGTTTTTCTTAATATCCTTTACTCTCAATACATAATTAATTCTTTCTTTCTTTCCTTCCTTTCTTCCTTCCTTCCTTCCTTCCTTCCTTCTTCTATACTGTGTTCCGCTTTTCTAAGTAACCTTTACTCTCAGTACATATTTCTTTCTTTCTGTCTCTCTTTCTTTCTTGCTTCCTTTCTTTCTTTCTTTCTTTCTTTCTTTCTTTCTTTCTTCAGTTCTGTTTCTCGTTTCTCTTAATATCCTTTACTCTCAATACATAATTAATTCTTTCTTTCTTTCCTTTCTTCCTTCCTTCCTTCCTTCCTTCCTTCCTTCCTTCCTTCTTCTATACTGTGTTCCGCTTTTCTACGTAACCTTTACTCTCAGTACATATTTCTTTCTTTCTTTCTCTCTTTCTTTCTTTCTTTCTTTCTTTCTTTCTTCAGTTCTGTTTCTCGTTTTTCTTAATATCCTTTACTCTCAATACATAATTAATTCTTTCTTTCTTTCCTTTCTTCCTTTCTTCCTTCCTTCCTTCCTTCTTCTATACTGTGTTCCGCTTTTCTAAGTAACCTTTACTCTCAGTACATATTTCTTTCTTTCTTGCTTCCTTTCTTTCTTTCTTTCTTTCTTTCTTTCTTTCTTTCTTTCTTCAGTTCTGTTTCTCGTTTTTCTTAATATCCTTTACTCTCAATACATAATTAATTCTTTCTTTCTTTCCTTTCTTCCTTCCTTCCTTCCTTCCTTCCTTCCTTCTTCTATACTGTGTTCCGCTTTTCTACGTAACCTTTACTCTCAGTACATATTTCTTTCTTTCTTTCTCTCTTTCTTTCTTTCTTTCTTTCTTTCTTCAGTTCTGTTTCTCGTTTTTCTTAATATCCTTTACTCTCAATACATAATTAATTCTTTCTTTCTTTCCTTTCTTCCTTCCTTCCTTCCTTCTTCTATACTGTGTTCCGCTTTTCTAAGTAACCTTTACTCTCAGTACATATTTCTTTCTTTCTTTCTCTCTTTCTTTCTTTCTTTCTTTCTTTCTTCAGTTCTGTTTCTCATTTTTCTTAATATCCTTTACTCTCAATACATAATTAATTCTTTCTTTCTTTCTTTCCTTCCTTCCTTCCTTCCTTCCTTCCTTCCTTCCTTCTTCTATACTGTGTTCCGCTTTTCTAAGTAACCTTTACTCTCAGTACATATTTCTTTCTTTCTTTCTTTCGTTCCTGATTTCATTCTTACTTTCTGTCTTCTGTTCTCTTTTCTATTTTTCTTAATAACCTTTACTCTTAGTACATATTTTTTTTCTTCATTTCTTTTTCCCGTTTTTCTTAATATCTTTTACTCTCCCTACATATTTCTTTCTTATCTTCTTTCTTCTTACTTTCTTTCTTACTTTCTTTCTTTCTTTCTTACATTTTTTCTTTCGTCCGTTCTGTTTCCAGTTTTTCTTAATAAACCTTTCTCGGTCGGTATCATCTGTGAATCGTATATTAAGTTTACGACACTTGATTATAAATACCGCTGTAAACGTTTCTCTGTATATGTTAAATAAATCCGACGGCAAAATGCTTCCCTGTTTTACAACAAATGTAAAACGACTTTTAGCTTTAAACAAAAAAAAATATCCATATGCTGATTTATATGTGTCTGATACTAAAGCAAAATCTTGATTAGTTTTCAACAACGTAACGCACGAAAATATTTCTTGCGAAACAAGAAATATTCGACTTCATCTAACTTCCTGTTCTTCTCATGTTTCTGTCGCCTAAATCTTCGACTTTGCAGTCAGTTGTAAATGAAGAAGCGGATGTGTTCGCTGGATTATGTAAAGTCCTTAGAAACAGCACGCGTTAAACAGATTATTAGCGATCTGCTGTGATCTTGTCAGATCAATGATAACTAATATCAATTTGGTAAAAAGGCACAGAGACAAGTCTACCAGTATTTTATTACAGCCGACATTATCTTTATAAAACCGATGTCAGAATCTCTCCAAAGTCACGAGTTTTGACAGAATTCATTTTAAAAGTACATAAGCCTGGCAAAATAAACAATTTACAGATTTTGTGTTGACATTTTTGGCATCGCAGAGCAGTTGGAACAAATGGAAAATCGACGATGCAAGGTCATTACAAATCGCCCTGGTTTGACAGATTATGCAAGTAGCAGAAGTCTTCAGTATATCTAAAATAATCCTTCATATCTGCGGGCAATTTTATATAATTCCCATTTTTGAAAACTATAAATATTCTTGTTTTTGCTCTGAAGAATTGGACAGAATAAATTAGATTTTTTTTTTACAGGCTTCCATTAATTTCAAACATCTTTTAATTTTTTTTTATTACATTTTCGATTTAGATTTCCTTTCTTTTTTTTCTATTTTTTAATTTTCTAGTTTCTCTATTTCTTTCTTTCGATCTTTCTTTCTTTCTTTCGATCTTTCTTTCGGTCTTTCTTTCTTTCTTTAGATCTTTCTTTCTTTAGATCTTTCTTTCTTTCTTTAGATCTTTTTTTCTTTCGATCTTACTTTCTTTCTTTAGATATTTTTTTAGATATTTCTTTAGATCTTTCTTTCTTTCGATCTTTCTTTCTTTCTTTCTTTAGGTTTTTCTTTCTTTCGATCTTTCTTTCTTTCTTTCGGTCTTTCTTTCTTTCTTTAGATCTTTCTTTCTTTCGATCTTTCTTGCTTTCTTTAGACCTTTCTTTAGATCTTTCTTTCTTTAGATCTTTCTTTCTTTCTTTAGATCTTTCTTTCTTTCGATCTTTCTTTCTTTCTTTAGATCTTTCTTTCTTTCGATCTTTCTTTCTTTCGATCTTTCTTTCTTTCTTTCGGTCTTTCTTTCTTTCTTTAGATCTTTCTTTCTTTCGATCTTTCTTTCTTTCTTTCTTTAGATCTTTCTTTCTTTCGATCTTTCTTTCTTTCGATCTTTCTTTCTTTCTTTCGGTCTTTCTTTCTTTCTTTCGATCTTTCTTTCTTTCGATCTTTCTTTCTTTCTTTCGGTCTTTCTTTCTTTCTTTAGATCTTTCTTTCTTTCGATCTTTCTTTCTTTCTTTAGATCTTTCTTTAGATCTTTCTTTCTTTCTTTCGATCTTTCTTTCTTTAGATCTTTCTTTAGATCTTTCTTTCTTTCTTTAGATCTTTCTTTAGGTCTTTCTTTCTTTCGATCTTTCTTTCTTTCTTTCTTTCTTTAGATCTTTCTTTCTTTCGATCTTTCTTTCTTTCGATCTTTCTTTCTTTCTTTCGGTCTTTCTTTAGATCTTTCTTTCTTTAGATCTTTCTTTCTTTCTTTAGATCTTTCTTTAGATCTTTCTTTCGATCTTTCTTTCTTTCGATCTTTCTTTCGGTCTTTCTTTCTTTCGATCTTTCTTTTGTTATATTTCCCGTTTTTCTTAATATCCTTTTTCTCTCACTACATATTTCTTTCTTTTTTTTACTTTTCTTTCTTAACTTCTGGTTGCGTTTTTCTTTTTTTCTCATTACATTCTTTTCCCTCTATTTAATTCTTAGTTTCTTTCTTACTTTATTTCTTCCTTCCTTCCTCTTCGTCTTGTCTTTTTCCATATTTCAAACTTTGTTCTTTCTTTTCACTACCCTCCCTATTCCTTTCTTTCTTCTTTTCTTTTTTCTTTCTTTTCTTTTTTCCACTTATATGGTTCTTGTTACGTTGACTTTTTGTTAATGGCCTCTATTTCAAATACCTTTCCTTTCTTTCTTTCTTTCTTTCTTTTTTCCACCCTTTTCCGCATCCTTTCTATATTCTTTTATGTCCTTCTCACTTTTTCATTCATTCTTTCTTTCATCAGTTTTGTTTTCCATTTTTCTTCCTATCTTTTACACTCATTACATATTTCTTCTTTCTTTCTTTTTTTTGGACTTGTATTTTTTCGCTTGTACATTTTCTATTTTTTCTTATTCTCTCTAACCTCTATATTCCTTTCTTCCTTTTTTCTTTCATTCTCTCTTTATTTTTTGCACTTCACTTGTTTTTCTTTCTTTTTTGCTTTCTTTCTTGTTAATGCAATCCTTTTCACATACTTTGTTTCTTTCTCCGATATCTTTTAGCCTTTCTTTCTATCTTTCTTCTTTCTTTCTTTCTTTCTTTCATTTATTCATTCTTTATTTATTTATTTATTTCCACTCTTTTATTGGATTGGTGCATAATTATCAGGCGTTTTTGTAAGCGAGTTATTTGTTAATAAAAATTGCTGGTTGTTTTTTTTAATAAAAATATCATTTTATTGACAGTTTATATAATTGAGGTTGATGGTGACTACTCTCCCGAATGTTTCCTTTTTTCCTAAAAAAATATTGCTTAAAATGCCTGATAATTATGCACCAACCAAATAACTTTCCAGCTTGTTTCTAACTTCTTTTCGTTTTTCTCCTTTCTTTCTTTCTTTCTTTCTTTCCGATTTCCGATTTCCAATTACGAGTCGTAACCTATAACACCGCCCGCACATTCAAGCCTACAGTAGCTGGTATTCCCAAGCGGTCACTCATCTAGACAGTAACAAGGATCGACATTGCTTAACTTCTGTGATCGTTCGACGTTGCTTAACATCGGTGGTCATACGCACAAAGGGAAAGATATGAATTCACCTCTTCCCGACCACCGCAATAGATTAATTAGATTCGTATCGTTAAACAAGTATTATCTCCAGCAAAATTATTCTTACAATCTAAAATAATCTTTAAATAATTTGCAAAGGGTTGATAAGCCGTAGAAAACGAATCATTCAGTCAAATTATCTCCCTTGCTAATAATAAAAGATAAAAGAATTGACAGAGAAAGATGTGAAAATACAATTGGCGGTTTTTTCAAGATGTTTCAAATAAAAAAATAAAAAATGCACAGCTTTCTCCCCCTTACTCTTCTTTCCTGCTTTATTTGGCTCTGTAAATATTCTTCAATACGCGCTGTGTTTGGTGCCGTTCGAGTTGATGGGGAAGACCCATAATGCAAGATATCCGGTTGAAAATGAAAAATACTACTAAATAAGGTATTGTGATCAAAGACCAAAAAACAGAATGTGCCTCCTTATTGAGATAACAGTCACTGCAATGTATCTTTGAAGATATTGCAAAAACTATCAAAATACAAGAATCTTGAAGTAAAAATCTCAAAAATATGGAATATGAGGGCATTAATAATTCCAGTTGTAGTCTGAGCCGTCGTAGCGATTGGAAAAGGTTCCGATAGACTAATTGAAGGGATTTCTGGTAGCTCAGGCCTTAAAGAAATAAAGAAAATTGTATTCACAAGTACAGCCTACGCGTTATGAAGAACTTTGTCTCTGTAAAATATGTGGGATCCTAGGTTTTTATTGAATTTTTTACAAAAAATGCTTAGTGCAAAATATCATCATGACATTTCTAACCTTAAACAAATTACAAAAAATACAACATAAATCCAAGGAAATCCGATTACGGAGTTAGGACCTGTTGCAATTCTATGGGACTACGCAATACACACTGAGAGAACAATCAAAGCCAACCGCCCAGACCTTGTTATAAAAACCCACAAACAAAAAAAGTGCATCCTTATTGATATGGCAGTCCCTGCAGACTGCAGTGTATCTTTGAAGATATTCGAAAAGCTGTCAAAATACAAGGACCTTGAAATAGAAATCTCAAAAATGTGGCACATGGGGACATCAACAATCCCTCTTGTAGTTGGAGCCCTCGAATTGGTTGGAAAAGATTCCAGTAGGGAAATTGAAGGGATTCCTGGAAGCCCATGGCTTAAAGAAATATAAAATATTGTTCTCGCGAGCACAGCCCACACCTTACGAAGGGTTTTGTCTATGTAAAAAAAAAAAATGTTTCATTGGAAAATGTCATGATGCCATTTTTAACTTTAGGTGTCTGGCCGAGACCCGGAAAGAAATGTGTACACACCAGAAATCAAAGGAAGTAATAATAATAATCGATTTTTAACTTTAGATCTCTCTTTAGACAACAGAAATCAAAGGAAATATGAATAATAATAATAATAATAATAATAATAATAATAATAAGAAGAAGAAGAAGAAGAAGAAGAAGAAGAAGAAGAAGAAGGAGAAATAGAAGAAGAAGAAATAGAAGATGAAGAAGATGAAGAAGGAGAAGAAGGAGAAATAGAAGAAGAAGAAATAGAAGATGAAGAAGAAGAAGAAGAAGATGAAGAAGAAGAAGGAGAAATAGAAGAAGAAGAAATAGAAGATGAAGAAGAAGAAGAAGAAGAAGGAGAAATAGAAGAAGAAGAAATAGAAGATGAAGAAGAAGAAGAAGAAGAAGGAGAAGAAGGAGAAATAGAAGAAGAAGAAATAGAAGATGAAGAAGAAGAAGAAGAAGAAGAAGAAGATGAAGAAGAAGAAGGAGAAATAGAAGAAGAAGAAGAAGAAGAAGAAATAGAAGAAGAAGAAATAGAAGATGAAGAAGAAGAAGAAGAAGAAGGAGAAATAGAAGAAGAAGAAATAGAAGATGAAGAAGAAGAAGAAGAAGAAGAAGAAGGAGAAATAGAAGAAGAAGAAATAGATGAAGAAGAAGGAGAAATAGAAGAAGAAGAAATAGAAGATGAAGAAGAAGAAGAAGAAGAAGAAGAAGGAGAAGAAGGAGAAATAGAAGAAGAAGAAATAGAAGATGAAGAAGAAGAAGAAGAGGAAGAAGATGAAGAAGAAGAAGGAGAAATAGAAGAAGAAGAAATAGAAGATGAAGAAGAAGAAGAAGAAGAAGGAGAAATAGAAGAAGAAGAAATAGAAGATGAAGAAGAAGAAGAAGAAGAAGGAGAAGAAGGAGAAATAGAAGAAGAAGAAATAGAAGATGAAGAAGAAGAAGAAGAAGATGAAGAAGAAGAAGGAGAAATAGAAGAAGAAGAAATAGAAGATGAAGAAGAAGGAGAAGAAGAAGGAGAAATAGAAGAAGAAGAAATAGAAGAAGAAGAAGAAGAAGAAGAAGAAGAAGAAGAAGAAATAGAAGAAGAAGAAATAGAAGATGAAGAAGAAGAAGAAGAAGAAGAAGAAGAAGAAGAAGAAGAAGAAGAAATAGAAGAAGAATAAATAGAAGATTAAGAAGAAGAAGAAGAAGAAGGAGAAATAGAAGAAGAAGAAATAGAAGATGAAGAAGAAGAAGAAGAAGAAGAAGAAGAAGAAGAAGAAGAAGAAGGAGAAATAGAAGAAGAAGAAATAGAAGATGAAGAAGAAGAAGAAGGAGAAATAGAAGAAGAAGAAATAGAAGATGAAGAAGAAGAAGAAGAAGAAGATGAAGAAGAAGAAGAAGAAGAAGAAGAAGAAGAAGAAGAAGAAGAAGAAGAAATAGAAGAAGAAGAAATAGAAGATGAAGAAGAAGAAGAAGAAGAAGAAGAAGAAGAAGGAGAAATAGAAGATGAAGAAGATGAAGAAGAAGAAGTCTGCATGAAAGAGTGAACCAGTATCTGCACTGGAAAATAAGGAATGAACTACAATAAACTGGTATGAACATCACCACGACCCGGTTACAGACATAGGACCTGTAACTATTTTATAGGACTTTACAAGACACACAGACAGAGCAATCAAAGATAATCGCCTGGGCATGGCGCGATCAAAGACCACAAAAACAGCGATTTCTTATTGACATGGCAGTTCAATCGTTATTTGCCATCTTCTTAATACTTGTTCTTTTATTGCCCTCTCTGTCTCCTTAATAGTAGTTTTTCTCATATTCTCAAACTTTTGGGTCCTAGCGGTTTTATTGCCTTGCTTGTAGTTAAATAATTAAAATTATTACTTAGTTTTAACTATTACATACCTTTAGATTTGATGTGCAGGCTACGGCAGAAATACCTTTTACATATACCTCCCAGAATTACATCATACATAATGGTAATACATTTGTGGCAATGGTCTCTTCATCTAGCTAATGTAGTAATTGTTCTTGATGTATAAAAAATTAAATGTCATTATCCCATATATATATATATATATATATATATATATATATATATATATATATATATATATATATATATATAAATATAAATATAAAACAACAAAACTGTCCAAACCATGTAACCGGAACATTGTCAGATTGATAGTTTAAGATCTTAAGCGTTCTATCTTAGAAATGATTAAAGATATCTTACTGGAATTCTCCGTGGTTTTTATAACACTATTGGACTCTATTTTAAATACTAAGAACGTATTTAGCTCTAAGTTGAAATGATTATCCCTCTTGCTGTTGTGACCTCTTGATCCAGTTTTCCTCTCTACTATTCCCTCTTTTTAAAATTATTCATTATTCTCTTGATGCTTCTTGAATGGACTTTAAAGATGGAAGCCAGAGTATGAATATTGGTACCATTACTGAAGGCCTGAATAATCTTTTTCCTCTCACCATTGTTCATTTCCGAAGACATAGTTAGAATGATACAAAACAATTTTAAACTGTTCTCTTTTTAGCTGAATAACTCAAAGGCGTTTCACTGATTCTTACAACAAATGGTGTCAAGATGGCTAATCGTCTTATCTGAACTGTTGTGTAGGATCCACCTAATCTGCATAGGTGACTACCAACTAGATAAATAGTGGTTGGTACCGGAAGACGGGGGGAGGAATCACGAGATCCAACTAGAGACTCTGATCGACTGCGACTAGTCAACACATTCTCCAGGAACGTCTTCCCAGAAATATACAGAAATACTATATGTACTTATTGTGTACACTTTCTTGTTATAATACATTCTTGTTCTAAGTACATTTTGTGTTGCATTATTATTTCATGCAATAGGCGAGATTCAACATTGAGTCAAGACTCAACATGAACACCTGTAAAAAAGAAACTCAAACAGTTTAGTAGTTTTTTTAGATATTACAAATTTTGTGGGATGGACAATTATCCCATGCAGTTACACAATTTTCCCAAATCTTGCTGTTACACACGCTATATCCATTGTCCCATATATATATATATATATATATATATATATATATATATAATTATAGGATTGGTGTATACGGAATAAATTCCAATAACCAAAAAATACTATTCTTAAAAGAGTGCTCAATACAGAGTAGAGAAAATATTATTTATTCAAAAATTAAAAATATAAACGTTATAACATCACTACAAAAATAGCCATTTTGTTTCAGCACCTCTGGTGACTTATCAAGTGATGATGTTGAATATCATTCAACGCCATTATGAAATGCTTATGTTATAATTTTTGAATATATATATATAGAGAGAGAGAGAGAGTTTGGTGACACGAATATTATTAATTAACCCACAGCTGAGGGAGAAGTGATGATTTCATACTTTCCCCAAGTGTATATTCGCATAAGTAAATATAATGAACCCAACGGGAAATGGAACTCCTCACTCCGATTAATAACACCGAGCCATTACATCTTACGGACATTGAACCTTACAACACCTACTATTCCGAAGATGTCACCAATTTAGGTAATGACGAGTCTCGACGTTCCTTAACTTCGGTGATCGTACGGGAACCAGTGTTCCAATACGTTAGATTTTGAGTCAAGTTTGCAAAACAACGAATTGCGTTTGAAAGCTTTTGCGATTCTGTTTTCATTCATGTTTTGACCATGTAAGGAAATTGCAATGAAAGCCCGCTAATTTTTGCCTTTTGATATTTAATGAAGTGAATTTGAGTTGGCATAAATAAAGAGAATTGCGTTGCGAAGATTACCGTATTTTTTGAAAACGGTCACCAATTAAGTACCTTCCAGTACGTTGCTTAACTTCAGCAAATCGTACGGGAACCGGTGTTTGAACGTGATGTAAATCAGCTAGTTAACAAGAGATATGACTAATTTGAACGTATTAATTGTATTAGCAAGGATCCTACCTTCGATTCGAGAAGCATTTCCGGACAAACCTTTTAAGCATCGGCCATCATTGATTTGCATTGAATAATTATATATATATATATATATATATATATATATATATATATATATATATATATATATATATATAGCATCAATATGGTATCTCGGTTGTTCCAAAGCATCGACTCATCGCTCTTATCTAGATTCAATCAGTAGATTAACAGTTCAGTCTGAACAAAGTCGAGCTGGTATTTGCCAGCAATTAATCGATGTTCAGGAGTAATTATAGACATTTTGATCTAAAGTAGTTGCCGTCTAACAAATCCTAGCAGCAGATGATTGACTACTTAAAGATCGGACATCGCATTGCAGCGTTCAAAAACGGGTGGTGAGTTTATGTTCAGGACCTTTTTTTTTTTTGAACGATACACTCCTTCATATTAATGTCCTTATTATAACATTGGCCATGTAGATTTTCGATTGCTAATCGCATTTTTTCGAAAAGAATTGCTGTTAGAAAATCACCTGTTGTAAAATTCTAAATAATCGAGAAAATGTTCTTTTATGATAAATTCAGATTCAAACGTCAAATTAAGTCATTGTTTGATTACATAAAAATCGGTAGTCCAATATGACTAACACTAGGTTGGCAGTTTAGAGCAGGGATCGCCAAACTACAGCACGCGTTCCATAGGTGGCGCGCCAAGCAATTTCAAATGGCACGCAGCCGCAAATGACATCACGAAGTCCGAACCAGTAACTACTACAACGCAAAGAAGATATTTAGCTGTTTCAATTTTAATATATACTAAAGTATATATACTATATATTACCATATGAAATATCTTGTAGAATAGGTATGCCGACCTTGACTTGTATGAAAATAAGTATTCTTTTGGCACATTGAATGATTTTAAAACCCTATGTCGGCACATAGTAAAAGGTTGCCGACCCCTCGTTTAAGGTACTTAAATTTTATTTGTGAATCCATCCTTCAAATCTACAAATCTACCATTCGTCCTCGCATTGAATACTGTCACCATATATGGTCTGGTGCCACCGCTGTGCACCTCAACAAAAATCCAGGGACGGAAATCATTTATCTAAAATATTTAACTTCCTATTTGACACGCTTTTCTAGTGACAAGTTTCCCACTTGTAAATTCATTAGTCATTTGCCAATACCCCTCATTTTGAAGGCCGTTTACCAAAATTTCATTTGGATGAAATCCATTTCGAGTGACTGGTTTTCCGATTCCAGTTTCTCAAATTCACATTGTTTAGTGGCCTGTATTAAACGAATAACATATTCCGTAACTGGTTTAATCATTTTTTTGAGAAATATTCATAAACTTCGTTCTCTCTGCATTCACTATATTTTTTTTTCTTGGGCGCTATGTTTTTCCCTATTATTTCATCAAACGTCATTTCCCTCAACTTTTGTTGGGTGTTCAAAGGCTGATAATTTTATAATGGCCTAACAACCAGCAGATGCAAAGAAGAGATCAGATATTTGGTTTTCTTCCCCAACTGATTTCAATATTTTAGATAAATGATACTGTAAAAGTTCAACAATGTAATCATCCAAGTATAGTCTCCAAGAAATAAAAAACATTGAGGATAAAGATACAGACGCGTTCATCGAAATATTTCAATATTTAGACGACTGAAGATGGTCGGTAACCAGGCAAAGACGCAGCCGTTAATATTAAGAGAGGCAGATATTTTCTGTTAATTCACCCCAAAATAAAAATAATTTATATTTACTAAAATTCACACCAAAATTCAGAAATGTCCTTTAAAATTTGTTCAACATTGTATTCATTATTATTGAGGTGACTCATTTACATATAAAGTCCAAAGATTATAAATAGTTACAGCTATTATCCGTGAGGTAATTGAGTGCATACTACTTCCCGTGAGACTTTATGGACACGTGGCCGAGTGGCTAGAACGTTCACATTCTGACCATGAGACCCGGGTTCGAATCTCACAATTTGTCAGTTGCTATTGGTCGATCCCAACGTGTGACACCTTTCGAAAGTGCCTGAAAACCATACAACGTGTTGATCCAAGCCTTGTGAATGAAATTCGCTAGACGGAACCCTTGGGGGGCGTCGATAGCTGTGCTAGCACAAGTCATCGTGGCCGAGCGCTTGAGAGGGCTGGCCTTGTTCAAATTGTTGATCACGCTAGATAACACGCTCTTTCTCAGAATCTGTAACTACGGTCAGATCAGCATACTTGCAGTATAAATTGCAGGTGAATAAATACAAATGCGCCTGAGCAAGCGCCTGCAATAGGGATTGGCTATCCGCTCTAGTAGACGGTGATCCTCGAATACGAGTGGCAAGCTATAAATACTTCCTGTGAGTCTACAATACACTACAATGGCGTCACCGATATCTAAAGGAAACAACGAAGAATTATCAGTAAACACAAACGTGGCTTAGGATACTAGCAGCTAAAACTAGAACAAAAAAAAAACTGATGGATTTAAAATCAGTTAGGGTGAAGACCAGATAACTGATCTCTTCTTGCCATCTGCTGGTTGTGAGTTCATTATAAAATTATCAGCAATTGCACACCCAAGAAAGTTGAGTGCATAATACTTCCCTTGAGTCAGTAACACCGCACCACAAATCTTTTATTGTCCTTAAGCTGTATTTAAATCAGTTACTTTGTTTTATAGTCATTTGCTTACAATATTGACTTCAGCACATATATATTACCACGTAACAAGGAATATGACAAACGTGAATCTACTAATTACATCCTAAATGATTTTATCTTTAATTCGGAAAGTAATACCAGATGAAACTTTTAAGTGTGGCTCATTATAGATCCCTATAAAATCATCGCATTTATAACCAAGATGATATCTCCGTTGTTGCTAAGTATTTGTTCGACCCTGTCATTTAGTTCTGACAAGTAATTTAACAGATAAGTCTAAGTCTAGCTTGTAACTGACAATGGATAATCGATGCAAACAAATAATTATAGACATTTTAAACCGAATTCTTCCTGCCAGAAAAATTACATACGTCTAATTTGATCCTTTCCAAACAGAGCCTGAAATATTACACTCTTAACGAATTCAAAATTCAACACATTTTTTAAATTTTCCACTAAATCTCACTTACACAACTTCGAATCGCAGTGACATAGGCATCGTCGTCTTTGGCTCTATCTTGTATCGAAGAATTTAATTCCTACTTTGCTGATCGCTTCCTTTATGACGATGGCGTTGATGTCTAAGTAGACATCGAAACGTCCCGACTCCAGATTTACATTTCATTAAAAAGTTTAATTTAAGCCTTACTTTGCTGTAGAAACTCCGAAACCGAGTGGGGAAATAAGTCGTGGTGAGTGGTAATTCGTTCCTTTCTGAGAGGAACGTTTTCTTTAATAAAACTTTCTATGTCGAATCCATTTTTGCAATATATATATATATATATATATATACATATATATATATATATATATATATATATATTTGTCTGTTTCACAGCTCATCAGTGTGTTGGCGTCCGGTTGCCTCTAGCTAGGATATATATATATATATATATATATATATATATATATATATATATATATATAAAATATTGGCTCCTGAAAATTAATTTCGGTTGAGCTCTGTGGGAAGGAAGTGTGGGTTTGTAAACAGTGACTATTAAAGCTAATATAGCATGACTCTTCGGCAGAATTGAGTCCTGTCAGTCACTGTGTGTTTATCTAAATCTAATACGCTAAAATTCACCTTCATCCCTGCCGTGCACCGATGGCTTAATGGTAGAATTTCCGACTGACGCCAATTCAGTCGGGTTTCGATCCTAGCTAGATGCAACCGGACGTCTAGCCACACTGAAGAGTCTGTCCGTGAATGACAATTATATATATATATATATATATATATATATATATTGTCATCCACAGACAGACTGTTTCGCTGTTTTACAGCTCATGTTTAGATAAACAGACAGTGACTGACAGTGACTCAATTCTGCCGAAGAGTCGTGCAATATTAGCTTAAATAGTCACTGTTTACAAATTCACACCTCAAACCAGAGAGCTCAACCGAATTTAATTTTTCAGGAGAAGACTTTCTATGTTTAAGCCGTTTTTCAATATATATATATATATATATATATATATATATATATATATATATATATATATATATATCGTCGTCGGCTTTATTTCGTATCCAAGAATTTCTTTTCTGATCGCTTCCTTTATGATGGTGGCGTTGATGACTAAGTAGACCAATTCTTGTATGGAAGAGCTGATGGCATTGGCTGCATGGTAATGTTGGTGGGGGACGAGATCGATTTAATCGAGACTTTCTCTCTTGTCGTTTGAATTTGTCCTTTTCACTTCTGGTGGCTTCAAGGATTTTGGTTCTGATGCTGATAGAATATCGCCGGTTGTTACGGTTTTGGGCTTCAAACGATTGAGGTTCAGACAGTAAGTGAAAATGAATCATCCTCTCCATTATCCATTATAACCGGCTTTATCTCGTATCCAAGAATTTCCTCTTTTCTGATCGCTCCCTCTATGATGATGGCGTTGATGTCTAAGTAGACCAATTCTTGTATGGCAGAGCTGATGGCATTGGCTGCATAGTAATGTTGGTGAAGGACGATGTAGATTTAATCGAGACTTTCTCTCTTGCCATGGTTTGAAAGTTTTGGGTTCCGATGCTGATGGGCCATTGCCAGTTGATACGGGTCTTGTGAATGTTTTTCAAACGATTTAGACTCGAGTCAAGTAGCAAACAGCATTGTTTTGAGTTGGGTCTTGTATCTTCTACGAGAGCAACCCTGTTTTTTTCTTTTTCCTTGAAGTGAGCTCACTGAATGAGACGACGTGAAAACCTTGACTCCTCTATTCTTACAACATGTCTCGCACATCTCGCCTGTGGAACTCCCTTCCTTATTCCTGTTTCCCTGACAAATACAATCTTCAACTATTTAAGTGTAATGTCAATCGACTGCCTTGATCTATCCTCTTCCCTTCTCCACATCCTTTCACCTTTCATTCCCATCTGCTCTCGCTCCCAATCTTCTGTAACCCCCTAGCCTTGATCGATCCACTATCTTTCTCCACATCCTCTCCTTTACCGCTCCTATCTGCTCTTCCTCCAAACCTTCTGTAACCCCCTGCGTACTAGTGTCTTCCAGCCTTGCTTGGGGTGATATGCTTAAAAGAAATGTCCTGATTATCGAACACGGTGTTTATTGATCAGTGATTCAATGCTTTGACTGTTGGCTCTTTCAGGACTTTGGTGTTGGTCAGATAGTAATTTAATTTGATATTCAAGATTAAATGAAGTTTTTGATGGTGAAATCGTTCTATTTTTTGGATATCAGGACGACATAGAGTCCAGGTTTCCCAACCATATAACAAAACTGAAATGGCTACAATATTATAGACCATAACTATTGTTAAATTAATGTAACGATGTAATCTCGGGAGTTAAAGACAAGGTCATAATTTGGCTAATATTCTGCGCTTTTCTAAAGTTTTTGATGGAATTAATGTATTTTTATCTTATATCATTTCTTATTACTTAAACATTATATTTTAGTAGATACAGGCGCCTGAGTAGATACTCGTTTTTTTTTTGTCCGTGTGTGTAAGTGAATTACATCTGATCGTCTGAGATATTTAATAACGTAATTGGACCCTGCCACATACAGAGTAATGTTGCGTATTTAGATCTGTTTCAGGATTGCAATTCCCCTAAACAATGTCATCAGCAGACCCGTTACAGTACCTTACCAACAAAGCTAGTATCGTTCAGATCAGATTTTTCTATAGTGGCGATGAATGCCTGCACCCGCAATGAGGTTCGATGCATTGACGTCTGTTTAGCCTCATTTTCCATCCAAACCTTAGGAGGTACTTTTTTATACACTGCTGGCCAAATTTTAAGAGCAATAATAATAAAGACAAATATTCCTTTTTTATTGTTAGGCTCAACACTTATTTGCCTAGAGCTTAAAAAAAATGAAAAAAAAAAAAGAAAAATTAAAACTTTTTTAGCATTTAATCGTGAAAATTTGACTTTTGGTTCTTTCCAGGACTTTGGTGTTGATCACATAATATTCCCATTTGATGTTCAAGATTGGCCGGAGCTTTTGCCAGTGAAAGCCTTCTAATTTTTGGATGTTACGTCAATATAGAGTTCAGGTTTTCCAACAATATAGGAAAATTGAAATGGCAACAACATTATAGACCATAACATTTGCTGTTTAGTTCAGATATTTGTTATTGAAGACGCGTTTGATTAGCTTTCCAAATGCGGCGTATGTAGCATCAGTTCTGTTTCACATCCTTTTCTGAGGTGCACTTGTTTGATAAAAGGCCTAACACTGATTGTAATACCAAAATCTAGTAAGATGGTTTTTGGGGCTGCCTGTGCAATGACCTAGGTTTTGTTGATGTTTACTGAAAGGTCAAAACAATGGTAGGTTATCCAGCGTTTAGTTTTCGTTAGTATGTCCCAAAAGGTCGTTTCTTATCAGTCAGAGCTTACTGAAAAAAATAAATACAAAAACTTGTTCCAGAGAATCTTAAAAGAAACAATCCCAAAAGACACGTCCCACAGTCTATTTCTTTCTATCTTGGAAAAAAATTGTAACATTTCCCAACGTACTTTTTCTTTTTTGATAAATACTCGTCATAATTTCCACGTGAAAATGGGTCTATTTTCTTTCAATTTGCTCCGTCCTTTCAGGACGTAGGCGATCATGGCTCCCCACTTCTCCCTATCCCTTGCAGTTTTCAAGAAGTTCCTTCCCTCTGCCATCTCCCCTACCACGTTCTGTCATCCACTTGCTTAAGCCCGCTAGGTATGTCATGCCTTGTTTTCCCTTTCCTCTTTTTCCCTCAATTCGACCTGCGAGTATCAGATTCTCCAGGCCCTCCTTTCTCATTACGTGTCCCAGAAACTTCAGCTGGATCTTCCTGATGTTAAGTATAAGCTTCCTCCTTGTTTGCATCTTCTCTAAGGCCTTATCGTTGCTCACACGCTGCGTCCTTGATATCCTCAGCATCCTTCTGTAGAACCACATTCCCGTCGCCTCGAGTCTCTTCTTCATCTTTGAGGAGACTGTCCAACATTCACTGCCGTAAAAGAGGACATATATCACATAAGAGCTAAGTACACTTTTCTTTTTTACCAAAGAAATCCTCCAGTCTCGCAACACTCTGCCCAGCTTTTGGAATGCGTCCTTGGCCATCCCAGTACGTCTACGGATTTCAGTGTCACACTTACTGTCCTCTGTCAAAATGCTTCCCAAATATTTAAACTTTTGCACCTGCTTGATTTTAGTGTCCCCGACCTGCAAATCGCATTTCGGGCTCATCCTTTTACTGATGACCATGCATTCTGTATTCTTGTAGTTTATGCTTAGTCCCTTCTTCTCGCTCTCCTTCGCTACCTTCCGTAGGAGATTTTGTAATTTCATTTCCGTGACTGTTATCAGTACTGTGTCAACTGCGTATCTTATGTTAAGATTGTAACCGCCAATGCTGAATCCCGGTAGGATTTCCACTTTTCTCAGAGTTGCCTCGCTGTAGCGATTGAATAGGTCCGGTGAGAAGACCCATCCTTGTCTTACGCTCCTTTCTATTTTTGTATATCCGCTGAACTCATTCTCTATGCGCATGCATGCTGTTTGCTGCCAGTATAGGTTCTTGATTATTCTGATATATTTCCGAAATATATCAAGGTTGCTGAGCAGTTCCATCAGATCCTTGTGGGGTACTTTGTCGAAGGTCTTCGCGTAGTCTATGAGATATACGTACGCGTCTTTCTGCATTTGTATTTCTCTTTCTGATAGCATTCTGAGCATGAATATCGCGTTCCTTGTTCCGGTGTCTTTAACGAACCCGTAATATTCTTGTCCTATCTCTGGCCCGATTCTGCTGTGTGCTTTATTGATCCGAATACGGATGATGAGTTTTGTTACGTCGCTCATTAGGCTGAGTGTCCGGTGGAGTTCATATTTCTTGCATCTGGTTTCTTAGGCATAGCTACGAAGATAGATCTGGCAAGGTTTTCCGGTATATCTCGCTGTTGTAGATTTCATTTATTATTTCTGTGATCTTGTCTATACCAAAGTCATCTAAAACTGTCAGCATTTCCGTTACTATTCCGTCTGGCCCTGCTGCCTTGTTTCTGTTCAATTTAGCCAGTACAGCTTCTACTTCGGTTTTCAGAATTTCAGGTCCGTCGGTAGTTCTGTGTATTCCTGGTTGTTCTCTTTCGTCGTGGAAGAGTTCTCCAATATACTCGCTCCAACCCTGGACTACAAGACAGCTTAATATTAATGAAGCAAAGATAATTTCATGAAACTATTGATCCCTAATCCAAAACGTTGGAGTCATTTAAGAAAGGAAAAGAAGTGGAGAATGTTAAAAATATTTAACGAGATATTTTTTGCCACTAAAAAGTGAAGGAAGAATTTTGTAGAGAACAGAATTTGGAGTTTGGAAATAGATTTGGAATTTAAGTGTGGAACAAATAAAAAAAATTTCCTATTTGAATTTCTGGGATGAAGAAAGATTATTATTTACATTACGTAGATACGGACTAGTGTCCTCATCTTTGCTGTTTTTATCACATTTCAGCCGTCGTACCCTACGGCTTATATTGGGCGCATGTTGATCCGGGTAACCTATACGGAATTTCGAACTGAACCCTTTCTTTAACCGATAGGGGTTTGTTATTCTCGTTTCACTGTCGAGGGATATCTTGTCTAGTTATTCTTAGAACTGTTCAGTTATTGCTCGTAGCGCCTCAACTGAGTTTAAGTTCACACGATTTAATCTGCGACGCTATGGTCTAGTGGATAAAAGCCGGGTCAAATATATTTGATATCAGTTCATACTCAATCGTTTTAATCCTTTCATTATGACTTGCTCGTTTAGATCCCTAAACCAGAGTATTTGACTTTGATATTCAGTTTTCCTCGTTTGCTGCTTGATACAATCTTTTACCAAGTTTTTTTTACTTGCAACCCGAGGTAAACAAAGGTTTTGCCTAGAAAATCATTGAACATATTATATTAGAAGAGTTTATTTTTCCGGATAATTGATGGATCAATGACATGTCAGCGAATGCTGGAAAATCTCCTCAAAGATGAAGAAGAGTCTTGAGGCAAGAGAAATCTAGTTCTACAGAAAGATGTCAAGGATTCCATAGACTGAACATGTGAGCAACGACAAGGTTTTGGAGAAAATGGAAACTAAAAGGAAAGTTATACTTAACATCAGAAAGAGGTACTTGAAATTTCTGGGGCACGTAATGAGGAAGGATGGCTTGGAAAATCTGATACTCACAGGAGAGATTGAGGGAAAGAGGGAAGCAGCGCACAACATACTTGATGAGCTTGAGTAAATGGATGCTAGAACAGGGTTTGGGAGAAATAAGAAAAAAACAAAACTTCGTAAGAGTTACAAAAGACCGAAGATGTGGAAGGGCCATGATCATCTACGTCCTGAAGCGACACTGCATATAAATGAAGAAGAAGATTTGGCTGTTCAGGAGTAAAATTTTCTTCTTGTGTATAATATCATTAATTTTAATAATTCCTGGCGCTACTAATCTTCTTTTTTCTATAAGCTGTGTCCTTCTAGGTCTTGAACAAGCATGTCTCTTCACAACTTCCTATCTTTTGTAGAACTTATTAAGTTTTGTCTTTTCGCCATCACCCCCAGTTCATCTCCTGCCAACCACTTACAAAAGCTCGCTAGGTGAGTTAATCATAACTTTCATTCTGTCCCTCTTGCCTTCAATTTGGCTTGTGAGTATCAAATTCTCTTAGCCTTCTTTCTTATGTGTCCTAGAAATCTCGTATCTTTTTTTTTTCTTCTATTTTCCTTAAAACTGCTCCTATTGTTATCAATGTTTTGGTTTCTGGTGTATACTTATTTCTTTCTGGGTCCCAACCAGAGACCTAAGGTCAGAAATGGCATCATGACATTTTCCACTGAGCAGTTTTGAAAAAAATCGCACAAATTTTACATAGATAAAACCCTTCGTAAGGTGTGGACTGTGCTTGTGAGTACATTTTTTTGTATTTCTTTCAGGAATTCCTTCAATTAGTCTGTTGGAATCTTTTCCAATCAAACCGAGGGCTCCAACTATAACTAGAAATTGTTAATGTCCTCATGCGCCTCATTTTTTTTGGACTCGAAAAGGACCTTCAATCGGTTGTGAACTGGCGCAGGAATTGACTCGTTAACTTTAACGCCTCCAAAACAAAACTGCTCTCCATTAATCACCACAGGGATCCTTCCCTGCATCCCATTAGATTGTCTGAAGCTCAACTTCTCGAGAGCTCCTCTTTGCGGCTGTTCGGTCTCACATCGTCTGCTGACCTGAGATGGAACAAATACATTGAGTCGATTGCTTCATCCACCGCAAGGAAAGTTGGCTCCCTGTGCCGGGCCAGGAAATTTTTCTCCCCGGAATCGATCCTCCCAATTTACAAATCAACCATCCACCCTTGGATGGAGTATTTCTGCCATATATGGTCTGGAGCCCCTTTTGTTTGCCTCAAGATTCTTGTTAAGATCCAGAGACAGGTATGCAATGTAATTGGCCCTGATCTGGCTTCTCGTCTGCAGTCTCTCTCTCACAGACGCACCGTCGCCTCTCTCTGTCTCTTTTATAAATACTTCCATGGTAATTGCTCTGATGAGCTGCTATCGCTGGTTCCTAGGCTCCATGAATTCAAGCGTCCTACGAGGCTGGCATCCCATTCCCACCCTTTTACTGTTGAAACTGTTAAATGAAGACGTCTCTTCTACTCCAATAGCTTCATATCTCGCACCTCACGCCTATGGAAATACCTTCCTCATTCCTGTTTCCCTGACAACTATAATCTCCAACTATCCAAGTGTAACGTCAATCGACATCTCCAATTGCCTTGATCTATCCTCTATCCTTCTCCACATCCTTTCCTCTCACACTCCTATCTTCTCTCGCTCCAAATCCTCTGTAACCCTAGCATGCTAGTGGCT
The DNA here is from genome assembly GCA_964036315.1 of Acanthosepion esculentum. Lineage (NCBI taxonomy): Eukaryota > Metazoa > Mollusca > Cephalopoda > Sepiida > Sepiidae > Acanthosepion > Acanthosepion esculentum. The sequence continues at coordinate 94,202,290 of OZ038493.1, read as the reverse complement.
TCCAACCTTGCCTGGGGTGAAGAGCTTAAAAAAAAAAAAAAAAAAAAAAACTAAAAAAACACAATTTTTCAGTATGTGTTTTGTAATTTCTAGTTAGCATGCATTGGTCCTGTGCAGCAAGAATAAAACCTTCAGTTTCAGCTATTAGCCTTGCACTACGTAGACACTGATAGGTACGGGGTTTATCTACATCAGCTTGTTTGGTACAAGCGGAGTATTGACCTTGAAGTGGTTTATCTTGCCATCGTTTCTGTATCTGGTCGGTTTCTTTCTTTTTTTAAAAAAGTATTTTGAAGCTTCAGTCGGTGTATTAAGCATTACTTGCATTTCTTCACCCACTTGAAACTCTATTTTGAACTTGTTGGCTTCCTTTATTACTGAATAAAGTCGCTTACTACTTTCATGTTCTTTGACACAGATCATCATCCAGTCTTCTGTAGTTTCCAGGTATCTTTGAAGACAGATTGTTGTAGTTTTGTAGGACAGTTCTAGTTGAACAAATCCTCTCCTTCCTTCGGATCTGGACACATACAGACGATCAACAACAGCTTTGGGATGATGCATGCGGTGACTAGTGAGAAGCTTTCTCGTTTTGACGTCTATTCGCTTAATGGTCCAGTCAAGGATGTTAAAACTGTATTGCACCACTGGGACAGCCAAGGTGTTTATGGATGTTATTCTGTTTTTAGAATTCAGCTCAGTGTTCAGTAACAGACGCAAACGCCTGTAGTACTCTTTCTTGCCTTCTCTTTTTTTATTATCATTATTAGTATTATTATCATTATTATTAGTAGTAGTAGTATTATTAGTATTATTATCATTATTATTAGTATTATTATTATTATCATTATTATCATTAGTATTGGTATTATTATTATTATTATCAGTAGTAGTAGTAGTATTATCATTATCAGTAGTAGTACTAGTAGTAGTATTATCATTATCATTATCAGTAGTAGTAGTAGTAGTATCATTATCATTATCAGTAGTAGTAGTAGTAGTAGTATCATTATCATTATCAGTAGTAGTAGTATCATTATCATTATGAGTAGTAGTAGTAGTATTATCATTATCATTATCAGTAGTAGTAGTAGCAGTAGTAGTATCATTATCATTATGAGTAGTAGTAGTAGTATTATCATTATCATTATCAGTAGTAGTAGTAGCAGTAGTAGTATCATTATCATTATCAGTAGTAGTAGTAGTAGTATCATTATCATTATCAGTAATAGTAGTAGTATCATTATCATTATCAGTAGTAGTAGTAGTAGTATCATTATCAGTAGTAGTATCATTATCATTATCAGTAGTAGTAGTAGTAGTAGTAGTATCATTATCATTATCAGTAGTAGTAGTAGTAGTATCATTATCATTATCAGTAGTAGTAGTAGTAGTAGTAGTATTTGCACTGGTCCTGTGCAGCAAGATCAAAACCGTCAGTTTCAACTTTTGACCCTGCTGTACGTAACCACTAATGGGTACGGGGTTTTCTATGTTATGATGCAGGTCCTTGTACCACGGTGATGGTCCAAGGTAGAACCAATGAAGAATAACTCGAACACAGGTATGGAATAACACAGATATATTACAAACAGAATATGTACAAAAGAAGTAGAAGTGTTAGTAATAACAATCAGGTTAGGTTAGAGAGAACTATGTTGTCTCGAACAATATCACTATTCAAATGTCTTACAGTAATCGTCTAGCCGACTGCTCGACTCACTCGCTCTGTCTCTCTCTGACTGGATATTTAGCAACCCCCCCACACGGGTCGAATGTGGCACAAGGCCGGTTTAATGTGGGATTACCGGGTCCGTAGGCTCGGCCAAAAATATGCCCATTAGAACCCGTATACACGAGTTCAGGGACTGTCTACCTCCCATTACGAAACTTTGCCCTGCGGCAAAGCCTCGTCCGAGTTCCTCCCCGCCGAGGCGCAGTATTTATGAGGTACGGACTAGTCCATTACTACTAAGGGTAGGTTCCCACAACAGTCTACACCAGCGTGTGTTTGGTACGGGTAGAGTCTTGAGCATAAAGAGGTTTATGTCGCCATCGTTTCAGCACGTGGTGGCATTTATTTTTGCTTTCTTTTTCAGGTTCTTTGCCGCTTATTCTGGTTTATTTGAACTTCTTCACCCACTTAAATTTCCCTTCTGAATTTGTTGAATTTGATGGCTTCTTTATTATTATTATTGTTGTTGTTGTTATTTACTTTAAATTCTCTTGTATACACATTTCATTCCGGGTCCCAACCAGCAATCTAAGGTCAGAAATGGATTCATGGCATTTTCCACTGATCATTTAAAAGAAAAACTAATATCACTCACATTTTACACAGATAAAGCTTTCGTAATTTTTGAGATGTACTTATAAATCCTTTTTTTATTTGTTTAAGACATGGGCTACCAGGAAGACCTTCAGTTAGTCTGTCGGAAACTTTTACAATCAATCCGAATTCTGCAACTACAACTGGAATTAGTGATGCCATATTTTTGTGATTTTCTCTTGAAGATCCTCGTATTTTGATAGTTTTTTAAGATCTTCAAAGATACATTACAACCTGCAGGAACTGCTATCTCAATAAGAAAACACATTAAGTTCTTGTGGTCTTTGATCACGATGTCTTGAAATTACATTTATTTTAATTTGTTTGCTTCCTTTAGTACTGAATAAAGTTTCTTATTTCTTTCATGTTCATTGACACAGATCATCATCCAGTCTTCTGTAGTTTCCAGGAATCTTTGAAGACAGACTGCTGTAGTTTTGTAATTATTATTATTATTATTATTATTATTATTATTATTATTATTATTATTATTATTATTTCCACTTTTCCCTACATTCTGTTTGATACGATCACTTTGTTTCACGTAAGACCTGATGAAGGGGAGTTGTTAAGCATATTATATTGAGAGATTCCCTGAGAATGTATGCTTTGATCAAAATCAATTGTATCTCAGATAGTGGTGAGTTTCCTGGAATTTTCTTGATATGTATATCAGAATACTTTTTTTTTATCATTCCTAGTGCTCCTAATATTATTGCAATTATAGTTTTGCGCGAATAACTCATTCTTGAAATTTCTATTACCAGAGCCTAATATTCTTAACGTTTTCCAAATGTTTGTCATTATTTATTTGGACATCATTGTTGGCATTAAAATGAGATGTGGGTGAACATATCACGCTGTTTTCATTACCTTTGAAGAAAATCATTGACGTCATTGAAAATACATTATGAATTGCACGTACTTCATGTGTAATAGTGTATACCCATCGGGGAATACGGTGCAGTGGTGGAAAGAAAGAGTGAAAAAGAACAACAAGCCCTCGTGGTGAACTGAAAACTGCAGCATTAATGGGTCACGAACGAAACTCATTAAGAATAAAATATACACTACCAACATCACCCCCGACCGATATCCTTTTCTTTGGACGTGGGCTTTATATGTCTATTGTTTTCTATAAATAAATAAATAAAAAATAAAAAAGTTACACAGAGTTTTGGCTCCGTATTTGCGTACGAATTACATTTCCAGCTGCGATTAATTCGATTCGCGTTCGTATCCTTTGCTCTTAACTTTTATCAGATTCATCTTCTCTATTTTTAAACGCCATATACTTTGGGGACACGTAGGCTATGATTGCTCTGCATAGGCTCACTGTGACATTTCGGGAATGTTTGATGGTAGTATCTACAGAACTCTTAATTCAGAATAAGCCTTCCCTCCGAAACAGTCTGTAGCTTAGGAGCCCAATCTTGACTCTATTATCAGTGAACTGCAGTGCCTTTATTATACTATTATTCACCCAACACTAGGTCAAAGAGCCACTCAAGCTAGAGGGTTACTCTTTGTGTTGTTGTATGAGCGCAAGGCAAAAGGAGTGTATGGCGTTATGTAGGAGAGATAACAGTTAACCCTAAACTTGAAGAAGCTAAGATTTTAGTGATCGAGAAAAATATCCACTAGGGTGTCTGTTCACCTAAGTGGCTGGTCTTGGGAAAAAGCTGTGCGAGTGGATCTTCCTTTTTACCAGTGGAACGCGAAGATAACCAGGATGATTCGTTCCGGTGCAAATGGCTTGGCGGCTTTTAGCTTTGAAGCTCAGATCTGGTGGAACTAAGAAATGTTGCTCGACAGAACTTTTGCCATAGAAATAAAGACAGTCTTGCTATGTGCGGTTTCGTCTGCGGGAATTAGGTTGTGGGAGTGGGAAATAATTCCTCACCCACAAGGCCGTGTAGAACTCTATCAAGACTAGCAGGTGTAGACTTGACAGCTCCAGTCCAGATATGGCAGCAGTTGAAAAATACATCATCGTCTCTATTACTCTGAAAATGGTGAATCTTTATCTTCTTTACCGTAATTCTCCATGTATAATACGCCTTCATCCATAATACGCACCCCTAAACTTAGCTGAAAGTACGTGATAATTCTTCTAATCACACATAATACGCACCCCTTTTTTGGTAATTGTTGCGGTGTCCTCCCTTTAATGAGTCTATTGTGAACTCTTCCACTTACTATAAAAGTAAGCCTCGGGGGAACGGTAGTATAGATTGAAGGCTGACCAACCGACACAAACTCCCAAGTCGTATAATACTCTTCTGTTCAATATACGCTTTATCTGCAACCTCTTGTTTTGTTATTTCTTAACCATATACTTGGTTACAACAGCAATCAAACCCTATAAATTGTACCTCTCCAATTTCATTACGGCCAGCGATTCCTACTCTTATTTTAAAAAATGATTTTAAACATAGAATAATATTATTCTAATTCAGTTTTATGATAATTCTTATTTTATTTTACATTTGTAAGTAGTGTTAGGTACATATGATTGTATTTGACATCCTTATGGGGTCGCAATCGCCGAATGTTAGTGTCAAATTGTCGTATGTTTGTGGTGAGTAGTCACTTCACAACTGAAATCGAGCTATGAAACAGCAATTTTTTAAAGATTTTTTTGTAGCTGTTCATAATACGCACCCCTAATTTTGCTTATTATTTTTAGGAAGAAATGCGTATTATACATGGGGAATTATGGTGTTTAGTTTACTTTTTGTATTTCGATTACCCAATATAAGGCCCAAGACTCACTAAAGTCAGAGGGTTTTTTTATAAGGGTTTTTTTGTAAGAAAGCAAGAAGTCAATGACTTGGATTTGTTCCACAAAGTGGCTGTTCTTGGGAAGAAGCTGTTCGGGTGGAACTTATTTCTTACTAATGAAAAGAAATGGTAATGAGGATGATTCCTCCGCGTTTACCTGGCATAGTGGATCTCAGCTTTACAACTGGGAAAACCAAAGAATGTAGTTCTTCAGAACACATGTCATGGAAGTAGCAATAACGTACCAAAAGACTTCCGACGTCTCGGCTGTAGGGAAAGAGCTTGTAAGGTGGAAAATAATTAATCACCCCCAAGACCACGTAGGCGCTTTTGTTCTCTATCAAGATAGGCAGCTCCAACCCAGCAGCAATGCTCAATGTTTGATCTGATCTTAAACTATAACAGGGGAAGTCAGACACTTACTGGAAACTTTATGGCCAAATCACGTTGACACACCGGTTCCCGTCCGATCACCGAATATAAGTATCATTGAACCTGGTCAGTGCCTAGATGAGTGACCGCTGGGGAATATTAGGAACGGGAAGTTTGGATGTATGGGTGGTGTAATGGTTAAAGGCTCGGAATTAGAAGTTGAAAAGTTGAGTTCGAATTCCAATCGGGTTTGTTATATTGACTTACGTTCAAATACGCTTTAGAAAAGTATGAAATTATATCTTCTCCTCCCAGCTATGGGTTAAATAGTAAGACTTGTATCACAAAATCATTATTATCTCCAAAAAATTCTTACAATCCAAAAATATGTTTCGGCTTTTAATAACCTCAAAAAGGTTGATAAGACGTAAAAATAAAAAAATAAAAAATCAATCAATAAAAGATACTTACTGGATCGGGATAATGAACCGGCAATTAACTCAGCATCGTCAGTGATGGATCGTATATATATTTTACTTGGGGGTCTGGATTGAGATTGAGTCCCACCAGACATCCTCACCCACTCATCTTAATAGGTGAAAGTTAAAGGTCTGCTCGGTGATGGTGGAACTTTACTAGTTTGGTTTTGCATGTATTGAATTTTACAAGTCAGTTCTTCACCCATTGAGCCATCAGAGTATAGATCAAAGTATAGATCAAATTTTTGGAGTTGCATCTATAAATTGTTGTATTTATAATGGGATTTGCATAAAAGTAAGCACAGCTGCCTAGGCCAGAATTTGAATTAGAATCTTGATATGTAATACTTTCACCCCAAGGCAAGGCGATAAAGCCACTAGGACGAAAGGGGTTACTGAGAGGGAAATAATCTTGGGAAAAAACATTCAGAAGTGTAAACGATAAAAGAACTTTGTATTTCATTTTCTGAAGATCAAAGTTGACAGGAGCAAGAAGATGTACGAGTCTTTCACAGGCGAGAAGTGTGAGAGAAGAAACTCTTAGTATAGTGGTTACATCAAGGTTACATCTAGTAAAATCAGCTATAAACTGATGAGACAAAGCTGCCAGTTTAGTACTACGCTTAACTTCGTAAAGTCAAGGTACCCAAGAGTAAAGCTCCTAAGAACAATTACCAAGAAAATATTTATAGAAACAGGAGCTATTTTATGACTAAGGGAAAGTGACGAGATGCTCGGTAAGGACTGATAACATTGCAAATTCTTCTTTAGATTTTGTCACGAATCTCTAGATATATAAAAGAAGAACGAGACCAGATGTAGCAAGAATATTCAATTCATGGAAGAATGGTTGACTAAATAAATGTGTAAGATTCTGGCTAGAAATATTGTCTGGGACGACACAAACAACCAATTTTCCTAACAGTAGACCCAGCAACATATGAGCGGAAGACGTTAACATGAGACGACACAATGAGCCACTCTGCTGGAGGTTAGCATTAGACATTAGGGTAGGTCAGTTTTGAAACCATGATATTGCCATCAATTTGAAAGTTGGGGTTTGACATGATACATCAAGACAAAATATTTTTTCCAAATCGTTTACGTTTTTTTGAGGAAACGAGTTTAAAAGATATTTATATTCTTCTTTTGCTGATAGATTTTTTTTTTACTCCTGTGGCAGTGGAGACTTCAGGGGTTATTGACCCTCGTTCGATGACGTTCCTTCGGAGGATTGGCGCGATTGCGTCTTGATTAAGGAACGAGCCTCGCGAAACGGATTGGCTCTTGCAGCGTGTCTCACTGACAACGGTTCGAGGTAATGCTTTCTCCATCATAACGGCTGGCAGAGGATAGAAAAAAATGTTTATAGTTACGTTGTTCTGGAATTGTCATCATTGGTCGACTGAACCTTCTTTGTTTCAATGACTTTTGTTTTGTTATTATTAGTTACTTTGTTCAATAAATACGTTAATTTTTATAAAGAAAAAGTTTAAAAGATTAAGTTTTCGTTCAAAATCGTAGCGTTGGGATTTCATTGCGGTGATCAGTGAAAGCTTTATTGTACACCCTTATAAAATTTATCATTTACTGAAGCTTTAAAAAGTGTTTATGGATAAGATGCATGGCACAGGCATATTATTGCTAAATCATTGTGCCATAAAATAAGTCCTTCATTTTCTCCAAAGGGTAATTATACTGAACAATTTAATTATATTAAGATGTAATATGTTCTACAGTGCAGTAGTTTTAGCACGATCGTTAAAACTAAATCAATCTACTTTTGAGTGTTAGTACAGCAAACCCTGGCTTTCATTCTCAGTGCAATGTTAACTTTCTAAAGATAATGAAATATTAACATCTACCCTCCATGTTAATGGAAGGCAATTTTAGATTTTTATTACATCAGTCAGTTAAGAGCGATACATGATACACGCTTGAGCGATCAATTCCCTTTCAATGCATAACTGACTAGGCAGAAGATATTCCCGCAGTAGGCTGCCGTTTCATTTTGTGGTGGATTGGTTGACAACCAAGATTATTCAGTCTGTCCTTGCAATTTTAAATTGTGGGTGTAGAATGTGAAATCAGTTCTCATTCTTGCTTGTGCTAATTTTACATTCACTTTTACTCTGATTGCCTTGGAAAATGGATTAATTTATCTTTTCTCTTCGCTTCTATGGAGCAAACAGTTGTATAGACTGAACTCATCTGAATTCATCATTGTGGAAAAGACAACGGAAAATCACTTGCCAAAAATAACGTTAATTCACAGATAATTAATAAAAGGAATCTATGTAGAGCCATGATCTCCTTCAGTCATGTATGGATAGGGTATTAAAAAATTCAAACCTTATTTGTGTGAACGAATATCGCCATCGCCTTCTCTCTTTCTATCTTTCCCTCTCAAACTCTCTTGCATCTCTTACTCCGACTCTCTCTCATGCTCACTATATATATATACATATATATATATATATATATATATATATATATATATATATATATGTATATGTGTGTGTGTGTGCGTGTGTGTGTGCGCAAATATCAATATATATATATATATATATATGCAATTTTTTAAATATACTATTTATATATTATATATGCGCGGTACTTATTGGAAAGCGCTCAATATCAGTGATAGAGCTGACATATTTATTAACAAAACAGCATTGAAACAATTAACAATAATTATATAACATATTAACAAAACAGTTTTTAAAAAATTAAAAATAATAGCAATTTTACCTACCATAGTATACACAGACCCCATCATAAAAAAAGAGACGGATTAAGAATGTGTAAACGCGATTGCATACGTATATACGTGTGTGCAAGGAAATACTATTCGGCGAACAAAATGGACGATCTGCGCATTGACACCGCACCTGACGAAAAATATTCGCTACACAATCCAACATTGAATACAGCGACCAATTGCGTACGTATGTATGCAACGACACATGGATGCGCATATATGCCCACTGTTCACATATGTTTATGTTTGCGTGAGCTCCAATGAGCGTGTATGTATGTCTGCGTACGTCAATGAGTAACGTGCGTGTATGTATGTTTGTGTACGTATGAGTGGCGTTCCAACGACACTTTTTCATCCCACTTCTATAAAAACAGTAATATACACAACCATATATAAATCCAAAATTAAAAATTAATCAGTTTGTCTGACGATCGCAAATAGCGTGAAACCCAGGGTCACAAACTCACATCAATCCAACTATATATATATATATATATATATATATATATATATATATATATATATATATATATCCCTATATATATGTATATCACTATATATATATATATATATATATATATATATATATATATATATATATATATATATATATATATATATATATGAATATGAAAAGTGAATATTGAAGTTAACACTCCGAAGCGACAGGCTGTTTCATCCTAGACGCAATCGTCAACCGGCCTTACGATTTCGTCTAGCATGAAATGCTCTATCTCTTATATTGAGCACTTTATCCCATAAATATAGCACACCTTAAAACTATATTTCTTCATACATACTTATATATATATATATATATATATATATATATATTTCTCACTTGTGGAACTCTCTCCCGGCTTCTTGCCGAGAGAGAGAGTTCCACAAGCGAGAAGTGCGATAGAAGAAACTGTTAGCATAGATCTTACAATTCCATCTAGCCATTTCAAATGTAAGATGCTGAGACCTCCCCGCCATTCTCATACCAAGTCTCTACCTTGAGACAATCGCAATTGGGAATTTTTATTTTGTAATTCGTTCTTTTCTTTTTATGTGCCGTGTCCCTTCAGGACGTAGGCGATCACGACTCTCCACTTCACCCTATCCCTTGTATCTCTCAATAAGTTTCGTCCCTCTGCCACCTCTCCCAGACCACGTTCTGTCATCCACTTGCTTAAGCCCGCTAGGTATATCATGCGTTGCTTTCCCTTTGTCTCTCTTTCCTTCTATCCGCCCTGTGAGTATCTGATTCTCCAAGCCCTCATTTCTCATTACGTGTCCTAGAAATTTCAGATGAAACAGATTAAATACTACTACTTCTTTAATGTTCCGTGTCCTTTCAGGGCGTAGGCGATCATGGCTCTCCACTTTCCCCTATCCCTTGTAGCGCTCATAAAATTTCATCCCTCTGCCACCTCACCTCTGCCACTGTCATCCACTTCGATATATTAGTAAAATGCCGTCTCGAAATCGTATATTTTTTAAATTATTGTTCCTTTGGATTTACTGTCATCACTTGCCATTTTATTTTCCAATAAATACTTTCGAAATATACGTTGAGGTCTTGGTTTTCGGTTATTCTTCAGTCTATTTATTTATTTTATACTCAGACATATTTGTTTGCAACACCCCCGGTTTCGGTCGTAATTAACTGCTTTCAAGTGTCATATCTTCTTAAACTCTTTCAAAAATTCCTGGTGCTTCGCCATTTTGCTAAGCTCTTCACGATTATTTTTTTAATCACTTTGAAACGGATACGTCTACATATGATTCTTCGTCTGGAAGCTTCTACGGTGCCACGTTTGCTGTGTTCCAAATTTCAAATCCGCTCAAATTAGAAACGTCAGGATTTTTTTTTCTTTTTCTTAGCATTTATTTTTCTGTACGAAGAAAAGATGTTTACATATATATATATATATATATATATATATATATATATATATATATATATATATATATATAGGGGGGGGGCTAGTTAAATATATGCGTACTTTTTTCAGACACTCATCAATTTAATTATCTTTTTAGTGTCAGCTTTAAACGTGTAAAGGTATATGAATCATACTTACTGTACGCGTTGGGCTGTTAGAATTTGCTCGATTAACTCGAAGAAATGCTGGAATATTCCGTCCGTTTATTTTTTTTTCTTCTACTGCGCGAATCAAAATAGATTTTTCGGATCGGACTATTCATTGGGAGGTCCCAAAATACGATCGGTCGAAAACCTTGAAAGATGATAGGGAACAAGCGTAGGAGATTTTTTCTATTCCCCTGAGAGCAATATGTATTCCTTATTCTTAATAGAAAACTATTATGGTTTGGTTTGGTTCGTTTTGTTTTAGGGCATATCAACCTCCAAGAAGTATTTAATGCCGACAAGATTTTTTTATTGCTGTTACCATTTTTTTCTAAAAATTCTATTGTTGGTAATATTTTTTCAAAAATTTATTACTGGTAATATTTTTCTTTTACAAAAATGTACTGCTGGTAATATTTTTTTCCAAGAAAGTATTGCTGGTATTAAAACCTATTTTTATACTTTCATAGTGTTTTGGCCCCTTTTGTGGGGTTAACTATCTGCCCATGGCTAGGACCCTGACAGGTGCTACCACCCGAGTCAGGGTAGGCCTGGGAACACCAGCAATTAAGAGGTGGTTCCACGCTCTTCAAAACTTCTTGATCAGAGGCTTAGCTGTCTGATGTTGTTTATCGTCTTACCCAGGACGCGTATGTAGAGAGATATATTAGAGATAGGGTCCCACGCTCCTCAAAACCTCCTGATCAGAGGCCTAGCTGTCTGGTGTATTTTATTGTCTTACCCAGGACGCGGATGTAGAGAGATAGATTGGAGATAGGGTTGCTCAAGTCTTTATACATATTACGCCTTAAATTCATTAAGGAATTCATTGCTGTTTCTATAACGAGCCAGTTTTAAAATATTACTTCACAACCTTGAGGATCAGGTTTTGAATTCAGAGCTGTCCTTCTAGACCAGTTGCCTCCTAAGGCCGGTCTGTCCGAGAGTAGAAGACGAGGACTCCTACCTTTCCCAAGAGTATCAGCACATAACGGTTTCGACTGGAATTCGAACTCGGCCCTCCTATTCCTCCCGCTCAAGTTTTTACTAACCTATAATCTTTTCCTGAAAATTTAGGCACGAAATATTTATTAGAGAAAAATAGATAACTGTCTCCACACGAAATCTTTATTAATTTCGATTGTAACGGCTTATCAAGCCTCTGCAGGTTATTTAAAATCAGAGAATATTTTGTAGATTAAAGAATTTTTTTCAGATAATAATGATTTCGTGACTAAAGTATTAGTAATTATCCTTTAGCTGGATTAATGCCTACTCAGAATTTGATAAACAAACAAGAAATTATAATGTAAGTATAAAGTAGGTGATGAATTCTATATTAGAATCAATATATAAACTGATCCCTCACTTTTTGGCCAAGTTGCTTTCTATGGCTTTATATTACAGAGAATGTAAATAAATCTAAAAGACATGACAGTATAGATAATCAAAATTTCATTGATTTTTTTATGGCTTAGCAACCCTTTGCAGGTTATTTAAAGTCGGGATTTTTTTAGATAGTAATGTTTTAAAATAATAATAATTTTAATGACACACGTCTTATTAATTAACCCTTAGCTGGGGCAAAGAGTGGGGTTCATACCTATCACAAGGGTACTTGTGAGTAAGTGAATATAACGAAGCCAACGAGAATTGGAGTCATTATATATTACACCACCTGCACATTCAAGCTTACTGTAAGCGGTCAGCCGTCTTGATACTAACCCGGTTCGAAGTTGCTTAACTTTGGGGATCATACAGGAACCGGTATGTAATGTGGCCGTGAGTGGAAAGTTATTTATGCCTTTCCTCAAAGATTTAATGAAAATTCTGCCACGAAAAAATAAATAAATAAATAAAAAATAAACGCGAAAATATGTGGCGGAAGTGAGTTACTGCCCTTAGATATATAGTCATGTGTTTAAAGTCACGTGGTATTAGTATAAAATGCAGCAGACTTTGAAAACCATTTCTCGTTTTCCACATTTTTTCTCTTCCCTGAGTTTAGTTAAATTAGTGCTACGGTTTTAATTAAAATTATGCTACGTTTTTAATTAAATTTGAGATACAGTTTTAATTAAATTAGTATTACGGTTTTAATTAAATTCGTGCTACGGTTTTAATTCAATTAGGGCTACGTTTTTAATTAATTTCGGGCTACAGTTTTAATTAAATTAGTGCTACGGTTTTACTTAAATTAGTTCTAAGTTTTTAATTAAATTAGTTCTAAGGTTTTAATTAAATTAGTGCTACAGGTTTAAATAATTTAGTGCTATGTTTTAATTAAATTCGGTCTACAGTTTCAACTAAATTAGTATTACGGTTTTAATTAAATTCGTGCTACGGTTTTAATTCAATTATGGCTACGTTTCTAATTCATTTCGGGCTACAGTTTTAATTAAATTAGTGCTACGGTTTTACTTAAATTAGTTCTAAGTTTTTAATTAAATTTTTTCTAAGGTTTTAATTAAATTAGTGCTACATTTTTAATTAAAGTAGTGCTACGGTTTTAATTAAATTAGTGTTAAGTTTTTAATAAAATTCGGGCTACAGTTTTCTTGTAGCATACTTATGGACGATTATGGGTATGTCCCCATTCACTTAAATACACTAATAAATAGTGTATGTTGGACTGCAGTTCAAGATTCGTCAAACTCTTTGCCCTTAGGCAGAGAGGAACCCCAGACGAGGCTATGTCGAAGGCCAGAGTTTCATCTCGGGAAAACAGCTACTACTCGACCCTGTTTTATACGGTGTCTACGGGGAATTTTGGGCTGAGTCTATGGGCTCGGATACGCCACATTAAATTCAGCCTTTTGCGTACGGCGGTTGGTAGATATCCTGCAGTTGGAGATTCATTGTGGAATTCACTTGACTTACTTCTAGCCTAGTTAGCTGGTGAGTTTTATATATGGTGTTCTTGTTCTAAGTATTGTCGTTCATTACCAAACATTCAGTTACCTTCACTAGGTTACAACAATTTCAATCAAATTCGTGCTACATTTCAATTAAATTAGTATTACGGCTTTAATTAAATCAGTGCTACAGTTTTCATTAAATTAGTGCCACAGTTTTAGTTAAATTCGAAATAAACATTTAAGTCAATTCGTGCTACAATTTTAATTAAATTCGTTCTACGGTTTTAATTAATTTCGTGCTAACGTTTCAATTAAATTAACAAAGTAAAAACAATATATGCAAATATGAATGACGTAAGCATATTTTTAAAGCATGTCATTTGTCAATAAAAAAACTCTAAATCTAAATGCAGATATTCTTTACAATTAAGAAATCACTTCGACACTGTATTAAATAATTGTTTAGCAAACTATTATTTTTTAAAGAATTGTATTTCTCCTCTGACTTCTTCATTTTGATCTTTGAGGTCAGATACAGGAAAACAAAGAAAGTCGAATGAATGTTGGATGTGGAAAGAGATATCTGAGAGTCAAGTCTTACACATCATACAATCTAGATGTCGTACTTTCGTCTCTGTGAACTTGCTCCCAAGTGAGGGTGAAAGAGCGACCCCACCGACTAGTTAGAAATATACACGTCGATATGGTTAATAAAGTAATAGTTAAGTCTTTTATTGGTGTTCTCTTTTATCTTCGAAGTAAAAACAACTAGCGATCTCCGGCCGTGAGTGAGTGAAGGGCAACGTCAATGTGAGGGAATCGATACCATCGCCAAAAACCTCCCAGCATTAGGGAGGCCGTCGGCCCAAGACCAACCCCAAAAGAGTGGGGGAGGCTATGAAACAATTGTTTCGATATTATACAGAACGTAGACGTTTTTTTTTTTTACAATGAAGTTCACCCTATGCAAGACCCGGGAGACACTCGATGTAGAGGGTTGCAAAATAAGAAGCACAGTTTGCGGATATGTGGGGAAGATAACGGTTAATTCTAGATTTGAACAGCTTAAGTTTGTAGAGGTCGGGAAAACATCCTTTTGGGAATGGGTCTGCGGGAAGAAGCTGCTCAAGTGTAAATTAATTTTCACCGATGGAATACGGAAGGAATAAGGGTGGTTCGATACAATTGGCGTGGGTTAGGGTGTGTCTTAGCTGTGATGGTTAGAACTGGTGGAACTAAGGAATATAGTTCGTCTAAGTACTTTCGTGGAAATATAGCGACTTTTCTTTTGTGAGAAAGAGTTTGTAAGGTGGAAAATAATTTGTCACACACAATGACACAAATACGCTTTTGGACTGAAAAAAATGTCTAATCTACAAAAATTATTCTCTGGATAATTGTTCCCTATATTACTACGAACAGAATAATCTATTTAAGAAATGGTCAACAATTTTTCCTTGCTACAAATATATCTATTTTTACACAGTGATGCATAAATCGTAACCAAAAACCAGAAAATGGACGCTCCATTAATGATGCGAAATTTAATACCGGTATCAGATCATTCGTTTGCCTTCTATACGAAACACAGCGTTAATGCAAATGAGGTATTACAATCCCAGTATGAAGGTGCTATTGCTTAAATTCTAGTGGTTGATTTGGGCTTATAGTTCAAGACGTCCAGACGGTACGGCCGGGCTGATCATTATCAGAAAGCGACAATTTCTGGAATCAGTTTACATGTTTTGTCCCATTTTCTAACGACAGTTCATCTCCATATTCTTTTCATTACCATTAAGCTGACCATAAACAACATTTCTCATTAACTCAACAAATATATAAACTTTTATTCATATAAGAAAAAGGGCAACTGAAGAAGCCCGGATAGTAAGAGAAACGGCCATGTCCCTTTGGAAAACGTCCTTGAAGAGGAGATGAGATCGCCCTCTTTCCGTTCTCTGTACATAAGGACTTTCGGAAGTGTCCATGCCAAAACCAGAAGAGCTTGATAACTGGACGTGGGTGAAAACTAAAGCAGAGGTGACCCGGTCGGACAATTGAAGCCCAGAATGTATCTCAGACAGCGATGAAAGGTGCTGATTCGTCACTCCTATCTGGAGTCAATGCTTAACGTCTCGTTGTCGTAGAGCAGCAGGCTGAAGATGTGTCATCTCCAGGCCACGTGCCTGGGAAGAGATTTATGAGAGATCGGCTCTTGCCCATAGTGCACGTATCTCCTCTCCACGCCACCGATGTTGTCCAAGGGAAGATAGAGGCCTATACAGCTTGCCTTCGGCGCAGATGTCATAACGATGTTGAGCATAACATCGGACTGTCTTAGGGACTCCAGCTCAGGATTTTTCGTCAGGGTTTACTGACGAAACCTTTCCAATGATTGGATATGTCCACAAGGCAGCGAAGGTTTAAAATCAGAGTTTTACTTCTCTTAGATGGACTACGCCCCCGGGCTGAGGAGTTCCATCAATCCGAAATTCGCATGTTGAAGAGATGTAAGTATGAGAAACTTCCAGTTGTTTTTCCTTTATTATGAAATTTAAAAGTTGTGTCGAGGACATTGTAGATGGATATGTATTCACGTGTAAATAATTAAGAAGAAGCATAAAATATCTTGGGTTTCTACTACGGACTGTTTATTATCTGTTGTATATATAAACAGTAGTGAAATCAAGTTCTCAATGTCTCTTGGGTATGTCCCTTTATTTCTTCTGGCCCAGAGGTTAAGGTTAATAAAGATAAGTATCGTAATAATGGTCGAGCTCAAGTCAGCCTCGCGCAGAGTTGGAACGACCAGCGAACATTTTTTTTACTTACTCGCATTTTTTAAAGTTATTTTTTCTCTTGCTGATGCCTATACTTTCTATATTCTTGCTGATGATGGTTAGTCTTTATTTCTCACTTTCTTCTAGAACGTTCTCTAAGACATACTGTATTTTCTTTTCTCGGCCTTCAACAAAGTGTCATCTGCGTGTGTTATATTGTGAAGATTACGCCCACCGATAATGAATCCTGATAGGGTCTTCAGTTCCTCTAGGATAGCGTCGCTGTAGAGGTTTAATAAATCTAGCTAGAAGATGCATCCTCATCTCATGCCCCTTTCTCTTTTTGTGTATTGGCATGCAGGCGGCTTGTCCCCATAATAAGCTCTGGATCATTCTTTCCCAAATAGATCGAGTTAACAGTGAAAATAGATCCTTCTGGCGCATTTTGGCAAATGCTTTTGCGTAATCTATAAAACATAAGTGCATATCTATACAACTATATGGTAATCAAAAGTTAAGCAGCAACAATTATTTTTATTTTTTTTGGGGGGGGGTTAAGCGTATCACCCCAAGCAAGGTTGGAGGCCACTATCACGCAAGGGGTTATAGAAGGGTTGGAGGGAGAGCAGATAGGAGTGGTAAAGGAGAGGATGTGGAGAAAGAGAAAGACAGTGGGTCGATCAAGGCAAGGGGGTTACAGAAGATTTGGAGCGAGAGCAGTTAGGAATGAAAGATGAAAGGATGTGGAGAAGGGAAGTGGATAGATCAAGGCAACTGGAGATGTCGATTGACGCTACACTTAAACCGTTGGAGATTGTATTTGTCAGGGAAACATTAATAGGGAAGGGAGTTAAGAAGGTGAAACATACATAATCGTCTCTTGCAGTTGGATTCCCTGAAGATATTTAAAGAAGAGTCTTCAAATCGAAAGAGAATTGTTACGCTAATTATTAGCGCCTAAAGGTGATTTTCTATCATCGACTCTCTTTACTGGTTGCATTCTATAGTCAAATGCGTTCGTCTGTTTCCGTTTATGCAGCCTAATGTACTTACCTATTACTAGTGTCTCCTAGACCGTGGCACTAGTGGGCTTAGTTACGTTGTCAACTGCTTCTTGATTTGGGTTGATTGCTTCTTAAATCCTTGGCTAACGCAAAACATCAAGCTCATGGTCTACGATCTGGTGTAATATCGGCTTCCTTGTACGATTGTGATACTTGTGTACACTACCGAAGATTCCATCAAATGAAATTATGTCAAATCCCACGAAACGAGTGGCAGGACCGGACTACGAACAACGAAGTTCTCTTCCGCCTATAGAGAGCCTAGAAAGCATCATGTCTCGTCACCGACTTCGATGGGCCGGACTCCTTTGCCCGAGTGCAAGGACATCCGCTTACCACCAAATAACCCTCTTCGTGAAGCTCGCGAGCGGCAAGAGACCACGTGGAGGCCCCACTTCGTCGATTCAAGGATCAGACCAAAAGCACCTTGCAGAAATCGATCTGGTCAGTTGAAAGATGGATGCTACAGAACGACTCAATTGGAGAAGAGCAGTCCAGGAAAAGACAACATCATTTGAAAACTATGAGGAACGAGAAAACTTACTTCCCGCAAAGCGAATTTGCTTGGCGTGTCAGGTCCTGTTGAACGATCGCGGGCGGACGTGCAGGGGAAAAATTAATAATAAAAAAAGACTAAGAATTCAAACCAGCATGAATTTATAAAACCGGAAGTCTCGGGCGAACGAGAAGTAAGTCTCGTATGCAAATTGTAGTTGCCCCCGACGCGGGCATAAATAGCGAGTCTGGGAGGAAGACGATAGAGCGCATTATTGACGTGACGGCGTACTAACGAGACTGGGAGAATAAGAGGTCACTCCCAACAGCTCAGTTGGTAGACCGGAGGACTGGACGAAAGCAAGCACTTTAATCCATTTCAGTCATCACAAACGACGGGTGAAGTGAACTATCCACAAAAAACACCAGAAAACAAATCGAAGAGACGAAGAGAGCAACAACAAAAAAAGCCAGAACTTTCCATCTCCTAAAACCTCCCATCCTATATCTTCTGCGTACGTCTCTTTAGATCGAGTGTATGACACATTTTACAGAGAAGGAAATGTCAATGAGCGCCCCAATAATCGACACGGAGTTCTGACAAAGAACGGACAACTGTTCTTGAAATACAAATATCTAAAAAAAATCTTGTAAAACAGATATCAACCCATCTATATTTCTGAAATGAGGTATTATGTACACTATTTAGATTATTCGGACTATTGTCCTCATCTTTGTCGCCATATTTATTACAACGTTTCGACCTTTTAGTGTCTGTCTATATTTCTGAGATGATGTATTATGTACACTATTTACATTATTCGGACTATTGTCCTCATCTTTGTCGCCATATTTATTACAACATTTCGGCCTTTCAGTATCTGTCTATATTTCTGAGATGAGCTATTATTTACACTATTTACATTATTCGGACTATTGTCCTCATCTTTGTCGCCATATTTATTACAACGTTTCGGCCGTTGCACGTTCTGGCCTTCTTCAGGTGGTTGGAATGTCGAACTAAAGCCTTTATTTCGCTCACTGGAGTAGGCTGTTCTAGTTCCACGTGCCATGTTTAATGGATATCAGTTATCAGTTATCTCCTTCTAATTCCCCTCTCCAAGTCCTCAAGGACACATGGCACAGTGGATAAAGGCGTTAGTTAGATCCAGTGACAGGACCCAAAGAATGTGAGTTCAATACCCGGTTAAGGCAGTGGAGAACTTGGAGAGGGGAATTAACCGGAGATAACTGATAACTGACCTCCTTTAAACATGGCATGAAAGTATTTGTAAAAAAGACAGAGAGAGGCGACGTCTCTGTGAGAGAACCAAGATCAGGGCCTATTACATTGCATATCCGTCTCTGGATCTTATCAAGAACCCCGAGGCAAACAGAAGGGTCTCCAGAACATACATAGCAGCAATACTCCATGCAAAGGCGAATGGTTGATTTGTAGATTTGAAGGATCCATTCCGAGGAGAAAAATTTCCTGGCGCAGCATAGGGAGCCAACTTTCCTTGCGGTAGACGAAGCAATTGACTCAATGTATTTGTTCCATCTCAGGTCAGCAGACAATGTAAGACCGAGTAGCCGCAGAGAGGTTCTCTCGAGAATTTTAGCGTCAGAGATTCTAATGTAGGGCAGGGAAGGATCCCTGTGGTGATTCATAGAGAGCAGTTCTGTTTTTGAGGCGTTAAAGTTAACCAGCCAATTCCTGCGCCAGTTCACAACGGATTGGAGGCCCTTTTCGAGACGAATGGCCAGGTTTGGACAAACTATGAATTTTACTAGGAACCTAGTTTTGATTTAAATTATCGATAGGAAAGCAAGAATAAAGGACTAACTATGAGCTGTAAGAAACTGAACCCATGCACTCTATAAAAGAGACAACACAAGTTACAAGCTACGTCGTGGTACGACAAAACCCAACAGGTAGAGAATTTTAACTTTTTGAGTAACGTTATAACAGAAAATCGAAAGTATGTGTCATACAATTGTGAAGGTGCATAAAATCTTGTTTAGATGTGGCACAAGGCCGATTGTATAGAGCACCCACTGATGATCGAACTCACTACTCAGTAATAATTGATCTAGCGAGACAAGCTTGCTAGCCATTACACCACGTCGAAATGCCCAACGATTTACTAAGCGTTGTTTAGATGTGGCACAAGGCCGATGGTATAGAGCACCCACTGTGGATCAAACTCACTACTCAGTCCTAATTAATCTTGCGCGACAAACTTGTTAACCATTACACCATGTCGAAGTGAGCTAATCCCCTATATGGTAAAGACTGATACACAGTCTTCTCAGAAATGAAGAAGATATCTAAAGCGATAGAATGTAGTGCTACCAATGACTGTAAGAATATCGAGTGAAACGCGGGTGAGTAATGAGGACATTTTTCAAGGAAATAGGAACTGGAAATTGCTGAAAACAGAATGAAACGCTAAAGTTTCTGGGACACAAATTTAGGAAAAAGGTCTTGGAGAATTTAATACTTGCAGGAAATCCTGATGATAAGAAAAACTACCGGAAACATCGAGTAAGCGATTTAACAATTTCTTTTCTGTGAACGGATAACATAACAAGAATGAGGAATACTTTGAGCACCAAACAGACAGGAAGATGTGGAGAGCCATGGTTTCCTATGTCTTAAAGGGACATGGCTTAAATGAACAATATGTTGGCGTACAAAGAATAATCTAACACGTGGCTTTTTACGTAAGATTTATCGATTATTTTTCGTTTGCGAAAATGGGAGATTGCAATGAAATTGCTTTGCATTTCGGATCACATCTCCAGTTTTCTACAATGGCACGTTCTTGCCTTAAGTAAGAGAGCTCTTCAATCTACAACTGTGATGCTCTTACTGATAAGGCAGGTATTTGGTACCTACGAAGGGGGAACTGAAAATTCTCCTTGGCCTGAACAAAAAGACATAATCACACCCGACCAAAAATCTTTTACACAATTCCCAATAAAAAAGCGGTAAATTCAGATAAAGTAATTTATTTAGTCATCCTGAGTCCTTCAGAAACTGAACAATCATCGTCGATGTTCGAAATGTTTGCCTGAAGGTTCAAAACAAAGTTGTAAGTGTAGTAACCAGGAGGCAGTAGTTTTGTTCAAGGTCATGTATATTCAAGAAATTTATTCAAGGTTATTCAAGGTCAGTTGTTCCTGAAAGATAAAACTGATAAAAAACTTTCCGCTTTTACTTTCAAAAGTGTCCAAAGACTTCTTTTGGTTTTGCGCACTAATTGAGACGAGTAAGAAGAGGAAGATCAGTAAAAAGGCCGTTAACTAAGTAAGCTTCCGCACCTGACTATCGAAGCAAACGTATGTAAAGGATGCCAGTAATGGCGGACAGACCTGACGGGAATGAGTCCGAACTTTTGTTGTCGATGACTACAAAACGGTAGATTTCCTCAAACTTTCATTGTTATTTTCGAAATGTAAATTTACACCGAAATGGACATTTTCAGGAAATTCTAATTATAATTTGTGTGCAGGGCTTACACTGCAATTTACGCAAAAAAATTCAGTATAATTTCATGGATATTTTTTTATTTGTTTGTTTGACATTATGTATAGTGCCCCCTTGTTCTTTCATTTCTGAGCAGGTGCTGAAAAGATCTCCCCGGCCCAAGAAGAAGTCATACCACAAGAAAGAAATTTTGTTGAACAGGACGAGCAAAGATCATTTAAATACCGTTCAGTAGATTGTATTTTTTGTTTATTTCATATGAAAATTAGGACATGATAGATGGCCATATGACAATTAGGTCATCTGATATTGGGTCATATGATAAGTAGGTCATATGATAAATGGTCACGTGATAATTAGGTCATACGATAAATCGCCATATGATAATTAGTCCATATGATAAGTAGATCATATGATAAATAGCCATATGATAATTAGGTCATGTGATAAATGGTCATATGATAATTAGGTCATAAATAATTTCTGTTTTTGATTCCCAATTTTATTCCTCAAAGAGAAGAGTAGCTATGATTTATTCAATTATGCAGGTCGTCCATAAAATAGTTATGCGATTTAAAATACTTGTAGCTTTGTAACTATGCATGATAAAAACAATTTTGTTTTGATCAAGAGGAAATACGCTAAAGACATATCAGAGAGGCTGTGTGGTTGTATAGAGAAAAAGAAAGGAAGTAAGAATGAAAGAGAGAAATAGAGAAAAGAAGATCTATAAGGCTTGTATGAGTTTAACGTCTTCTTCTGTGAAATAGGAAAAAACTTGTCATTTTTACATTTTTCATTTGTACCATTTTACTTCGTTAAATAACGACCTCCATTCCCCACTTATGATTGTCATCGTAATGTTTCACTTCTTCCAATCAACCTGTTAGGGAATTTTTAACAATTTAGGAACTGCCTAACCTAGATTAAATTATTCAAAAATGAATATTCAATATTAATTTTTTTCCTTAACCTGATAGAATCAACTTCCCACGTCTCACTAAGCACAATCTTGGTTTGGAATTAGAGTTTCTTTCTCCTAGACTGATTGCCACCCAAGGATATTGGACCCATTTTCTCGATATCTGGGGGTGGGGGTGGAGAGATGAATTCATACATTTCTTAACGTACGTAAAAGTAATGGCTTCGTATAGAATTCAAACTCTCCATTCCGAGCCGCTAACCATTAATCCATCGTGCGTGCTTCTACTTAGGAACCAACTTAATATAATCCGATGGTAGATGCCGAAAACTTATCGAGAAAAATCAACTTTCCGAACGAGCATCAGAACTTCTTTTGAAATCACTTTATAGGTTGGGCCGAGAACTTTTATTAATTCCATCATAAAATAAAAAAGATGTGACACAATTACACTAAGCCTTATTTGCTGAGAGCTACTAAATTAATTGAATTATCATTTAATCTTTGCGGAAACTTCATTCTTTCAGCCAATTATCTCCCTGCTTTTGCACGTAGACATGCTTTACAGTCGTAAAAAGTCCTCTATTAAGATAAATGGTGTGGAGTAGATGTACTGGTCTAAGACTATTTAAACCTCTCTCTCTCTCTCTCTCTCTCTCTCTCTCTCTCTGTGTTGCTATGGAGATATTTATTAATCTTACCTAAAACTTACACATAACATAGGCGTAGGAGAACTAGGCTACGGGCAGCGTCTCGTCTGGGGATGTAGACGTCCACCCGACTCCATGTATGCGGGTCTACTAATTTTTGCCCGAGCGGACGTCCTCGGAAAACCCCCCACGTTAAGAACCGGCCTTGTGTCACACCCGCCTTGTGGGTAAGCCTCGGATAAATACCGAAGTGTTAATGATTAATCGTTATTCTGCTTATCGACTCCCTGACTTCGAACGGAGAGGAACCCAGACGAGGCTATGCCTACGGGCAGCGTCTCGTCTGGGGAATTAGACAGCCACCCGACTCCATGTATGCGCGGTCTGCAGGATTTTTGCCCGAGCGGACGTCCTCGGAAAGCCCCGGGCGGTTGTTATGTCACATCTCGCCTAGTGGGGAGGTCTTGGGTAACTACCGAGTAGTGAATCATTAACTATTTATTACATTAGTCTGTGTCCACAACCGCGTACCATATTATTCTCCGCAATGAACTACTTCTTATTTTCTATATGTGTCAACCTTTCCTACTTATGACACTGCAATAACATAGATTCTGATCTTGCTATGGAGATATTTATTAAGCTTAACTAAAACTTACACAAAACGCCAGCGTAGGAGAACTAGCGAACATCAGAATCATTAGAGTTGTAATGACATATACAGATATTCTTTTTCTATATGTGTCAACCTTTCCTACTTATGACACTGCAATAACATAGATTCTGATCTTGCTATGGAGATATTTATTAAGCTTAACTAAAACTTACACAAAACACCAGCGTAAGAGAACTATCGAACATCAGAATCATTAGAGTTGTAATGACATATACAGATATCTTTTTTCTATGTGCGCTGTTCATTTAGACTATAAGCATCCTAAGCTTTCCACAAATTCTTGTCCTGTGTAGCTCTTAATAAATTATCTCTTTGTGTTATCTCTCCCAAACCTTGTTCCGCCATCCATTTACTTAAGCTCTAAGTAAATCATCAGCTCTTTTCCTCTGTCTCACTTGTCTCCAACCTGACTTGTGAAAAAGCAGATTTTCCAAGCCCCTTTTCCTCATTATGTCTCCGAGATTTCCAAATGTCTCTTCCTGATGTTAAGTGGTGTCATTTTTGTTTCTATTTTCTCTAGTTTCCATGGTGTTTGGTCCATACTATTCTGGGTATCCTTCTTTTAGAACCGCATTTCCAAAGCTTCAAGAATCTTCTTCATCTGTGAGATTGTCCAGCATTCACTGCCATGAAGATGAACTGATATTACGTGACAGTTCAGTACTCTCTTCTGGGAAATAATATGCATATGTATGTAATATGATACTGAACAAACAGGAAACATTTATAAATTTTTATCTTAAGTCGGTATGAATAATAATATAAATATTAAAAATTTGACTAAATAATATTTGAAACAATCGTAATTGAAATTTTTAAATTTAAAAAAAATCAAAAATTTATAAAAGTAAAAATTAAATAAAAAAGATAAAAATGCCAAATGTATTGCTATTGAAACCCAGACGATGTGTTGAAACATAGACACTACCACAATTTTCTACTTGAAAAATGGACGTTTGTGTCAACAGACAGATACCCAAGACTCCACCTTGACTTGACCGACTTGATAGCTACAAAACATTTGATACATGAGTTTTCTAAATAAGTTAAATCTTAACACCCCTAAAATAAAAGACATTAAATTTTTCCTTAACCTCAACATCTCAAAATATCAAATTTGTCTGGACTTATAAATTAAGTAAGTCGGTTTCTAAAATGTTATTCTTAGCATCGCTTGATAATGGAGCGGAACTTTGTATTTTAAGTTTAATTTTTATGATTGAATTTTTTACCAGTTTTGAAACATGGGAATTTCGGTGCTGCGTTGGTAATATATTAAAAAAAAACAATTATATATATATATATATATATATATATATATATATATATATATATATATATATATATACAGTGCTGTTCGATAAAAGTGACTCACCTGATTTTTTTTTTTACTAAATGTTCTCTTCTCCGATGAAACGAAAGGATAAGCGATCTAAAATCCGAAGAAGAAGCTTTCAAAGCTCTTTGAATTTAGCAGTAAGTACTGTCAAGCATCCGTTCAGTATACTGTTCTGGGGATGATTTTCTTTTCATGGAACTGGTTTCTTAAAACCTATTGAAAAGACCCTCAGGAGCGAGCAGTACAAGAGAATTTTAGAGTCTTGTCTGCTCCCTTCTGCTGAAAGGGTTCAAATCGACCCCACCAAGCTCATTTTTATGCAGGATAATGCTCCCTGTCACAAATCAAAATTGGTGAAGGAATACTTTGATGAGAAGCAGGTGAGTGTTATGACATGGCCGCCCCAATCTCCTTCCCTCCACCCCATTGTAAAATTATGGAGCATTATAAAGTACAGGCTCTCGAGAAATCAGTTGAGCAACAAAGAGGATTTGTTAGTGAATTTCATATCCGAATGGAATTCAATGGTTGGAGATGCCAAAAATGGTTGAAAATATTATTCAAAATAAAGGAGGACCCATAGATTATTAAATATTTCGAACTATATTACCAATTATTAATAAATTATACCTCTATTATTCTTTATTTAAATGTGTTCTGTTATGTTTTTATTGATTACTAGTTGCAGGAAATAAGTGAGTCACTTTTTTTGCACAGAGTTTTCCCCTAAATCTCATTTATATCCAAAATTATAATTATCAATAGAATACCTTAGGGTGAGTAAACTTTTTTACTAGTTGGTCGGGAAGGTGTCTTTATATTAGTAAGATTAAAAATTAGTTTGACCCCAAAAACAATAGGCGAAAAAATAAAAAATCAGTCGAGTCACTTTTATCGAACAGCACTGTATATATCTGGTATATATATGTATCGGTGCCCCCTGCTATTCATCTTCAGGTTCTTGACAAAATCCAAAGAAGGATCTCCAATATTGTCGATTCTGACTTGGTATTTCGACTTCAGTGACATTCTCATCGTTTATATTTAGAAATTCCTGGTAATTGTACGGATGAACTTTCCTCTATGGTACCTAGATATTATGAATTTTAGTTCAGTACTAGACTGACGTTTATTGTCTCATCATTTTACAGTTGAAATGCCTAGATGCAACCGTAAGTTCTATGCTAACAGTTTCTTTTCTCTCAATTTTCGCTTGTGGAACTCTTTTCCGGTCTCTTGCTTCCCAGTCAATTCTGATCTTCAAAAATTGAAATACAATGTCAAACGTCATCTATTGCTTTCTTAATTCCTTTTCTTTTATGATTTTCTCTCCTTAATCTTATTTCTCGTGTTCTTTCCCATTCAGTAAACCTTTGCATCTTCTATGTTACTTAATTAAAAGTGAATCTCGGCTTCAGTCACTTTCTCGCTGCTGTAAAATAGCTTTCCTGCGCTTTTTCTATAAATAGTTTCATAATAATTGTTCAGATAAATTTTCCTCTATGTTATATAGACTCTATAAATTTAAGCACAGTACTAGATTGACGCTAAGGTCACATCATTTTCCAGTTGAAATGGCGAGATGTAACCGTAAGTGTTATGCTAACAGTTTCTTCTCTCGCATAAGATTCACTTATTGGCGTCTCGGCTTCAGTCACTTTCCTACCACTATAATGTAGCTTTCCTGTGCCTTTCCTTTAAATAATTTCATGCTAATTCTTCTTTTCACTATGGTACATAGACTTTATGAATTTAAGCGCACTACTAGACTGGCGGAAAGGTCTCATCATTTTCTAGTTGAAATGGCGAGATGTAACCGTAAGTTCTATGCTAACAGTTTCTTCTCTCGCACTACTCACTTATGGAAATCTCGTCAAGTCTCTTGCTTTCTAGCCAACTTTGATCTTCAAATATTTAAATGCAATGTCAATCGCTATCTTCCGTCTGCTAAGTATCTGTATAGATGAAAGCCAATTCGAAAGTTCGTCTATATTTCTGAGATGAGGTATTATGTACAGTATTTACATTAGTCGGACTATTGTCCTCATCTTTGTCGCCATATTTGTCACAACGTTTCGGCCGTTGTACGCCCCGGCCTTCTTCAGGTGGTAGGAATTTCGAACCGAACCCTTTATTTCGATCACTGGGGTAGACTGTTCTAGTTCCACGAGCCATGTTTGATGGATGTCAGTTATCAGTTATCTCCATTGGAAAATTCGTAAACTTAAGGAATCAGCACATATGCTAGGCCACAAAAATCTCCTGAGTTGGCCAAGCATAGAAATAAATACAATATGGGAACCAGTAATAAGGAGTGCCAGAGAACAGCAATGATAACAGAAAAATTGCAATATGAGTACTGTTAAAAAATGATTGCTGAAAAATTAGGTTTATAATACTCAGAAATTCATACCCAGATGTCCTCAAGGACACATGGTACAGTGGATAAAGGCGTTGGTTAGATCCAGTGATAGACCCAAAGAGTGTGAGTTCAATACCCGGTTCAGGCAGTGGAGAACTTTCAGAGGAAAAATTACCAGGAGATAACTGATAACTGACATCCATCAAACATGGCTCGTGGAACTAGAACAGTCTACCCCAGTGATCGAAATAAAGGGTTCGGTTCGAAATTCCAACCACCTGAAGAAGGCCGGAGCGTACAACGGCCGAAACGTTGTGACAAATATGGCGACAAAGATGAGGACAATAGTCCGACTAATGTAAATACTGAATTCGAAAGTTATTTTAATTATCCCAACAAAACAAACACAAGCCGTAACTTTTAATAAGTACCATTCTTATTTTGTTGTTTTTATTCTCTTCGTCACCGAGGAAAATAAGAATAGTGTTAAAATTATCATTTAATATTAAAAAAGTATTAACTGGTATATAATATTAAAGTGGCCCTGTTCCAAGAGCAAGCAGAATTTATGGAAATAAGTGCATGTACAGAATGCGAAGTTTTAAGCTGAGAACACATGAAGGGTTTTATAAAAAAAAATGATTGTATGAGAAAATTCAATCGACTTCCAAGAAGAAAGTAGATTTTCTTGAAAAACTAAGAACATTGAGAAGAATGGCTACTGGCTGGTCAGAAAATGCAATTTAAAGATAAAGCCAGAATATTTTCTGAAAAACAAATGTATTTATTAAATTATTTCACATTCAAATCGCAATAATAAAAAGAACTTTACAAATTAATATTTCGTGAGCAAATTGCCATCAGCGTTAAAAATTGAATAGTTTCAGCAAAATTCTATAATTTAAAATAACTGTGTTTATTAATTTTTTTTCCTATTGACAAGAAGACAAAAGGAAATATTTTGCCAAATAATACAAGGCGGAAAGATAGCCATAAGCCAACGACAAAGTTAAGCAAGAACAATTGTAACATATAAAGAATGAATTCTTAAGCCCTAAAAATTTTGTATTATAAGGGTCAGTTCGATCTGTAATTAAGATGAATAAAAAATGGATATAATAGACAAGTCACGTGGTATTATTTCTTTTTTTCATTTTGAACGAAGTTAGAAGAAAAATATATTTGGCAAAATACATGTTGTAGTTCATAAGGAGCAAATTTTTGGCTCATCAACAAGAAACAGAAAATAATTCCACAGACTAGGCGAAGCTCTTCACCTCGATCTTGGCCTCGAATTCAACGTTAGATGACAAAGGCCAATCCCGCCTTCTCCCGTCTCACTGAGCACAATTTCGGTAGTATTTTCATTACAAACTGGGAAGTCTCAAGATTTATCGAGTCTTGACACTAAGATGGCCGCCGGTTCAGACAAAATCCCAGTGGTTGTCCTTAAGAATATTAATCCTGGGTGTTAGGAAAATTATTTCACAGCTGCTTGAAGGAGAAACTCATCCCAAATCTGTAGAAGTCTCAAGTGTATTCCTGGTTTTTAAAGAAAACGAGAGCATTCAAGCTCCTTACAGTATAGACCCATCAGCCGTCTCAGTGTCATTAGCAAGCTCTTTGAAGCTGTAATCAACAAGAAGGTTGTTGATCACCTCAATAGGAACAGCCGCTTGAGCGATAAGTAGTACGGATTTCGATCTCTCGGGTCCACTGCTGATAACCTAACTGCAATTACTCACAGAATTAATGAGGCACTTGTGACCGAATACATCTCAACGATGATCGTATTAGATATTTCAAAAGCATTTGGCATGGTCTGGCTGTTTAAGCTCTCTAGCTATAGAAAGGGTCTTCTCAGTTATAAAGACTTTCATAACGGATAGGTCGCTGAAAGCAGTTGATAACGGCCAATCCTCCGAGTCCCAAGCGATCAACGCCGGTGTAAATCCAAGGTTCTATTCTTGGTCCAACTCTCTTCCTACTCTACATAAATAATCTGCCTAAAAGTATTACTCCGATCATTTCTGACTATTTATGCTGATGATAGAGCGGTATATGGGTGCACCTTCAAAATTCTAAACGACCAGAAATTGGCAGCTGATTTATCCCCTGATCTAGCTCTAACAGCTCACTGGTGATAATGGCTCTCCCATGAACAACTTTTTCTTTATTATGTATTTGTTTCCGTGACATCTCTGAGAATATTTGCGCAATAGTTTTTTATCACCATTCCAATTTTTTTTAATCAAAATAAATACTCAACTAGGAAATTCTGAGAGAATTAGAAGTCCTACTAGCGTTAATTATTGAAGGCCAAAGCTTTAAAGATGACACAGTGCTGATAGCAGACACGGAAAGGAACTACAAATGTTTCTGAAGAAGGTAGCGAAGGAAAGCGAGGACTAAGTATAAACTACAAGAAGAAAGAATGCATTTTTATCAGCAAAAGGATGAATCCAAAATGAAAATCACAAATCGGAGATGCCAAAATCAAAGAACTACAGAAATTTAAATATCTGGGAAGTGTTCTGACAAAGGACGGAAGTGCAACATTGAGATCAGAATACGTATTAGGATGACCAAAGATGCATTCCAAAAGCTAAGCAGAGTATTAAGAGACAGAAAAATTTAATTCGAAAAAGTTAGGAGTACTGAACTGTTACGTGATATCTGTCCTCCTTTATGGCGGTGAATGCTGGACAATTTCCTCAAAGATAAAGAAGTGACTTGAAACAACAGAAATATGGTTCTACAGAAGAATGCTGAGGATACAATGGGTCGAACATATGAGCAACAACGAGGTTTTGAAGAAACGAAAAACAAGGAGGAAACTTATATTTAACATCAGGAAGAGGCAGTCGAAATTTCTGGGACACGTAATAAGGAAGCAGGGCTTAGAAATTCCAATACTCACGGAACAGATTAAGCGGGGAAATGGACAGAGGAAAGCAGAACGTAAAATACTCAATTTGCTTGAGCAAATAAGTGGCAGAACAGAGTTCAGGAGAAATAACAAAAACAAAACTTATTAAGAGCTACAAGGGACAGGAAGATGTGGAGTGACGTGATCTCCTACGTCCTAAAGGGACACGACACAAGGATACTAACTGCTACCCAAGAATAGAGCACTGATTGTACCTAGCTATTTAACCTATAGCTAAGGGACGAGATATTCATGCCTTTTAAAAGAGCATCGAATAAAAAGAAAGGGAAAGTAACAGACTAGGCCTGAATTTGAACTAGATTTTCTAATTCCATTTTCTGCACATCAAGGAATACAAAAAGCTCGAGTGAAAGTCGGGCAGGTGGATCTTGAAACATTTGCATTGCACTCACTTTGAAAGTTTGACATGATAAACAAGGACAGCAAATATTTTTTCCACATTTTTACCTTTTTTTGAGGAAACAAGATTAAAGATTAAGTTTAGGTTCAAAATCGTTACTCTGGAATTTCATTCCGGTGATCAGTGAAAGCCTTAGAGCACAGCCTTATGAAATTTATGATTTATTAATGCTTTACAAATTATATATAGACAAGATGCCTGGCACATTATTATGAAATCACTGTGCTATCAAATAAGACCTTCATTTATTTCAAAGAGAAATTATACTGAAAAATTTAGCAATATTATCACTTTAATATGTTATACAGTGCTGTAGTTTTAGTGATGATTTTCAATAAATAATGCAAATTTAAAACTTTTTGTCTTATACGCACATTCATATATCTACTATTCATCCATTCATAAACTATTGCTACCATATTGGATTGGTTCTCCAGCTATAAATCTCGATATTCTTGATAAAATCCTAAGAAAGTTCTGTAATGTCAGTCAGTTTGCCACAGCCGTGACGTGTCTTACCTCTGTCTTTTCTATAAATATTTCCATGGCATTTGTTCTAATGAGCTCTTGTTGTTTTATTCCCCCTCACATACACAGACAATGAATTGTATATATGGGAACTAGTTAGGAAATTCATAGAGACAATGAGGTATTATGCTGGATGTAGTAAGAAAGGTAAGTAAGAATGCGTTCTTGTGGTGTAAGGAATATTTTTGTATGCTTGAGTCAGTGTTTGTGGCTAGCTAAGTTTAACGTTAACACAGAAGAAGACCGTCCCTTTTCTCCGTTCCTCATTTAGGCCTTGTGCCACATTTCTGTACATAGCAGAATAAATATCGCTCTTCTTGCTACCTCGACTGCATTTATTGAAGCGTACGACTAGATTGGCAGTTAGGTCTTTTTGCTGCTGAAATAACTAGATTCAACTATCAGTTCTATTCTAATAGCTTCTTTCCTGCCACCTACAATTTTAATAAAATTCAAATGCATCTTCCTTCTTCCGAAGAGCTATTCTTTTATTGTCCTTTTACCTTAATAAAGTCTTCTTGTTCTTTTTCATTCTCAGTAAATCATTGCGTCTTCCTTCTTCCGAAGAGCTATTCTTTTATTGTCCTTTTACCTTACTAAAATCTTCTTGTTCTTTTTCATTCTTAGTAAATCATTGCGTCTTCCTTCTTCCGAAGAGCTATTCTTTTATTGTCCTTTTACCTTACTAAAATCTTCTTGTTCTTTTTCATTCTCAGTAAATCATTGCGTCTTCCTTCTTCCGAAGAGCTATTCTTTTATTGTCCTTTTACCTTACTAAAGTCTTCTTGTTCTTTTTCATTCTCAGTAAATCATTGCGTCTTAGTGGCATTGACGCTTTGATAGGAGTGAAATGATTTTTTTAAATTCTTATTTTATTAAAATTCAGGCCACCAATAATAAATCCTCGTATAACTTCTAGCACAATCGGGATCGCTATATAAGTTAAATAAATCCGGAGATAAGATGCATCCTTGTCTTAAACCCCGATCTATTTTTTGCATATTTGCTCAATTCGTTTTCTATGTTATGCAGAGGGTTTGTTCTCAACAAATTTTGCGATTCACCCGAATATCTTTCCCTAAAGCCCTGTACCGTACCAGTGAGCATCTAACTCACCCATGCTCTCCGTTGCATGTACAAAAGACAAACTGAGTAGAGTTGGCATATTTAGACGAGAGTTGCCCAGTCCTCACTTGTGGGTGACAAGTTATTTTTCAACCTGCTATCTGTCTCTTATAGGCGGTATGTGACGAACTCCTCATTGTCCTATTGCTACATCCATGGAAAGTGCTTGGACGAACTACATTTCTTGGTTCCGCCAGCTCTAACCTTCACGGCTAGGACTCGCCAAGCCCCTTACATAATAGAAACCACCCACTTTCTCTCCGTATTCTAAATAACTTCAACCTGAACAGCTTCTTAGCGCGAACCACTGCTCTGTGGAACAAACTCCGAAGAGAATAATTCACTAATAATAATCACTACAATCTTAATCTTTATCTTTAAACTACCACTTAACGTAGCAACTCTACCTCGAGTGCCTCCGGGCTTTGTACAGGGTGAACGCTACTGTAAAAAAAATAAATAAATAAATCCAATGTTTTCCAAGCAATACAAATAAATCTTATCAAGTGACTTAAAACATATGAAAAGGGCGTTTTGCGTTAGTATTACTCGCTCTGTTCATAAATATTGTAGTTCTTGTTCCAGTTGTTTAATAAATCCTGCCCGTTGCATGTTACATAAGTAGCAGATATATTTACTGTGTTAAATCCTTCAGTATTTTCGGACGTGAGCCACAGAGTGGGAGGATTTTTGTTTCATTAAAATAGTCCAGTCAGTGTTGTTTCATAAAACATAGCTAAAGTGTATACCCACTTGAGGGGAAAATAGTTTACTCGATACAAAGAGAAAGTGATTCAGTCATTTTTTTAAATTTTCAAATGCTTCATGATTTTTCTTTCTTTCTGTGACCTGCAGGAATGACAGCATCTTCTGGTGTGTGTGTGTATACGTCAGCCACTGAACATTTCTGCTTTACTAGAATTGATGGCCTACAAGATGGCGTCAGTTGTTTGTCATTATTTAATGCCAAGCTTTTATGATTCCAGCTCATATTCCTTCTATCGGCATTTCTCGTGAGTCTGGGCGGCGCAAGGGTTTTCTTTTGTTTGCTTTTGTTTCTTTTCATATAAACGAAACTAGTTGCTTTTACATGTTATGGTCTCGAGGGAACATAAATAATTACGGAACTATTAGCACGTCAAAGTTATTTTATTAATAATGTGGATTATTTAAATGTATGATCAGTTATTCTTAAACATGATCATAAGACAGACAGAAAGAAAGAAAAAGAGAGAGAGAGAGGTGATTATTAGACTAAGACGGATGGGCAAGAAAGAAAGATTTTTAAAAATGAATAAGAAACAAAGAAGATTATTAACAGAAGATTGATGAGAAAGAAAGATTTTTACAAGGAATAAGAAAGAAAGAAAGAAAGAAAGAAAGAAAGAAAGAAAGAAAGAAAGAAATGAAGATGCAAAAAGATTACCGAAGCGAAAATATATGAGAACCAAAGAATAAAGAAATTTTCGTAATAATTTATAAGAAAGAAAGAAAGAAAGAAGATTATTAGACAAAGATAGATGGGAAAGAAAGATTCTTTAAAATGAATGAGAAAGAAAGAAAGAAAGAAAGAAAGAAAGAAAGAAAGAAAGATACAAAAAGATTACCGAAGCGAAAATATATGAGAACCAAAGAAGAAAGTAATTTTCGTAATAATTTATATGAAAGAAAGAAAGAAAGAAAGAAAGAAAGAATGCGCTATTAAACTGAAATATATGAGAGAAAAAGAAAAAGGAATTAAGAATAACTAAAAATAATGAGGGAGAAAGAAAGCAAGAAAATATGGGATAAAAGAAATAGCGAAGAATGAAATTAATGACAATGTAATTGAATAAGGATTCAAGATGAAAGAACGTTACACTGAATATGAGAAACAGAAAGAAAAATCCCACACTCCAGCTAACAAAACTGGAGCTGCTAAATTAAGGTAAAAAAAAACCGGGAATAAGGTAACTTGAACCTGGCTTTACAAGAAGGATGAAAATCAATAAGGAAATTAAACCAACAGTAGTAACGGGTAAAATAGCGATGTAAAGAGACGAATGCGATTAGTGTTTCGACTTGTTTTTGGACCACTCACTAGGGTAGATTTAACTTCAAAGAAATGCTAAGGCATCCGCGCAAAGTAAGTGAACAGTTCCCAACTTCACTCGGTTGGATTTGGCAAGAGGCGAATCAAGTTAAGCGTTAAAGCGAGATGGACGGCGTTCCCATGATGCATTGCGATTGGCGGGATAAACCGATTGTTGGAATAAGTGGGTCATTGACAAAGAGCGTCAGTTGGTGTAAGGGTAAGAGTTGATATTGAATTGACTGACAAATTACGTACAGCCGGAAACAAGGCCAACAACAAAGTGAAAACAAAGAAATGAATAAATTGACGAGGGGATAGAGTTTGAGATTGTAGGGAGAGTGAGAGAGAGAGTGTGTGTGAGGATGGTTAATAAGGGGAGGCGAAAAATAAAAGAAGAAAATATCAAGACGAAGAAGGAGAGGGTAAGTCCCGGGAATTAGTAGAGGGCGAAAAGGAAAAAGTGAGATAATCGTGAAAGGGAGAAAGAAAAAAAAGAAGGTAAACAAACAACGAATGTTGCAGAAGTTGAGAAAGAAAGAAAACATAGATAGATAGATAGATAGATAGATAGATAGATAGATAAGGACAGACTATGTCAGTTAAGTACATAGCTAGAGACAGATATGAAGAGACTGGAAACGGAAGAAAGAAAAAGAAATAACATGAGATAGATAGATAGATAGATAGACAGATATTAATAGTTTGAGATAGATATGAAACAGAACGGAAAAGATAGATAGATAGATAGATAGATAGATAGATAGATAGATAGATAGATAGTCGAAACATCTAAAAGGATAATGTCTTGGAATTGTCAATCGGAGAGTCGAGTTCCAATTCCAGTTGGGTCCGTTATATTCACTTGGGTAAGGCATGTATCCACCTCTTCTCTGCCCAAGAGAACTAGAACAATCTACCCCGATGAACGAAATAAAGGGTCCGTTTCGAAATTCTAATCACCTGAAATAAGCCGGGCTGTACAACGGCCGAAACGTTGTGAATATGTCAATGAAGATGAAGATAACAGTCCGAATAATGTAAATAAACAGACATTACGTTTCACGTTATTGCTGTCGACGCTGACAGTTCGCTACGGAACGTTTATTTGAACTGACATGCATATTTTATACGTTGAAATATCCCCCTCCCACCCGCATGGCTATTCAAAACGGTACTATATTTGATTTACAAAGACTATCTGTTTTTCTTTTGCGTTCTTGTTTACAATTAAGTCACGCCGAAAACTCCAGTTCTCGTTCGATCACCGGTTAGTACTTAGGTGGCCGGGCGCTTTGTAAACGGCATTCTACAATCGCAAATATATATCAACGTCAACTTACGACAACGATTGGTTACGGCCGTAAATCGATTTTGTTGTATGCAGGCCTGTAATTAATTTTGCAATGTTTCTTTCGGCAATAATTTTATAATTCTTACGACTTCTTTAAGTTTGATACCATTTATATCATGATTTTATACATTGTTTTTTTTTTTTAACTTTACGTTCGTCAGGTTTAAGTACAGTTGGTTTAATATTTGCTGTTTCAACACCATCATTAATTGTGTCGAGATCAATCGTCTTTCTTTCCTTCTTGTCAGATTGAGGAGTAGAAAAAGACAATTTCCTCTTGGCAGACATGTTGAGATGTTTTTGAAGAAAAAATTAAAAGACACAAGCGAACTCGGGGAAAAGTGTGCTGTACTAAGGCTACCTAAGACTGATCTTGAGCCACGCAAAGGAATGTAAGTAATGCCTTCAGCTGGAGTAGAAATTGCCATACACCAAGCTCAGAAACAGTTACGCTGACAGACGTGGAGCAGTCATGGCCAGATGGACAGACATGCCAAATTACGGTCATGGTCGTAAAGTCGAACAGTAGTAAGTCGTAATTCGCATAGGTCGTAAGTCAATGACGACGACCCTGATGTTTCGGCTTTAAATAACCCGTGAAAAAAAATTAATCAATTACAAATTTTCTTAGTCTGACAAAATAACGAATCACCAAATTTTAAAGGATCAACCTTATATGTCAGGCATATATATATATATATATATATATATATATATGTGTGTGTGTGTGTGTGTGTGTGTGTGTGTGTGTGTGTGTCTGTTGAATGTCAAAGACAACATAGTCCTGCATATTCTCTTTTGAATTTTCTCATATTTTCTAATGAGACTTTTTATTTGAAAATTATATTGAAACATATTATATTACACATATATATATATATATATATATATATATATATATATATATATATATATATATATATATATATATATATATATATATATACGAGGTCAGATCAAGAAGTATTAGGACTGGTGCTATAAAAAGTTAACTACAAAACATATCAATTCGGCACTTAATCTCCTTCGAAGTAGTCCCTTTCTGAAGATGCTTAATTTATCCAGCATCGGTTCACTTTCTGAAAGCATCCATGGAAATCCTTTTTTTGTGATAGCGAGGAGCATTCTCTTGCATTTCTTCGACGTCTTGAAATATTGCTCCTTTCATGTGGGAGTTAATTTTTAAAGAGGAATATATTCAAGCTCCCAAATGAAAAATGGGCCACTGAGGTTTCTTCGATCAAAGCCGGCATGGACTCACTCGTCCCTTTTCGGAAATACCATGTGAAGCCGCTATCCTCGCCAGCATGCTCGGTCGCTATAGCACAGGAGCCATTATTTCCGGCTGTACCTGCAGGACAATTCTCGTCATAACAGGTACCTATTTGGTACTGCACGTAACAAATGTAAGCGAGTCCTCGAAGAAGCTAAGCCTCCGTTTTCTAAGAGGATGAGGCACCGCATAACCTCTAAAAGCTCTGTCTCTCGTGACTACTGGTCTCTCTGTAATAGGGTGCTAAATGAGGGCAAGGTCTCTATTCTCCCCTCTTCAATTGATTTGAGGTGTTATCATCCTCAGCTGATAAAGTTGAATGTTTTGCCTGTAAATTTTCCTCAAACTCTACCCTTGACTCATCTGGAGCATCCCTGCTTATCTTCCCACTTAGAATTGATTCTCTGTTGAGTGATATACCTATAATTCTTTCCATGGTCTCTGCTATCATCTCTGACATTGATCCCTACAAAGCATGTAATCCCGATGGCATCCCATAATAGTCATTAAGAAGTGTACTCCAGAACTATCTCCCGTTCTCTCTAAATTGTATAATAAATAACTCGTTGCATCTTGCTTTCCTGCTTGCTGGAAGTCATCGTCTGTTGTTCCAGTTTTTAAGAACTCTGGTGGACCGTCTGACCGATCCA
This sequence comes from Acanthosepion esculentum, assembly GCA_964036315.1. Lineage (NCBI taxonomy): Eukaryota > Metazoa > Mollusca > Cephalopoda > Sepiida > Sepiidae > Acanthosepion > Acanthosepion esculentum. The sequence goes on along the minus strand of OZ038493.1, from coordinate 94,164,498 downwards.
ATTATCGTCCTATCAACCTTCTGCTTCTTTTTGGGAAACTCCTAGAGACCGTAATCAATGCTGAATTGGTTCGTCATCTGTCATCACTCAGTCAAGCAATACGGCTTTCGTTTCTCCAGATCAACTGCTGCTGTACTAACGATAATTGTGTAGTGTATCGTTGCTTTAGATAAAAACGGTGAAGCCCGGGCTGTAGCGGTGGACATCTCGAAAGCCTTTGACAGGATCTGGCATTCAGGTTTTCTCCACAAGCTGAAAAGCAACGGTACCTCCGGGCACGATTTTGAGCTGATCTAATCGACCTATCAAATCGTGCTGCCCTCAGATTGACACACAAACACTCTGAAATGTTCGTATTGGAGTTTCCTGTGCGAATGCCGAGCAGTACAGCATACCGTTTCCTGGCGGAGTGAATTGTGCCATAGGTCACTTTTTCTCATATACGGTGCCCAACTGCCCCTACTATATTGTACAGCTGAAAAATAAAAACAAAGCATGCGCGAAATTAATTTAAAATATAAAATGGCTACAATTTACACTCGCACCATATATATATATATATATATATATATATATATATATATATATATATATATATATATATATATATATATATATATATATATATCCGTTTTCCTCTGAGCTAGAGGTTGATGACAGTGCGCACTGGGTTCTCTAGCCGTGTTTGTCAACTAGTCTAGGAGAAGAACAACAATGAACTCAAAACTGGTTTAACTGAAGCTAGAAAGTGCATCCAAATTTACCCATCGCACCCTATATATATATATATATATATATATGTGTGTGTGTGTGTGTGTGTGTGTGTGTGTGTGTGTGTGTGTTTGTGTGTGTGTGTGTGTGTAAGCCAATGATGTTGGTGGGACCAACAGACAACTTGCCAGACGACCTAACACGTTACACAAGAAATAATCCCCAACAAGGAAAGATAGAAGAAAGAAAGACCAAAAAGCAAATACCTACCTACTCAGTAAAGTGCTCACCGCCCAAACTACCTTGACAACCCCCCCCCAAAAGCCTCACAACGTCACCGCTACTCGTGTTTCATATTTTTGCGATCTTCAGATGATTAGCACGCACCTGAAAAAAGGCGAGACCCAACATTTTTTACCCATAATCCTACCACCACAAGATATTACATACCGGGTATTTCTTTTGGAAAATCCCGCCCTAACGGGGGTAAAATAAAAATAAGCAAAGAAATAATAATCTTTTATTGTCTTAACTAGCCATAACGACTCTACTGATAAGGGATAGTGGGGTGTCGATTTCACCTCTATATGTATTTATATACATTAATAATTAGGTTTGTGCAAAAAATTTTCACATGAAGTAGCATTGTGGTTATCGGCGCACAAATTGAATTGGGGCGCACAAGTTTAAATTCCACCCGAATCCTTTGTGTTTTCTTTCGCGTAAAATAATTTTAGGAGAGTAATAATCTATCCGTTCTCCTCACAGCTAGAGGTTGATGACAGAGCAGACGGGATTCTCTAGCTGTGTTTGGCATCCAGTCTAGGAGAAGAACAGTAATAGATTCAAAACTGGTTTAACTGGAGATAGAACCTGCATCCCATATAAATTAACGCGATGGGCATAAGGCTGTATAATCCACAGGGGAATATATAGGATTCAAATATATGCATAATATATCGACAAAGGCTTCGACAACTTCAGACACCGGTGTTGAACATCTGCTTCAAAGTGTCCATTTCACCCCCTATTATTAGCGTGAAATTAGTATTTAATGCCAACAAATGCCTCTGTGTGTGTGTGTGTGTGTGTGTGTGTGTGTGTGTGTGTGTGTGAGTGTGTGATAGAAAGAAACAGAAAGAGAGAGAGAATGTGTGTGTATCTGACTTTATCCGTCAATAACCTTACTTCTGCGCGTACGAGCATGACTCAGCAGTATCCACAGAAAGCGAATAACAAGCAAATAAATATATTTCCCGCCCAATTGAAAGTTCCGGCAAACTGGTCGTTTTATATCTCTGTCCTTTGTAAATTGGCGCCGACAATAATTGCCAACTGTTTCCATCCCGGAGCTTGTCCCTTAATTAATCCATTTGCTTACAATGCTCAATAATCCAGTCAACTGTTCAGAGAGCGATACGCATGCGCACAATACCAAACCATTTCCGGAAAAAGCGTCTCAGCCATCGGAATGATTGCGCGGACTTATTTGTTATTTGTATGATTCAACTCCGTCTCTGCCGGTCGCATACACTGCCAAACATAACTAATATATATATATATAAAAAAAGTTACCAGGTTTCATTATTGGTGGTCACACTCTTAACAGTATAAGATACGCAAATGACACAATGTTGATAGTAGACACAGAAAGGAAATTACAAGGACGCCTGCCGAATGTATGGAAGGAAATCGAGAAGGAAATGGAATGAATGATTGTTAACAAAAGGCAAGACCTGGTCTGTTAACCCTGATATATATTTAGAGATTCTTGATAAAATCCTAAGATTCTGTAATATTATTGGTTCTCACTTGGCATCTAGGCTTCAATAACTTTCTCTCATTTCCCTGTGCTTTTTCTATAAATAATTGTTAAATTGTAATTGTTTGGTTTGGTTTGTTTTACGACATATCAACCTCAATGCCGATAAGATTTTTATTGCTAGCAATATTTTTTTTTTTTTTTAGAAAATGTATTGCTGGTCATTTTGCTTTAAATGTATAGCTAGTAATATTTTTTTCAAAAATGAATTGCTGTTAATAATGTATTGCTGGAAATAATTTTTTACAAAGTATTTCTGGTATTAAAACCTATTTTTACACTTTCATATAGTAGTTGTTAGAGAAACACGGTTCGAGTGGATTTCCCATGATAATACCGTTAGTCTGAGTATAAATATTACAATTATGGTCGTAAAAGGGAAATTTAGTTGTGCGAGCGTGCAGTACAGTTTTTACGCACGTAATGAAAACACTTGTGCAGATGCAAAAACGGCTGAATATAAAGTTTAATCACAGTACCTTTGTCATACTAACTCATTTTCGACTTGTATAATGTACATATGTACACCTGTATTAAGACCATGTATTAATAAACGAATTCTATTACTCACTTGTCTTGGTAAAAATACAAAAATCGACTTTCTATGGGTGCGTTCATTTTTTTTTTTGTTTTTTGCCTTGTACTGTATACAGTGTGCGGCAGAAATACCTCCCACATATACCGCCCAGAAATACCTTTAACATAATGGTGAAATATTAGCTAGCTGAAGACACCATTGGAACCAATGTTTTACCATTATTTAGGAAGTTGTTTTTTTTTCTGGTAGGTATATGTGAGAGGTATTTCTTCCGCGCAGTGTATAATTAAATATTCACTTAGCTTGTCCCTACTCTGTGATTTGCAGTCATTACAGCCACTCGTCAGAGGGCTTCAATGGAAAATTGAATTTATTTTCAGAAATCATAGTATTCTTGGAACTAGAATTACGTGAAAATCATAGGATAATATTAATGGTAACTTTAGTTGTTTCCTTATAAGGAAACATTTGATATTTATTGACCAAGCAGCCAGTGTTAATGTCGGCTAAAATTTATAAAATCTTTCTCTCAATACAAGGAATATAATTTTCTCAATTCAACTAAATGTTATCACGTTTTTCGGTATTGATAGGGGTTTCTTTCCTAACCTTTTGCTTGTAGTAGTGTGGAATATCTACATATTTTATGTCATTATTTTGCCTTTGTCTTACATGTTGAATCCATTTAAGTTGTTGCTGTTGGTAAACGTTCTCAAGTGATGTGGTTTTTATTTGGCACAATTCTTTGCTAAATTAGCTTTACCCTGGTATAAAATGAATTTATCTGTTATATTTTCAAATTTTATTTCATTTTTTTGTTTCATGATAGCACATTATCTATTAATTGGGCTAGCGGATGGTCGCGGAGTGTCTGTAATTTGCTGTGATATTCATAGCGCCGCCTATAACAATGTCCAGGCGACACCGGAGAAGACAAAGAGAAAGAGAAGATAGAGAAAAATATTATGTCCAATCGAGAAAAAATCACGAAGAAGCAAAACTATTCTCACCAGAATATTTACAGAATAATTTCATTTCGCTCAGCGGAATATTGGGATAACCAAAATGCCTTCCAAAAGCTAAGCAAAGTATTAAGACACAGGAAAAGTTCGTTTTAAGACTGCAAGCACACGTGAGAAAGCAAGTAAAAGAAAGCAAGAAGAATGGTCTATCCATCAGTTGTAAAGAGGCAGAATGCATGAGGGAGAGCTCAAGGGCGTAGTACTAGATTGTCAATGAGGTCTCATTGTTTTACTGTTGAACTAACTAGATGCAACCACCAATTCTTACATTCACTTCTGTGCAAATTCCCTTGGGAAAGGCATGAATACAACTTTTCACCATCAGCTATGAGTTAAATAGCAGAATAGACTGGGTCCTATGAGCTTGTTTGGAAACCAGTCAACCGTAGAAAGCAACGGCAGCGTACTGTGGGAATTCTTCTCCCAGGTCAATCGTGAATCGAAAAAGAGTAATGATCACGCAAACTTGTATCCGAAAGAAAGACGACACATTCTGTAGTGATATTGTCCCAACCCTATTCAGCTAATTCTTTAGCCAAAGTTCGCTGTTAGTATATTTTTATGCTTGTATTTGAGGAATGATGTTGGTGTGCCTCTTATATATATATATATATATATATATATATATATATATATATATATATATATATATATATGTGTGTGTGTGTGTGTGTGTGTGTGTGTGTGTGTGTGTGTGTGTGTGTGTGTGTGTGTTCATTTCTATGTTCATTATATTTCATTCCTGTAGTTCACTGCTACTAACAGGCAGAAATATTTTCCTCCTGATGATGGCCATGTTGGTCGAAACTAGTCGAGGAATCTAGATGAAATAATAAAACGAAAGATTATTAATGTACAAACCAGCGTGTCTGAAAATTTTTAATTTTTAATTTCTCAAAATTTGTTATTGTTCATACTATATATATATATATATATATATATATATATATATACACACACCCTCACAAATAATAGGAAAGAGCAGTCCGAGTTATAATCCAGAGATCTTTAGCAATTATTTTTATTTATAAAAAACAGTGATCAATACAAAGTAGAGCATAACATTATAATTACTTTTTTAAAAATGTTTCCAACGCGACACAGAAATTACTATGTTTCGAAACCGAAATTTAAATCTTAAAATTTAAACTTAAGATTTAAACTTAAAATTCGGAGCTCAGATCCATTCTCCAGCGATGCTAAAAATAAATTATTGTTAGCATCGCTTGAGAATGGAACTGAGCACTGAATTTTAAGTTTAAACATTTAAAGTTAAATTTTAAGACTTGAGCTTCAGTTTCGAAACATCGTAATTCTGTGTCGCGATGGAGACATATTTTTCAAAAACTTTCTATATATACATATATAATAAATATATAGAGAGAGACAGACAGACAGATAGACAGACAGAGATTTCTTAACACACACACACACACACATTATATATATATATATATATATATATATATATATATATATATATATATATATCTCTAAAAACATATATAGTGATAATAAGAAAACGGATACTTTAATTATCCGTTTCGCTTATAATTTTGATTTCGTGAACAACGAGATGTTCAACTCATCAGAATGAAATCTCTTCCGCAAATGGAGAAAATACACAGGACGGACCCATTAGATTGGAAGTGGGAAGGGAAGGGGAGAGAGAAAAGATGGGTAAAGATAGGGCTAAGAGATTAGTGGTTAGTAGTAGTCAGTTTACTCTGTACTTTTTAGATTTTAATATTGGATTTTGTATGTTACATTGCCCAATCCCGTTCGCTTTTTACAGGCAGGATAAAACAGGCCGAGATTCAAATGAATTTAATTAAAGGGATCTTAATCTAAATAAAAGTCGTTATTAATATAATAATACTTAAGCATTTGTTTTTTAGGCCGAAGACTGATAGCCAGTGGAGACATTGAGTTAAGGAGAACGAAAGCGGGAGATAGAAGTAGTGGAAGGTTCGGGGAAGAAGAGGTTGAAAAGGAAAAGGCAGGGTAGTGGTAGCTTTAGCAGCTTGACCTGCCTAGAGATTTCTTAATTTTTGGAACTATGTAAATGGCTTTATACTGTGGGACGATTGGTGATAAATGTTACGAAATAGTCCTTACTACAAATAATAATTAGAAATCACAACAAAATTGCCAGATACTATAGATGAATATAGCAAATAACTTTTTAAGAGGTGAATTGAAATTCAAAAACAAATACCAAACTTAAGGAAAAAAAGTAAAAGTTATGAATTATGGAAATTCTATAAAATGTGTTATTTTAGAAATGTGTAAGGTTCACATCGGCAAAACAGTCTTGGATCCCGCCATGTTTGTAGAAGTTCGCAAAATGTAACCAGGTCAGGTAATATTTACTATCACGTATACACCGACGCACATACACCTACGTATCCAAATCTACATATCCACACATGGGTTTACAACCAAATGTGCTAATATCCTTACCAACGAACCACCACTTCACGTGTCATCCTGCCAAAATCCATGCGGTAAGCGTTTTTAGGGGATTTTAAATTTGTTTTTATGCCTACACTTGAAGATAAGCTCGCGATGTTTTCCTGTATACACAGATGCGGGACAGATGCGATCTGTGTGTACACGAAAAATATCGCAATAATTATGTATACAAATGCTAACCAATTATTAAACCAACGAAACAAGCTTATCTGATACATCTATATTAAACCCAAATAATAATAAGCAAAAACTTAAAATCCTAGAAGCTCTTTATATAAATGAATTAAAGTAATAAAATTCTTAAATGTTTTTACCGGCAAAGATTATATATATATATATATATATATATATAATAAAAATAATTAAGAAATAGAAAAGTTGCCTCCCCTGCATGGAAAAAAGGTCTCGTGGATTCGAAATTGATATAGAACGATAAAAACCTTAGAAAAACGAAGAGTAACGGGCATACATATACATAGACAATTTAATTCACTGAAGATCGTCTCAGATGACACTGAAAGTACTCGGGAAAATAAAAATTATTTGAGAGAACATTTTATTATTTTACTTAATCAATTTTCTACGGCTACCAAGAAATTAATTCGTGGACTCGAAAGGATTAAAACAAAAATAACAGATGTAGTATGTCTAAATTAATTTAACCAAACCTGATTGAATGAAAATATGCTGAACACACACACAAACACCCAAACACACACACACATATATATATATATATATATATGTGTGTGTGTGTGTGTGTGTGTGTGTGTGTGTGTGATTATAGAAAAGTCATCTGTCAAATTTGAATTAGACCAAGAAACAATAGTATTAAAAAAGTGTTCAGTACACGTATAAAGTAAAAACAGGAAATAAAAATTTAACATGCAGAGCTTTTTAATATTAAGAAATTAGGCGAGCAGCCGATCACGCTACCTTGGTTTCACCTTTCTGATATCTTCAGGTGATCCGAGCAAAATAATTTCCTTACCCTTTATTATTCATAAAATAATAGAACTCACAAACCCTCAACAGGAAGTGTAATAGGAAAGGAGAAAAGCACGGGTATTGAAATTCTATCGAAGGTGGGGGGTATATGAAATGCACATAGTTTCATCATTGTTCGTACGAACTCAAAAGAAATATTGTAATGTGTAATCATCGTGCCATTATTTCGGATCTCTTATTCAGAAGGTTTTTCTGGTCTGCAAATATTATTGCAAATATTGTTATTTTTAACTTCTCTTCCTGGGAAAGATTGCAGATATAAGTACGATTGTTGTAAGGTTTTGTTTTTTTACCTTTAAAAACGGACAGAACGTTTTTGGTTACCTTGTATATTTTAATTGATATTAGCATAACCTGTGATTTGAATACATCGATATTTCCTTTTTAATTACACGTTTGACCACACACAAGAATATATGATAAAACCCTTCAAGAATTGAAAGTATTTCTGTCCCGAAGTGAGCGAAGTTTTGAAAAACGGTATGCTACCTTAAATTTGACGTGATACTTTGAAATCTAGAGGGTAGCCACGAAAGTTTGGCCTACTGCTACCAATGGGCCAAAGGGTCACTGGAGACATATATCGCAGCAATTGAAACGATTTTCAAGTCGCGCAAGTGTTTAGGGATACCATACAGCAACACATCACACCTAAATCCCTCTATTCTTCGTAAGGTCCGCGGCATACATCATACTAATGATGAAATATTTTGTCACTATATCGGACGATCAGAAAGGTGTCAGAAAAAATATGTTCATGCCTTTTACCAGTTACTGCTTAAAAAAAAAAAAAGGAAAAGATAACGCACTGCCGGAATCCGAACTCGGCTCGCCAATTCCACGTTCATGCGAGTCACCGCTAGTGCATTTCGGGGTGTGGGGAGATTGGCTAAAAGACGAAATAGTTCACTAACGAATCGGAATGTTTTGTTTCCTTTGACAGGCGGCGTCATTGCGGTGTTGCTATGACAACGCATATATTCGTTGCTGACGTCATCGTTTCAGAGACCTCCCCATCTTTATTCAGGTTTTTTTTTTGTATCCACGGAAAATTTCAAAGAAAATAATCAAAACACTTGTCCAATATTAGCTCGATAGGTCGATAGTTAATTATGACCATGCAACGAGTGTGTCTGATGAAAGGGATGTTCGGTGTGGGTAGACGGATAAAAGAAAACTAAAAATATAATTGTGCAGAAGAATGCAAGGCCCTTGCAGAACTAAAAGTCCACATCGGCGCTTCATATATTTTTGGATCAATCAAGTAATAGCATTACTGGAAATCAAGTCCCAGCTATCATTGTGTGTACATGTATACATGTGTACATGTATACGTGTGTACATGTGTACATGTATACGCGTGTACATTTATAAGAGTTAGCAGAAAGCGCATACACTGAATTTAACCCTTTGAGCCCTGACCACCGATTTACCGGTGGTAGAGAAAAATTACATACTGCCTAGCCACCGTATGAACAGTGGGTAAACACTTGTAACTATTTTTTAAATCTATCGTAAAACATTACATACCAATTATTTGCGAAATTTGACTCAGGAGCTTCGGCAGATGAGTAAAAATTGTTCAGGAACGCAGGGCTCAAAGGGTTAAGCAAAATACAGAATGGTAATATTAGCCGTTTCTTTATAAGGAAATATTCAGCATTTATTTACCGAGCAGCAACTGCCACTGTCGGTTGAAATTTATAAAATATTTCATTTAAACCATTTAGCACAATCGGCTTCTCAAGTCCAGTATCTGTTATCGCTCTTTCTAGTACTAATGGGGGTTTCCTTCCTAAGCTTTTGTTTGAAGAAGTATGGAACGTCAGCATTTTCATTATATCATTCTCTTGAATCTATCTTAGGCATTATAAGCCTACCATTTGTCCATACCTAGAATATTGCAGCCACATATCGTTCGGTGCTCATGTTGTGTATTTAAAGTTTCTTGATAAAATCCAACGAGGAATCTGCAATATTATTGGTCTTCATCTGTCGTCACATTCCCACCAAGTTGTTTCCTTGTCCCTTTTCTATAAATACTTTCATGGTAATTGTTCGAATGAACTCTTCGCTATGGTACCTAGACTTTATGAATGTAAGCGTAGTAATAGATTGGCGGCAAGGTCGCATCAGTTCACAATTGTATTGGTTACATATAAACGTAAATTCTGTGCTAATGTTTTCTTTATTCTCATTTCTCGTTTGTGGAACTCTCTCCCGGCTCCATGCTTTCCAGCCAACTTTGTCTTCAAAAATTTAAATACAATGTCAATCGTTATTAACTGTCTTCTTGATTTCTATTCTATAGTTCGGGCTCTTTAATAATGTTTCTCTTTTTTTCTTATTTTTTCACACTCAGTAACCCCTTGTATCTTAGTGGCTTTACTACCTTGCATGGGGTAATATGATTAGAAAAAAATCCCTACGAGTTACATGTGTTATCTATTTTATCTGTTGTTGCCGTTTGAAATTATTCCACAAGGTTTCATCAATTTGCAGTTGAAATGGCAAGCTGTAACCGTAAGTTCTATGCTAAGAGTTTCTTCTATTACCTTCGCGCTTGTAGAACTCTCTTCCGGTCTCAGTCAAGATTGATATTCAAATATTTAAGTATAATGTCAATCATTATCTTCTAACTTCTAATTTCTTGTTCTTTAAATGTTCTCTCTTCTTAATAGTGTTTTATATTATATAACACACACTGACCCTTGTGTCTTAGTGGTTTGTTGCCTTGCTTCGGGTGAAATGATATTTTCTTAAATTAAAGTTAAAATAAGCATAAAATAATGCTTTGAGGAATAACATTTTTTTTCGGGTTTTACCAATTGTATAATCTTTCTTTTTCTTAAAATATCCTCGTTGTTCCCATGTTCGGTCAATGTTACCTCAAATCTGTTCTTTATATGTGTGGAAACTGTCCAGTATTTACTGCCATATTGAATACTGTATACTCATTGTGTGCCATAATGAATACTGTATACTCCTTGTGTGCCATAATGAATACTGTATACTCATAGTGTGCCATAATGAGTACAGTATACTCCTAGTGTGCCATAATGAGTAAAGTATACTCCTAGCGTGCCATAATTAATACTGTATACTCCTAGTGTGCCATAATGAATACTGTATACTCCCAGTGTGCCATATTGAATACTCTATACTCTTAGTGTGCCATAATGAATACTGTATACTCCCAGTGTGCCATAATGAATACTGTATACTCCTAGTGTGCCATATTGAATACTGTATACTTCTTGTGTGCCATAATGAATACTGTATACTCCTAGTGATCCATATTGAATACTCTATACTCATAGTATGCCATAATGAGTACAGTATACGCCTAGTGTGCCATAATGAATACTCTATACTCCTAGTGTGCCATAATGAAAACTGTATACTCCCAGTGTGCCATATTGAATACTCTATACTCTTAGTGTGCCATAATGAATACTGTATACTCCTAGTGTGCCATAATGAATACTGTATACTCCTAGTGTGCCATAATGAATACTGTATACTCCCAGTGTGCCATAATGAATACTGTATACTCCTAGTGTGCCATAATGAATACTGTATACTCCTAGTGTGCCATAATGAATACTGTATACTCCTAGTGTGCCATAATGAATACTGTATACTCCCAGTGTGCCATAATGAATACTGTATACTCCCAGTGTGCCATAATGAATACTGTATACTCCTAGTGTGCCATAATGAATACTGTATACTCCCAGTGTGCCATAATGAATACTGTATACTCTTAGTGTGCCATAATGAATACTGTATACTCCCAGTGTGCCATATTGAATACTGTATACTTCTTGTGTGCCATAATGAATACTGTATACTCCTAGTGATCCATATTGAATACTCTATACTCATAGTATGCCATAATGAGTACAGTATACGCCTAGTGTGCCATAATGAATACTCTATACTCCTAGTGTGCCATAATGAAAACTGTATACTCCTAGTGTGCCATAATGAATACTGTATACTCCCAGTGTGCCATATTGAATACTCTATACTCTTAGTGTGCCATAATGAATACTGTATACTCCCAGTGTGCCATAATGAATACTGTATACTCCTAGTGTGCCATAATGAATACTCTATTGTCCCAGTGTGCCATATTGAATACTCTATTGTCCCAGTGTGCCATATTGAATACTCTATACTATCAGTGTGCCAAAATGAATACTGTATACTCCTAGTGTGCCATAATGAATACTGTATACTCCCAGTGTGCCATATTGAATACTCTATTGTCCCAGTGTGCCATATTGAATACTCTATACTATCAGTGTGCCAAAATGAACACTGTATACTCCTAGTGTGCCATAATGAATACTGTATACTCCCAGTGTGCCATATTGAATACTCTATACTCCTAGTGTGCCATAATGAATACACTATACTCAAAGTGTGCATCTTGAGATTCTTGAAAAATTCCAGAGAAATGTCCAGATCAAGCATCTTGTCTTTAGTTACTTTCTCACCTATCCGTTCTACAAATATTTTCATATCTGCCTATATCTCATAGGTATTAGGATTATTTACATTATTCTGGTTGTTATCCCCATCTTCGTTGCCATATTCACGTTTCGCTCCGGACTTTTTCAGATGATTACAATTTTGAACCGAACCTTTATTTCGTCCACCGGTTTCGTTCCACGTGCAATGCCTCTTCCGGGTGTCTCAGTAATCCCTTTAACTCTCCAAGTTTTCTTGGGTCACCGCTGCTGTGGCCTGGTATTGAACTCACAACTCTTTGGGTCTAGTCACTGGATCTAACCAACGTCTTTATCCACTGGGCCATGTATCCTTGAGGACATCTGTGAATGAATTTATGGAAGTGATGTCTCACCCCCAGGTTTACCAATGCTCATATAGCAATTTTTCCGTTATTATTATTATTGCATATTTTTTAACAGAGCTCATATTCCATTTTCCTTTGTTTTGTTATTCATTTCTTTTCTCTAGCACTCCTTATTACTGATTCCAATATTGAATATAATTGAAATTACTGAGACACCCGGAAGAGGCATGGCACGTGGAACTAGAACAATCTATCCCGGTGGACGAAATGAAGGTTTCGGTCCGAAATTCCAATCACCTAAAGAAGGCCGGAGCGTACAACTGCCGAAACGTTGTCAATATGGCAATGAAGCGGGGGATAAATGTCTGAATAATGTAAATAAAGATTTTCTTGGTTTTAAGCGTGCTACTAGATCGACAACTAGGTTTTACTGTTAAGCTAGCTAGATGCAGCCGCCACTTCTACTCTAACAATTTTTTCTCGCATTTCCCGCCTGTGGAACTCGTGTTCGTGTACTTGCTTCCCTGATCACTAAAATGTTTAAAAATTTAAATGCAACGTCAATTGCCATTTTCTGTCTGCTTGAATCCTGTTCATCATTTGTCCCTTTTCTCGATCCTCCCCATTATCAATCTTCTTCTCATTCTTTTTTCACTTCCACTTCCTGTAACACATCCAGTGTTCTGGTGGTATGGTCCCTTTGCTTACAGTGAAATTTTAACATATATATATATATATATATATATATATATATATATATATATATATATATATATATATAAATGAAGAGGTTATAATGGTTCCAACGAGAGAAAGGTGTGTATATTAAAAAGAAGTGAATTACAGCAAACTTTTTGGGTTGTAATGTGGATTTAAAAAAAAAATATTATCCTTTATTTTTCATAATTTTACAACACGTGTTTCTGGTCTCGCGACCGTCTTCAGGTAAAGGGTGAAGATTTCCACATATTATTAAAAATAATTCATTTTTTCTTTTTGTTTTTCAATGTTAAATATTCTCGATATGAGACATTCTCTATTTTTGTGTTAGTAATCCGAATGTCTTTCTTGAAATGGCAGTGAAGATTTCTGAGCGAAGGGTCATAAAACAATTAAGGTTGGTTTGAGAAATGATGAATTAGTTGTCGGTATCTTATCTTTTAATGTTTTAATGACCCCTGTGTGTTCTTAGATCTATTTCCATTTTCGTGTGTCTCTGTCAGCATGCGGGTATATATGCGTGTGTATATTCCCCTTCAATACACACACTGTCTCACTACGAAGAATTAGTAAACACATTTGTACACATACACATATAGTAAGGTAATGAAGGGTTTGGTAATCTGTGTGGATAATTCCAAAGAGGATGTAATCCAGAGAGCTCAGTGTAACACCAGAGCAAATATTAATGAAATAATTAAAAAAGAGGCAAACTTAAGGTTACATGACTATAATTTATTTCCCCAGAAAATATATTTTCCTGGTTCAGAAGATCACATATCCGGTTACAAAGGAATTTGGTTTCTTTTATTTCTAATACAAGTTTTTAAGGGATAGTTATACATTGATGTAAGGTAACAGAGATGAGGGAGGGGGCGCTATAGAATGATCTATATCGGAAATGGAAAGTAGGGATAAGGTTGTGCTTAAATCCATCTTTAATAATTTACGTAGGTTCAAGTGTATATATATATATATATATAGTTTACGAAAAACTAGGTAATCCGTATGGGAAGACCCAATGAGGATAGAATCCAGAGAGCTCAATGTAAATCAGAGCTAATAATTTAAATAAAAACAGATTACATTAAGGTTCCATATAATAAATTATTTCACCACAGCCCTTTTAAAGGACCGCGGATCATCAGATTTTACTTCCAAATGTTGAAACGAAAAGTGCTGTAGTGAAATTTATTATATGGAACCTTAAAGTGGTCTGTTTTTATTTTATATATATATATATATATATATATATATATATATATATATATATATATATATATATATACCGCGTGTAACAGCAACATTGTCCAAATCATGTAACAGCATGGGATAATTGTCCATCCCACAAATTTTTTAATATCTAACAAAAAAAACAACAAAGAATAAACTGAGTTTCTGTTTTCCAAACATTTATCCATCTTTGTAAGAATCACTGAAAACCCCTTTGAGTTATTCAGCTAGAAAGGGAACAGGTTAAAATAATTTTGTGTTAGCCCCACTGTCTTCCCAACTGAGCAATGGTGAGAGGAAAAAGATCATTCAGGCCTTCAGTAATGGCACCAACATTCATAGACTGGCTTCCATCTTCAAAGTCCATTCAAGAACCATCAAGAGAACGGTGAATAAGTTTTAAAAAAGAGTGAACAGTGGAGAGAAAAACTGGATCAGGATTCCACAACAGCAAGAGGGATCATCATTTCAACTTAGAGCTAAATACATTCTTATTGTTCAAAGTAGAATCCTATAGTGTTATAAAAAGCTAGAATTCCTGTAAGATATATTTAGTCATTTCTAAGATACAACGGTTCAAATCGTAATCTAATAACTGGACAATTTTGCTTATATATATATATATATATATTATATATATATAAAAGTGAACATAGAAGTCAACACTTAGAGGCGACAGTCTGTTTCATGCTAGATGCAATCATCTCTGATATTGAGCACTTTAACCCATAAATATAGCACACTTTAAGACTATATTTCTTCATATATATATATATATATATATATATATATATATATATATATATATATATATATATATATATATATATATATATATATATATGTATCGGACGATTGATATGACAGAGTCCAATCTTGGGTATGACGATAAACTATATCCGGCAGCAAGCGATCTGATCAGAAGATTGGAGGGTTTTGCGGAGTTTGGAACAACCTCATAATTGCTGTTTTTCCCAGGTCCACACTTACCAGGCGGGGGGTAGCATCTGTTAGAGTCCCAGTTACGGGCAAATAGTAAACCTCCAAACAAAAAAAATCTCTGTGAAGGTATAACAATACATATTTATAGTAAAATGACCAACAATACATTTTATCTGTAGTTGGAGGCATACAGTTGCCTTCAAAATATATATTTAGCTGATGCCATAAAATTGTGGTCAAAATATTTAGATTTCGACATTAGAAAACTCATAGAGGTGTTGATATACCACAAAACGAAATAAACCATGCAAATTATATAACCGTTCAGTATTTTTTTCTTGGTTTCTAAGGAATATTTTCAGATAAATAATGGTTCTATACCTTTCATGTCTTGAGAAATAAACATTCCATACAATTAGGTATGTGCAAAAATTATAGCAGTCTTTTTGAAAATACATACTTGAAAATATATTTCGGTGAAAAATTTTGCATACAGCACAATTTTGAATATTTTCTGAGTAACAACAAAGGTCATTGAAATTATCTTTTACAATCCCTTTCTCGAACGAAAAAAAACACGGTAATGTACTTTATTATCCAGAAACCTCCTGAACGTAGCTCAGAGATTTAACAACAAGATTTAACACTCATGAAAGCCGTTGGGGATTTATTTTGACTTTCACCAAAAGACGAAGAGTAAACAGTCAGTATGATGGAAGCAAATCTGTTAGGCGCCATTTTTCCATTAAAGCGATTACATTTTTTAGACGCATGAACTTACAAGCGAATTATTGAACACCTTAAGTTAAATTATTCAAATGAATTCATTCCAAATGCGACTCAAGGGCTTTTTAACAGAATGGTTCCATGCATACAAAGAAATAATATTTTAAGGTCGTCCATTTTCTTTGGAAGGTAATATATTTTCAATCATTGCATTTTTAAAAAAACACATTGAGTCAGAAAGAATTCTTGCGCCGCCCATTTCGACTATCCAGTAAAATACAGCATCATTGGATAGAACGTTTATAATAATATTGTGAAATCGCATTATATTTTTAGCAGTTATTGTTTTATATTTTAGTTTTAGGATTCGTTTACTGTAATGGCGACCGAATTTTGTTAATCACTTGAATGGAATAAACTACACACTTGTGCAAATTAACTGAAACAAAACGAATAATTCCGTTATTATTTACTTTCTTTTTAGTACTTTTCCAATGAAGCATAACCCAGTGTGCATTTTAGCACTTCGTATGTCCATTCCACGAAGTCGTTCGTGGCAGATTGACCACAGATTTTCGATTGAATTAAATCAGGAGAGTTTCCTGGCCAGTCTATACTACTGCTCTTGGTAAGGCATGCCAGTGTGTTCGTTATAATTTTTGTACGCTACTTTAGAGTAACGTTCATTGCAGACGATGGCAGTAGGACAACTAATCGACAGTCGTGACAATAGTGCCTGGGCCTGGAGAAAATCTGATGCAGTCACGGATGATGCAATATTTTTCAAAAGCCAAACAAATTTCATCATACAACCTGAAAATAGATTCATATTACTGCACACCACTGCAAATGACCTAATCTGAGGAAAAAATTGAAATCGATTACATCCTATCACTCCAGTGCGTCTAAAACTGACCGTATGATGAAAGAAAGAAATCTAAACCGGTTGTTTCAATTAATTTGCACAAGGGTGTATTTTGTGACTGTTTTAGTTACCATTCGAGCGACGATAAATATCGTTTGAATGCTGAGACATCGCGACATAGTAATAGAGAAAGATGCCATCCTAAAGCTAAGCAAAGTATTAAAAATTAGGAAAATTCTGTTAGAAACAAAGAAAACCATACTGAACACTTATGTAATATCAGTCTTCCTATATGGCATTGGATGCAGGAAACACTCCATGCAAATGAAGAAGAGGCATCAGAAATATGATTCTACAGAAGGATATTGAGAATACCACGTTTCTTGGACACGTAATGAGGACGGATGGCATGGAAAATTTGACACTCACAGGAAATATCGAGGGAAACATGGAGAGTGATAGACAGTGGACCATCTACCTGTTGGGCTTGTGTGAATGCTTGACTTAATGGGGGTGGTGCTAGGTATAGGAAAATGGACAAACATTGATAAATATTTGTGTCTAAATTTCTGAAATGAGAATAAATCATAATTTACATGTGGATTATCCTCATTTTTGTTGCTATCATAATATTTCAGCCGTTTTACGTCCGGCCTTTGTCAGGTGTATGTCGACCTGTGTAACCTATAGGGAATTTCGAGTTGAACACATTATTTAATTTAGAGAAAGAGAACAATCTGGATCCCTAGACCACAGACAGATAGATAGATAGATAGATAGATAGATAGATAGATAGATAGATAGATAGATAGATAGATAGATAGATAGATAGATATGAACAGACTGATAGATAGATAGATAGATAGATAGATAGATAGATAGATAGATAGAAAATGATCTTATATATAAATAGATAGCTTATGATGATTCAGATAAATAAATAATGATGACCCATAGATAGATAGATAGATAGATAGATAGATAGATAGATAGATAGATAGATAGATAGATAGATAAACATGAGCATAGATAGATAGATAGATAGATAGATAGATAGATAGATAGATAGATAGATAGATAGATAGATAGATAGATAGATCAGTCAGTTATCCGCTATACGTGATACACACTTAGGCGACCATTTATCTTTCGATACATGACTGACGAGAAAGTTTTTTTTGGTGGGGGGCAGAGTAGGTTGCAATTTCTTTATGCGGTAGACCAGTTGCCATCCAAGGCTATAGGACCCTGCGTGTGCTTGTTTTTACCCATAGATGGTGGGGAAAGAAGAGGATTCATACCTTTCCCAAGGGTATTATAGATAGATGATGCGTCAGATATATAATTTAATTAAACATATAATTAAATATATAATTCAATTATATATATAATTATATATATAATTAAATATATAATTTAATTCAATATATAATTAAATATATAATTCAATTGAATGTATAATTAAATATACAGTTAAATATATAATTCAATTAAGCAAATTATTAAATATATAATTAAATATATTATTTAATTAAATATAAAAATTAAATAATTCAATTAAATGTATAATTAAATATGCAATTACATATATAATTCATTTAAGCATATAATTAAATATATAATTAAATATATAATTTGATTAATTATAAAAATTAAATATATAATTCAATTAAATGTATAATTAAATATACAATTAAATATATAATTCATTTAAGTATATAATTAAATATATAATTTAATTAAATATAAGAATTAAATATATCATTCAATTAAATGTATAATTAAATATGCAATTAAATATATAATTCATTTAAGTATATAATTAAATAAATAATTTAATTAAATATAAAAATTAAATATATCATTCAATTAAATGCATAATTAAATGTACAATTAAATATATAATTCATTTAAGTATATAATTAAATATATTATTAAATATATAATTTAATTAAATATAAAAATTAAATATATCATTCAATTAAATGTATAATTAAATATACAATTAAATATATAATTTAACTAAGTATATAATTAAATATATAATTAATATATAATTCAAGCGAAAGCCAGCATGATATAAACTTTTTGTTTACCCGTTTCTTTGAATTTCGTTCATGCTTCTACCCTCCTAAACGGCTAATTTTCTGCTTTTAACATCAAATAATTTTGCACAAGAAAGTTGTTGAAAGCAAACGTGAACTGGTTATCATCATGCACAAAATAAATAGCATTTTTACTGCGTTTAAGCTTCAAAGAAAATAAACAAAGTGATTTAATGTCTTTTTGCCAATCCCCTTCGCGTAATTAGGAATGGAAATCAATTTTTCATTTTATGGGTCACCATCTTTAAATTGACCCTTTATCTATCATTCGGGGTGTATTTGTTTGGCGAGTGAAGTGGCACCTGTGGAATTCTGAAAATTGTTTTTTTTTTCCTTGTGGTTTTCATAAATATTTTTTTAATGACTTATTTTCTCACCTCATACATCCTTGCCGTTATCGAAAACGTTTGGTGAAACTTCACACCTATTTCGATAGAAAACAGATATTCTTACAGCTTTTCAAGTCTTTGTGTTTTATTTAAAGCGTACATTTCTTGTGGGGGGATTGAAGCCAAATTCATTTTTTACAAGTGAATATTGCATTAAATTTGGGGAGATAATGATTTTTCCACATACAACTATTCCTGGGTATGACGATAAACTCTATCCAGCAGCAAAACATCTGATCGGGAGAATGCAGGCTTTGAGAGGCATGGAACCAGCAACTAGTAGCTGTTGATCCGCGGTCTACCTGACCCGGGGTGGTAGCACACGTTAGGGTACCAGTTACAAGCAAATAGTGAATCCGCAAACAAAAGTTAACATCTCATTTTCTAGTAACATTGCCAACAACACATTTTATGATCTACAAAATATATATCTAAAAAAAATAACTTTAATCTGAAAGTATAAAATTTATTACAGACATATCTGTATTTGAAAGCATAAAATTACTTATATAGATAAAATATTTAGATATAATGACCCAAAGAGATGCTGATATGCCGCTAGACAAAAACAGCCAAGCCAATGAAAAGAAAACTCTTTCATGACAGTAAACCACATAATATGCTACAATTGCATCAAACTGCATTCCAAAATGCAATTTCAACAAAACTACAACATGAAATGCACATATCATCACCTCTAGTAATTATGTCCAAACAAACATGTATATGCAAAAAAGCTGAGTATCATCTACCATGGATTCAATTGTGAAAGCAGAATAAAATATAATTTATTTAATTCAAAGCTCCCAAGAAAATTAAATTTTGGCATTAAATGACCCATAAGTTGTTGATATGCCGTTAAACAAACAAATCAAATCAAAGCTCCCAATAAAATTAAATTTTGGCATTAAATGACCCATAAGATGTTGATATGCCGTTAAACAAACAAATCAAATCAAAGCTCCCAAGAAAATTAAATTTTGGCAATAAATGACCCATAAGGATGTTGATATGCCGTTAAACAAACAAATCAAATCAAAGCTCCCAAGAAAATTAAATTTTGGCATTAAATGACCCATAAGGTGTTGATATGCCGTTAAACAAACAAATCAAATCAAAGCTCCCAAGAAAATTAAATTTTGGCATTAAATGACCCATAAGGATGTTGATATTTCGTTAAACAAACAAATCAAATCAAAGATCCCAAGAAAATTAAATTTCAGCATTAAATGACCCATGAAGATGTTGATATGCCGTTAAACAAACAAATCAAGTCGAAGCTCCAAAGAAAATTAAATTTTGGCATTAAATGACCCATAAGGATGTTGATATGCCGTTAAACAAACAAATCAAATCAAAGCTCCCAAGAAAATTAAATTTTGGCATTAAATGACCCATAAGGATGTTGATATGCCGTTAAACAAACAAACCAATCAATTGACATATAACTCATGATTTAGATCGGAATCATTGAGCGACTTTTCGTGTTTGTTATTATATATGTCTATATGTAAAGAAGTATTGGATTTTTATTTATTAATCCAATATATTTGTATTCCTTCAAACGTTACTTTTAGTGGATACGCATATTTGAGTAGACGCTCCGCTTACTTATTTTATACAATTTTTTTATATCACCTGCCGGCCTGAACATCTTATTAGAGAAAAAAAACTACAAACTGTTTCTCATACAAAAGACGATGCATTATTATATGATGCTCGAGGGCAAATTTTTACTCTAATAAGATTTAGTGAATGTTCAGCCGGGTAGGAAAATAATATATTGTTTTAGAAATAAACGGAGCGTCTACTCAAATGTAGGTATCCTCTAAATATAACGGTTAAGATAATATATATATATATATATATATATATATATATATATATATATATATATATATATATATATATTATAATTTATCATATAGACAAAAACAGTTTACTCACTACAAATATGATTAACATTTTTGGTTCTCACTCGTCGAGGTGCAATTGAAATGCACCGAAACGAATTTGCAACTTTGTAGTGAGTAAACTGTTTTTGTCTATATGATAAAATTATAGCATATATATATATATATATATATATATATATATATATATATATATATATATATATATATATATATATATATATATATATATATATAATTATTTATTCAAAAATTATAACATAAATATTTTATAAAATCACCACAAAAATAGCCATTTTGTTTCAACACTTCCGGTGTCTTATCAAGTGATGGTGTTGAATTTAGAATTCTACATATACATCAGTGTTTTTTTTTATTGCTGTCTCGTCTTTTTTACAATTGTGTTGTATTTGATTCTGGTAAGGTATGTTAATAACCTTATTGCCAACATTATATTTAAGACTATGTTTTTTGATAAGTGATAAGTGTTTGGTTTATATTAACATAAGTTCACTTATGAACTAAAAATCGATTAAAATCCCATTTCTAGATATTCTCATTGACTATAAAAGCGTTAATTTTACCTCATCTTTGTACAAAAAGTCTACCAATTGTAATTCTTGCCTTCCTAACTACGACTATTGCCCAGAAAAATAAAAATAAAACTCTGCTGTCATTCATAACCAAATACAAAGAGACAAACTCAATTCCCTATGCAAACTACTTTCCCTTAAAGAATTAAATAATATAAACCAAACACTTATCACTAATGGGTACCCTAATTTCGAAAAGCAAATCAAATTTCATTTAAACAACAACAATTTTAACAATAAAAGACATAGTCTTAAATATAATGTCGGCAATAAGGCTATTAACATACTATTTTCAGACTTTTTAAAATTTTTATAATGTCGTTAATGTAATTGACTTAGATGAAGAAGTCGTCAATATATTTGGCATAGATGGTGGATTTATTTATTTTATTTAATATTTAGTTTTCTAAATTGCTCATATAAGAGTTTAAAAATAAAGGCCCTAAAGGGGTACCCATAGCGACACCATCTGTGTGGAGATAAATATTACCCGATGATCGTGGAAAGGGACTTGTGTTGCGGACGGTAATAAAGGATTTTTTTAAAAATATTGTCAGGTTAATTTTCAGATGTCACAGAGAAGAGTTGTAATGAATATTATTTAAAATAATGTGAATTATTTCATGGACTGGAACATGAGTGAACAAGTTTTCAATGCTTAAAAATGTTAAGATTTCGTCTTTAGGGCTGTTGGAGTGAAGAATTTGTAAAAAGAAATGTTCGTAGTGCTTATACAGTATTTGGTAGGTAAACACGTTATTGGTTTAAAGTTTTTGAAAATTGATATATAGGAAAAGGGATTGGTGATCTTTTAGGGCGGAGAGGCTTGTCTGATTTATGGATTCTGACATTCCCATAGAAATAGAAAGAAGATATACATCGGTGAATGTTTTTGAAGTTTTAACGATCTCATTTCGGTGTTATTCGTAGACCTTAGATGATTTACATGGGGTTTTCGTTGGGAAGTTGTGCTTTTTGTGTATTTTTTTAAATTTGATGCTATCATCCAACATTACCAGTAGTTTTTGTGGTGTTCATCCTTATTCAATACTACGAAATTGTTCGATTTATCGACTTTTATATAATAATAGTGGAATGATATCTTAAATCGGATGCGGCTTATTTCAAGTTTGAGTTGTTTAAAAATATCAATCAGTGTTTTAAAATAGCTGTTTTTGATAGATTAGACTTTTAAAAAGATTTGTGCGAGATATGATGATGTTATATCTATATATATATATATATATATATATGTGTGTGTGTGTGTGTGTGTGTGTGTGTGTGTGTGTGTGTGTGTGTGTATACATATATGCAGGACTTTCCCATCGAGTTTGATATATGAGGCTCCGACGACCACAAACTAATTATCTGCATGCCTATGACGGGCATGGCTTTTGAAACAAGCGCGAGAATTGCACAAAAGACCACAACCAGTACAGGAGAATGTATTGTATCCAAGTGCAGCAGGAACACTGTTAGATGCCTTATTTTTCTTTCGTGTTTCACGCAGTCGACAGATGCTTACTTCTTGATGGTGCATTTTTCTGGAATGGCAGCTGGAACGATACTCTAATCACTTCATAGCTACCTCTTCAAAGTTCTTGAATGGAATATTTGACCCAAGAAAGGTTGCTTTTCAGTTTTATACCTTTTATACCTAAGCCAAAGTCTACCAACATTTATATGACCACTATGGAGTTCACTGTAAGAAAAGAACTTTTGCTATGCGATCATTACACGTCCTTACGACATGGCCAGCCCAACGTAGTTGTGATTTCATTATGAAGGTCTCGATGGTACCAATCTTTCATTTCTCAAAAAGGTCGGCATTTGACACTCGATTATCAAACGTTAGACCACAGATTATACGCAGACAACCTTTATGGAAGACATCTAATCGGTTAATGCGTCATCTATAAGGTGTACAAGTTTCAGAGCCATAGAAAAGAGTTGACAAAACGACAGCTCTATACACTTGGATTTTAGTGCAAAGATTTATTACCCTTTCGTCCCACAACCTATGACAGCGCTGGCTTTTGCAATGCGATATATATATATATATATATATATATATATATATATATATATATATATATATATATATATATATATATATATATATATATATATATTATTCAAATGGAAAACATTTCATGCCAACTAGATTTGATTGCACGTTCTGCCTTTCTAGGCTTCATCAGATCCCGAAACAAAGAAGATAGAAATGTGTCTGTGTATCTATCTGTAACCGCTTGGGAATAAAAATAAAATAACGAAATTAAATAACCCATACAGATATTGATATGCCGCTAAACAAAATCAACCAATCAAACCAATCAAAATATTTAGATTTCGGCATTAAATAACCCATAGAGGTGTTGATATGCCGCTACACAAAATCAACCATCCAAGCCATTTAAAATATTTAAATTTCGGCATTAAATAACCCATAGAGGTGTTGATATGCCGCTAAAAAATCAACCAACCAAATCGATCCAATCAAAATATTTAGATTTCAGCATTCAGCAACCCATAAAGGTGTTGATATGCGGTTAAACAAAGACAAAAACAATCAATCATTCTTTTCCCCCTCCCCGTCTTAGTGGCATTATCTCCTTGTTTTGGATGAACTCATCAAATAATAGAATCCGCTCGGGCCCCGTGTGATACAGAGGTTTGTTGATTTTTGGTGATGCCCGGGGCCAACTCCTTGATTGTATGCCCCTAAGTGTCAAGAAGTGCTGAGAAATGTGGGAAAAGAAGGCATTTAACATGTGTAAAAATATATGAAACATGAAATAAACCTTAATTCGAATTAAATATAAACTAAATTTTTGTTTCATTCTTTGATTACATACCCTCCCCATACAACCACTGTACTGTCTTTCCCAAGAAGTCATGACTATTTGCAGAGGAAAAAAATGTAAATTTCCAAAGCATATACAGGGTGTCCATAAAGTTCGTGTGCACTTTAAAAAATTATAGCTTTATTTGTATTTGCGATAGAAATAATCTGTAAAAAAATGTTATAAATTTTAATGTACCTAGTTTTAATTATAGCTAAAATAACTAATGGGATTTCAGGCATTACTGTAAATCAATTGGCAAATGTTTTCCGTGAACTGCAAAATTGTATTACCCTTTGTATTGCTAATGATGGAGGACATGTGGAAACTTAAATAAAATTTCAATAAAACCTTAAAAAATATTGATTTACTTCTTTCTAATCCTTTTTACAAATTATTTCTATCGCAAATACAAATAAAGTTATAAATTTTTTAAATTATACACGAACTTTATGGACACCCTGTATATTGTGCCATCGTAAATTTTAAGAAGTATCAAATTTCATTTCTGGATTAAAAAATAAGTAACAAAATCGCCTGAAAATTAGCCTCGAACGAAACTTGTCTCAATAAATAAATAGATCGATCTATTTATGATCTCTTTCTTATATTCGTAAAAATTGTCCGGCTCTGAAAAGTCAGTCTTAATTTTCTCTTTGTAAACGAAATTCTACAGCGTAATATTTTCTCATTCGTTGCTAGCGACGGATTATGGAAAGCATTGTGTCAATAGGAATGATAAAAGGCGACAATTCTATGCGAAGGAGCTAAACTTATAACAAGACAATTATTTGCAGACTTGCTTATTTGAGTCCAAGAACCGGATCCAAATTCCTGAAACTGCTCTTGTATTGTGTTTATTTCCAGATCACATTCGCACCATTCGGAATCGACGACGAGGCTCGTTCCATACCCCGGACTGAAATAGCAAAGCAGAAATCAAAAACAAAAAGAAATAAAGATCCATAAAAAGAGACATCAAAATTTACACCTCATATCACACAGAAAAAAAAGAAAAGAAGAAAAGCTTATACGAAATCTTTCTGTTTGCCATGTTTCTTCATGATAATCCTGAACGTGGTTCTCCACACCCTCCCGTCTTTGATTGCTATAAACAGCACTTGCTCCTTTACCATACTCCGTTGTACCCATTGTGCTTGTTCTCCCGGTTCTTTACTGATATTGCTCAATAATTTATTCATTGTTTCCACCATTTCGCTCGTTTTCAGCAGGCCTTTTTCAAATCGCCGATGCTAATTATATTTTCTAAACATTTTAACAGTCTCTGATTGTTGGCAATCTATCAATTCTATTCATCTTAAAACTTCCTCGTCGCTCACATGCTATGCCCATGATATTCTCAGCATCCTTCTGTAGAGCCAAATCTCTGTCGTTTCAAGTTTCTTCTTCATCTGGGAAGACTCGTCCTCTCCCTCAAATATGGGCTAATTAGTAAAGACTTGTATCGTTAAATCATTATTATCACAAAATAAAATTCTTACAATCAAAAAAAATCTGGCTTTAAATAATCTTCAAGATGTGATATGCCGTAGAAAACTATCAATCATCTGGCAAGAAGTTCATGCATGACTGGGACATAATGGGAAGCGGTTCGGAATGAGAAAGGTTAGAGGACGTAAGCTTAATAATATATAACTTATAACTTGTCATGTAGCCTACGTGAAAAGTTGTGTATTATTACGTTTCTGAAGAATAAAGATTTATTAAATCAAAGAAAAGAAATAACTATTATTTGTAGGCACTGCATTATGTTTACTTTAAAACATAATTAAACAAAATTACGTAATTATATATCTATTATTTGATCACAAATAAGAAAGTAAGAAAGTACGTAATTAAATTCCAAAATTTAAATTTTTAATTTTAACAATAGCGTATTTAATATATGAATAAATATAATAAATATAATATTTCAGATCTTTATAAATAAAAATATGAATATATAAAATATGACTTAATCATATTTGAAACCTCCGTGAGAAAAACCCAATGTATTTTATGAAAAAAAAAATTAAAATGCCAATATATTGTAGTGTATCTTATATATGCCCCTAAATAATAAAAAAAAGACTGGATGACACGTCCTCATATAAGGAAGCCAGTATCGAGAGGCAGAAAGTAAAAACCCACACCTAACATCTAACCTATATTTACACTTTGCCATCTTAAATCATACTTGTATTTTTATTCGTCAATAAAGCCAACACCCTTTTAAAATTTTGTAATCCCGTTTCCCCTCCAACTATATAATACTATTTAGCTTAAAAAAAGTAAATCATTTTTCGAAAGTAATCAACATCGCTTGAAAATGGAACAAAAACTTTAATCTTAAGTTTAATTTAAAGTTTGTTTTTTAGTTCCGAAACATGGTAATTTCTATGTCGCGATGAATAAATATTTTAAATAATAATATTATAATATATATATATATATATATATATGTATATATATGTATATATATATATATATATATATGTGTGTGTGTGTGTGTGTGTGTGTGTGTGTGTGTGTGTGTGTGTGTGTGTGTGTGTGTGTGGTTTCATGGAGAGTTGTTCGTAATCTTAGATTTCATGCTTTCGCGATCTTTAGACAAACTTTTCATATATATATATATATATATATATATAT
>OZ038493.1:93994616-94134616 GCA_964036315.1 Acanthosepion esculentum | reverse complement strand
GATCCACGCAGTGGACGACCACAGATCTTGAATGACGCAGTCCTGAAGGCGGCCATTGAAGAGGACAGTAGTCTAACGTGTGGTGAACTTGCAAGACAGTTCAACGTTTCCGATGAAACAGTTAGACTTGCATCGAGTGCTTACCAGTGATGAAAAGTGGGTTCTGTACGAAACTCCCAAGCATTCCAGACATTGATTGTCTCCTCAGGATGCTGTCCCTCACACCGCAAGACCGCCTATGCACCCACGCAAGATTATGCTTTGTGTCTCGTGAAGAGGTCGTCAAGTGGTTCATTATGAACTACTACCAACGGGCCAACCGGTCATTGGAGACCTATACTCGCAGCAATTGAAACGTGTGCAACAAGCATTGCGCCAGAAGGAGCCAGCACTGGTGAATTTCAAAGGTGTACTTTTCCTCCATGACAACGCCAGGCCCCATGTCGCGCGAGTGATCAGGGATACCATACAGCAACTTGGGTGGCAGACTTTGTGCCATCCACCTTATTTACCTGACCTTGCGCCATCCTATTACCACGTCTTCCACTCCCTGGATAATCATCTTCGTGGGAAATCTTTCACCAATGAAGCAGACTTGCGCAAAGACCTCACGGACTTCTTTGCGTCACCCCCCCCCCAGAGTTCTACCGCAAGGGCATTGAACAGCTGGAGACACGTTGGCAGAAGGTGCTGGATGCCGATGGCGATTACTTCGAAGAATAAATATATGTTACACATACTGTGAAGCGTTTTCTTTTTTTCCTTTAAAAACGGACAGAACTTCTTTGGTTACCTCGTATATATATATCTATATGAGAAAGAGAGAGAGAGAGAGAGAGAGAGACTATGAAGCATATATATATATATATATATATATATATATATATATATATATATATATGAGAAAGAAGTATAGAGCAAAAAAGAAAGAAAGAAAGAAAGAAAGAAACGAGACTAAAAGAGAAAAATGAATAAAAAAATTATAGAAACTAAAAGACAAAAGGTAAGGAGCAACGAAGAATGAAAACTGAATTAAAAGCGACAAGGTTTAAGCGAATGAAATAAAATAGGGAAAATGAATGAGAAAAAAATGAAGAAAATGTCACATAGAAAGAATGAAAAATGTCTTAAAATTAACTGTAGGTGAAAAGAAATATTAAATAAAACACAGAAGTCTTGGAGACGTACATTAAAGAAGAAAGGAATAAGAAAAGAACGGAAAGAAAAATAAAATATGAAGAAATACATCGCTGAAGAAATTCATTTGTTTACAGAAAGAAAAAAAGAAAATCACTGACATCGGCGTGATGAGTCACACTGTCTGAGGCTAGCACTTAATTCTGCCTATGACGTCATCAAATTGCGATGTAGCCTCGTGTCTGAGTCGTAGGACACCAGGGGTTTTTGATTGTAGCCAATGAGAAAGCGTCTCGCTTAGCAGAGCATCAAGCGATTGGCGAGCCAGTAGCTAGACGCGCTCATGCCTTGGAACTCAGGTAAAGGATTGGTGGGGAAAACGAAAGAACATCAATAGTGACGATGATACGCATGCGCAATCAAGTGTTCTGCCTGAGATTGATTAATATCCCATTTAATAAAAAGTCATCGAAAAAAGAAAGTAGACAAGAGAGAAACGACATTTCTGTGTGTCGATGTCGATAGAACCCGTAGAAGGAACGAACGAAAGAATAAAAACCTGTTGGCGAGTTAAAAGAACGAAATTATCGGAATGTAAGAAAGATGAAATGATATATATGTTGAAATAAAACATCAGATTTACTTACATAATGCTTATGTCTGTCTATCTATCTATCTATCTATCTATATATCTATATATCTATATATCTATATATCTATCTATCTCTATCTCTCTCTCTCTCTCTCTATATATATATATATATATATATATATATATAATTAAAATAAATCCTAAAGCGCCAGGGAAACCTACCTAGGTTTTGCCTAAACGGATCTGTTTAGGTGAAACCTGGGTAGATTTTCCTGGCTCTTTAGGATTTATTTTTGTTATTCCCGATCTACTTACTGTATTGAGCACTCTACGTTTTAGTCTTACTACTCGCTTGTTTGTTTTTTCTCTTTGGACTGAATACTTAAGTCACTGGACGATTTATTTCGCCTTGTTCGGATGTTTTTAGTTCTTTCTTTTTTATTTCCTATTTTTTCCTCGGCTACTGATTTATTTAGACATATCTACAAGTTGAGCTATCTGAGTTTTGTTTTCCAAACGAATATCACTATATATATATATATATATATATATATATATATATATATATATATATATATATATATATATATATATATGCAGAAATATAGTCTTAAAGTGTGCTATATTTATGGGATAAAGTGCTCAATATCGGAGATAGAGCGTGTGTAAATATAAAAGTGGACATGGAAGTCAGCACTTAGAGGCGACAGTCTGTTTCATGCTAGTGCAATCGCCTGACGGTTGCACTAGCATGAAACAGACTGTCGCCTCTAAGTGCTGACTACCATGTCCACTTTTATATATATATATATGTGTGTGTGTGTGTGTGCGCGCGCGCGCGCGCGATGGATAAATTGTCGTCTAAATTATGCATGCATGAAACACACGCTGACATCTCATTTTAACAGATAAATTTACCAAAATTATTAAACATCATCTTTTAAATAGTAAAGAGTACATTTATTCAATAAAACCGCCATTGCCATCAACCACAGACAACTTCGGCATCAACTTTTGGTCGGTCTCCTTGTTTAAGTTGGTGAATACTCTTTGATCTTTGGTGTTACAAGGAGTTTTGTTGTTCTCTCACTCAACTGCCTCCCCCACACATAAGGGATTGCAGTCTGGGGATTTAGGTGACAGATGTAAGGGATGATGTGGTCGAATAAATTGTCTGACAGCCATGACTGAGTTCTCCTACTTCAGTGGCATAATGTGGAGTCCTGTTGTCTTCCAGCTGCTACCCTCATGACCTAAGGCAGCATTACCTCCTTAAGGGACTTGAGGTAGGCCTCCGTGTTGAGTCTGAAGCTCTCACCAACAAATTCAGGAGTGCTTTTCTCATCAGGACGATCAGAATGAGTTTTCCGAACTGCCCTACCTTCGTAATCACCATTAGACTCATCCAACTCCTTCTGAATCCCTTACATTGTCCTCAGATTGACACAAAAACACTCTGAAATGTTCGTATTGGAGATTCAATCAGTACAGTATGCCGTTTCAAAATTTATGACGGAGTGAATTGCGTCAGGGCGTTCTTTTTCTCACAGATGGTGCGCAACTGGCACTACTATACTGTGCAGTAGACAAAATCAAAAAGAAACAATGCGAGTACGGCCATTAGTACATCTCTTTCTGGAGAGTATCTACTGATGTGCTGAACGACTGTGGTTCTTTAGCCCAGCGATCGACCTATATACTCTGGCACAAACAGGGTACTTAAAACGTCCAACTGCGGGTGTTACATTATCATTCAATTTAAAATGTTGAATGAAATCGCTTCTGGGTCCGCATGTCTTACTGCAAATATCACATGTCAGTTGCTGGAGGTCTACGGCTTTATAGACAATTGTCATGTTGCATCCTCGATGTTGTCCATAAAGCGCATCTTAGGTTTAACCACATTTCTCTTCCCTGTTCGCAGCTCAACATAAAACAACTGCTTTGAAATGCGGCTGTTATCCATTCTGACGAGGTGGCCCGCCCACCGAAGTTGATGTCTTAGTATCAAGGACTTGAGATTATCACAGCCACTCCTCTTTAGCTCCTCTACATCACTAACAGACATTTGCCACTTAATGCCAAGGATATGACGTCTCAAGTCTTTTCATTTGTCTGCGGTAAACCAACCACGTCCCGCAAGCGTAATGAAGTGCGGTAAAGACTCAGCACGATAGACCTTCAGCTTTCTACTCACTGAAAATTCCGTGCTGAGACCACAGACGTTTATTCAGTTTAGCTTTTTGCATGCGGTTTGAAATTTCCACATCAATATCACAGAACATGCTCAATGTGCTCCCAAGATACACAAACGCGCAGTCTTCAACTTTTTAACATAGACAAAGATGCTTGGTTCACGATATGGCTTCCTTGGAGCTGGTTGGTACATGCCTACTGTCTTTTTCAAGCTAATAGTCAATCCCAGTACAGTTCATGCATTAGAAAAAGCATCAATGAGATGCTGCATATCTCCTTTCGAGTGAGCCACAGGATCGCAGTTATCAGCATATAGCAAATCCCTGATCAACGACAAATAAACATTCGACTTTGCATCAAACCTGATGTTAAACAGCCTTCCTGCTGAACGATAGCGAATGTAAATACCAAGGTTGCAGATCTTAAAGGCCTGTTTAAAAAACGATAGAGAAGTGCAAGGCAAATAGGGTTGGCGCCGGTATGTCGCCCTGCTTAACTCTATTTTCAAATGTCACCGGCTGAGAGAGCTTTCCACTAATATTAACCCATGCCTTCATCTCATCATGAAACGAGTGAAGAATGGAAACAAACTTTTTGGAACATCTCAGCTTGCCTAAAATATTCCACAAAGCCTTTTTGTTTACGGCGTCAAATACCTTTGTCAAGTCAACAAATAACTGGTATATACTGCTCAACACACTTTTATTGTAGTTATCTGGCTGTGAAGATCATATCTACAGTGCCACGTCCAACTCTAAGCCTGTGACTCCGGAAGAACCTCATTAGCAATGTGGTGCAACAAGCGATCCAGAAGAACTCCACAAAGAATTTTGCCGACAGCAGACAACAGCGACATCCCACGATAATTTCCACAGTCATCCCTGTCTTCCTTGCCCTTATACAAAACAACCATGACAGCATCTTTCCAGTCATCCGGAACATTGTTATTACTCCAGGCATCTAGCAACAACGAATGAAGTCGATGCAAAAGACGTTCTCGCCCGTGCTTAAAAGTCGGATTTCAATGTATATCAGCTTTTATTGTATTTAATTTGGCCTCAATTTCCTTTTTCTGATCACCAGGTAAATCACTATAAAGTTATACAGAGTGGAGTTTAGTTTTCTCTTCCAAGATCTTTTCTATTTGCTTGTCATTCTGATCAAACCAATCCTGATGCGTCTTATCAGTAAATCCAACATCAGCACATTCCTCATAAAATGCCTCCTTGAAAGAAGCCCAGTATATTTTCACTTACTAAAGCATCCATCTTATCGACTAGATTCTGTTTAACCTCAGAAACCTGCAGACGACTAACATTCAGCCTCTGCGGAAGTGATACCCTTCCTGCCTTTCCTTTTTTTACGAACAACACACTTGACTCTTGTTCTTACCCCACGATGGTCAGTCCAACATTCAGCTGCACGCATTACACGCACAGTACATAGATCCTGTACATCACGGCGCCTCACAAGAACATAGTCAATCATGTGCCACTGTTTTGATCCAGGATGCATTATTTTTCTTTTGTTGAAACATTGTGCTATCAATGAACAGGTTCAGTTCCATGCAACAACTATTTCTGCTGCAAACCCCATGTTTATTAAGGACTTTCCATGCCTCACAGTCGCGACCTACCCGTGCATTAAAATCTCCAAGAATGAAAAAAAGAAGAGCAAGTCGACATCACTGGATACCGTCAAAAGCCGCAGGTGTTATCTCAGAGTTTTCCTTATCCTAGATGTCTATCTTGACTAAGGTTAAGGACATCCCTCCCGATGGTTTAAATGCGCACCCAAACAACAGGCTGAGCATTTCTATGTTCCAGCGCTATGTCCCACCTGACTCCAGTTTGAGGGGGAAGGGGGTAACTATTTACCCATAGTTGGGACCCTAACAGGTGCTACTACCTCGAGTCAGGGTGGATCTGGAAACAGCAGCAAATAAAGGGATGGTTCGACGCTCGTCAATACCTCCTTTATTGCCTTACCATGGCACACACACACACATACACACACACACATTTATATATATATATATATATATATATATATATATATATATATATATATATACAAATGCAATAAGAACGAATCAGATATAAATTCAAACGTTCATAACATTCATTTAAAAAGGGCTCAATAGAAAATTAGAACTATAATTCTTTATTATAGGTTATTACATTCGATCATACATATTTCCGCTACAATCTCATCAGACGGTGGTAAATAATAACCTATAATAAAGATATATATATATATATATATATATATATATATATATATATATATATATATATAAGTAGGTAGACTTACCCACACAAGGTATATATATATATATATATATATATATATATATATATATATATATATATGCGGTTCTTAATGGAAAGAGATCAAAATCTGTGATAGAGCTAACAACAAAACGTCAGAACAATTATCAGAACATTCCTTAACAAAAATATTCAACAAAAACAACGTAAAATTTAGCTACGGGGTCACTAAGAACATAACACAAATAATAAAAATCCACAACAAAAAATAATAACCTGCAATGGTGCAATCAAAAACCCCTAATGAAATTGCAGAGACAAAACCACGTGTCCACGACAAGGAAACTGCCTACAAACGAATATAGTATACAAAGCTAAGGTAAAGACAGCAACAGTACAATGCACTATATTGGTGTCACTGGAGCAACATTCAAGCAAGGAAAATACACCCACAACATGTCATTTTCCAACAGAAAATACTCCAACAGCACCAAACTACCCATATGCATATGGTAACAAAAAGACAAAAGCATCACACGAAACATTAGCTGGGAAATCATGAAAATCACGCCTGCCTACAATAAGATATCAAAGAGATGTCTACTTTGTCTGCATGAAAAATTGGAAATAATCTCCCACAATCAACAAAAGGAATTACTAAACCATAGATTGGAAATAATTTCAAAATGCAGACACAAAAATAAATATCTACTATCACAGTTCATACCAAGCTGTTAATACCTACAACAAAACTGAACACAACCAGTAAAGAACCTATCGGAAAAAACAGTAGAACACTATAAAACAAAAACACCAAAACCACCAAAACATAACCACCAATTGGAATCAGTAACATTACCAGCACTGTTACCAACACTACCACCACCCCTGGATACAACCACTACCATGACAATTAGTACAGCCATCACGAGAAGTAAAACCATTAACACTTCAAAAGTATTATTTTGTAACGACTGCTACTAGTATTCGCTATTAGTATTGTTGTTACCACTTTAAGTACCAACTGAAATAACTACTACCATTATTTTCACTAACAGTACTGCTGTTACCACTTTAAGAACAATCACTTCATAACCATCTCTACCACCATTAGTACTCCCTTTTATCATTTTCATTGTTTTTTATCATTATTATTATTATTATTACCATCATCATCATTATCATGGTTGCCACAATTATTATTATAATTACCATTGTCATTATTGTCAGTTTTTTAGCATTATTATATTATCGTTTCCATCATCATTAAGGCTAGATTTACCGTTTATCATAACCAATAACACATCAATAATTATTATTAATATATCAATCATAATATCACAGTTATTATTGCTATTAAAATAATCACAATCGTCAATAATACACCAGCAGCTAGCGTTGCTAAAAATACAAACCATCATCAATATGTCCACAGACAGGACCCGACTTAATGAACGTTGTGGCAGTAGACCCAGACCAATGAGTGTGGGTACGCGTCTACATATGTATATGTATGTGTGAGGAAATGTGAGCTTATCTAACGGTGCGGACAGTTGATCTTAAATAACGTCAAAACCACCCCCCACCTGTTTCTTGTTAAGAGAATATTGCTATATATGTAAACGCTACAGTCTCGACACCGAAATAGAATGACAATTGCGTATATATGTATGCTGGAACGTATCAATGTGTATATGCGCCTAACCTCAGATTATTTATATGGGTGTGTTTGTACAAATTAAAATGCACACACCTGTATGTATGTGTGTCTACGTGTGTTAGAGTGTCATCCCAAATAAACACAGAAGAGAATTCCTCAGCTACATTACACACAAATTGTCAAACACAAATAAGCATAAATAGATTAACTTTTAAAAATCTAATACAGTTTGTCTTATGATCGCAAATCCGTGAAACCTAGGGTTACAAGCTAATATCCATAAAACTGAATATATATATATATATATATATATATACTTGCACACAGACGTTACCGAAGCATTGTAAATTGTATATGGAAAAGATGCATGACACAGGCACATTATTACTAAATCACTGTGCCAATAAATAAGACCTTTATTTATTTTAAAAGGAAATTATACTGAACAGTTTAGCGATATTATCATTTAGTATGTTTTACAGTGCAGTAGTTTTAGTGTGATTTTCAATAAACAATAAAATTTAAATCACTTTGTCTCATAATGTGAGTCCAGCAGCATCATGGTGTTAAATCACCATATCTTTATTTTATGATCTAACAAATGATGTAACAAATCCATTTTACATACATGGATACATATACATTTTTTTTTTTTTTTTAATCATATCACCCCAAGCAAGGCCGGAGGCCACTATCACGCAAGGGGTTAAAGAGGGGGTTGGAGGAAGAGCAGATAGGAGTGGCAAGGGAGGGGATGTGGAGAAAGAGAAAGACAGTGGGTCGATCAAGGCAAGGGGGCCACAAAAGATCCGGAGCGAGAGCAGATAGGAATGAGAACTGAAAGGATGTGGAGAAGGGAAGTGTATAGATCAAGGCAACTGGAGATGTCGATTGACGCTACACTTAAACCGTTGGAGATTGTATTTGTCAGGGAAACAGTAATAGGGAAGGGAGTTCCATAGGCGAGATGTGCGAGACATGAAGCTATTGGAGTAGAAGAGACGTCTACATCTAACAGTTTCCACGGTGTAGGGGTGGGAGCGGGATGCCAGCCCGGTGGGGCGTTTAAATTCACGAGGCCTGGGGACAAGCGAACGCAACTCCTCAGAGCAATTACCGTGGAAGTACTTGTAAAACAGGCAGAGCGAGGCAACATCGCGTCTGTGAGAGAGCGACTGCAGACGAAATAACAGATCAGGGCCAATCACGTTGTCTATCCGTCTCTGGATCTTATCAAGAACCCCGAGGCAAACAGCAGGGGCTCCAGACCCATGGATTATGAAGTGGACAACGTCCGACAATTATGTTAAGAGATTTTTTATGTTTATACGTTCTTTTTATAGATACAAATATTTAAGTAAATGCTCTGAAAATTTCTCGGATATTCAGACCGGTAAATGTTATTAATACTGTTTATTATAAACAGAGCATTTACTTTAATATTTGTATCTATAAAAATAACATATAAACGTAAATGTCTTAAAATAATTGTCAGACTTAGCCCATTTCATAATGTGTGACGTTATCTCTTTACATTTGGATACGCATCGAGCAAATATGAATGTATGAGAGAAAATCATGGAGAATTGTGGTTTAAAAACAGTAAATTCGACCTAGCTAACCGAAACGCTCTTCTGTAGCTAAATCCGTAAAAGCACGTCAGGCTATTGACGGTTCCGTATAGGATACAGGTTCGATTCCTGTCGGAGGACGCATATTTTCTATGAAAATTTCTCGGACATTCATGCCGGTAAATGTTGTCTAATACTGTTTATTATAAAACAGAGCATTTACTTAAATATTGTATCTATAAAAAGAACGTATAAACATAAAAATGTCTTAAAATACCCATGGATATATATCTGTGCATACATATATTTCTTTCAATAATATATTCTACAAATAAATAAATAAATATATATGTATTTATATTTTAAACATGTTGTGTTGAATGTTAAAGACAATATCGTCCTGCATATTTTCTTTTGAATTTTCTCATATTTTCTAATAAAAAGTCTCATTAGAAAATATGAGAAAATTCAAAAGAAAATATGCAGGAAGATGTTGTCTTTGACATTCAACACAACATGTTTAAAAGAAAAGTTGCTGCCAAATTACACAATATATATATATATATATATATATATATATATATATATATATATATATATATATATATATATACACACACACACGGAAAAACATATTATCGAGTGTTTTTATGTATACTTGAACACATTTAAAAATACATACAAATATTGCTTATATATATATATATATATATATATATATATATATATATATATATATATATATATATATATATAAATTGAAAGAAACTTTCTTTTATATATTTATATAGAAACTGTTTCTTTTTATATATTTATTTTTTCTTTTATATATTATATAATTTGTATTTTATAATACACGGTGATGCTTATCGTGCAGCAGAATTTTGAGCTTTCAAATGCTCATATGTGTGTATACGTTTGCGTAATTGTTACACTCTGTGTTTTAAACCTGGTAACATGTTGATAGAAACAAGAAGCCTGGATTATCTCTGTTTGCTGACGTCTGGCAAAACAGTCAGAGACGGCGCAGAATACCGGCTCTGTTTTCAGAGGGAACGAGACTATCAAATGTTACAGAATAGCTGATGAGCCATTACTCGAAAGGAGAAATCAGCGTACATGTGACCCTGTCTGTTTGCAGATATGACGTCATTGCTGTCGACACTAATGCGTCCACGCCTTTCGTAAGCTTAAACAGGTGTAAAGTGCACATTTAATACCACCTTGATGCGGCGCGCTCCGCACCATCGAATTCAACTAGTTATGGAATCGCCTTATATCGCGCTAATACAATAAACCATTATCTTTGAATTCAGAACATTATATATATATATATATATATATATATATATATATATATATATATATATACAAACAAATAATTATATATATATATATATATGATACAGACAAAGCAATTATATATATATATATATATATATATATATATATATAATTGTTTATTTAAAAATTATGACATAAATAGTGATATTATAACATATTTATGTTATGATTTTATAACATTTGTTATAAATAATATATGCTCTACTCTGTATTGAGCACTCTTTTAAGAATAGTAATTGTTGGTTATTGGAATTTATTCCGTATACACCAATCCTAGACCTGGGTATATATATATATATATATATATATATATATCACACTAAAACTACTGCACTGTAAAACATACTAAATGATAATATCGTTAAACTGTTCAGTATAATTTGCCTTTAAAATAAATAAAGGTTTTATTTATTGGCACAGTGATTTAGTAGTAATGTGCCTGTGCCATGCATCTTTTCCATATACAATTTACAATGCTTCGGTAACGTCTGTGTGCAAGTATATATATATATATATATATATATATATATATATATATATATATATACATATATATATATATATATATATATATATATATATATATATATATATATATATATATATATATATATATATATATATATATATATATATATATATATATTCCTCAATCCGAGCCGCTATATATATCTTATACATTCACTTCTGTAAGTGAATGTATAAGATATATATGGCGGCTCGGATTGAGGAATCGGAGAGCCGAGTTCGAATTCTAGTCGAATTCCATTACATTCACTTACGTTCTAATAACCTTGAAGAAGGTATGAATCCATTTCTTCTCCCCTCAGCTATGAGTACATAGTAGGACCGAAAGGGTTCTATAGACTTGGATGGCAAGTGTTCTACAGCAGAAAGAAATGCCAACCTACTGCAGGAAATAATGCTAATATATATATCATATACATTCGTTTCTGTAGTTCACTGCTACTAACAAGCAGAATTTTTTCTCCTGATGATGGCCATGTCGGCCCAAACTAGACGAGGAATCTAGATGAAATTAACAACGAAAAATTATTAATACACAACACAGTGTGTCTGAAGATTTTAATTTTTTTAAATATTTTTCATTGTGCAAAACATATATATATATATATATATATATATATATATATATATATATATATATATATATATATATATATATATAAGTGGGTTCCAAAAATATAAAATATTAAAACTCATAACTAATCACAAAACACGTGTTACAGATATATCATATATTAAATAGTAAGTACAACAGAAGAGTATTACACGACTAGTGAGTGTGTGTCGGTTGACCCAGCGTTCAATCTATTCGACTGTTCCCCCAAGGCTTTCTCTCCTACTAATCTTATATTAGGCGGAAGAGTCCAACATAGATTCTTTAGAGGGAGGACACCAAAACAATAACAGTGAACATAACAGAGAACCAAGAACGAAAAATTTTTACCGTAGTTCTTATGTTCACGAAGGTTTTATTTCTGATATTAGTTTATTAAATGATTTGATAAAAATATTTTGTATATGCAATCATGTTATTTTTAAAGACTTGGGGTCATATTTTTATTGCAAAAATAGTATTTCTCAATAAGAATATCAATATTTGTAGGTTTAAATATGAACTGAGAGGTTTCTACGATTTTATTTTAAGAAATATTGCCATCGGTCAATATCCTAAATACAGAAAACAAATGAAAAAAATGTTTTTTTCAAAAAATTTCTGTACAGCAAAAACAGTAGCTAACCAAGAAAAAGTTAGGTCATTTTCAGACTCAACGCCCTCAAATTAGCTGAAATGATTTTTTTTTTGTCCAGTGTAATCGAGTCAAAAGCCAATAAACATGGTCTGAATTTTCCTTTGAAGCATGAAACAGGCAGGTACCGCTGGGTGTTGACCTTAATGTCAGTGTGTCACACTTTTACAACTTTACTAGTAGAGGCTGTTTGGCCAATATATCATAGCATTTTGAAAACAGGCTGAGTTCGTGAGCAAATTAAAAAAAAATCCGGTCGGCACCCAGACTCGAATTCCCTTGTTTTCATTAATGCGATTGTTTTCAGTGATTTTGTTACATGGATTTTTGCAACGATATTCTTTTTAATTTTAAGAATTTTATTAACTTGGAAATAAATTTGGAAATAATTGAAATTAATTACGAAATTCAGTCACCCATGAAATAAAAAATATTTTTGTAGGGAAAGTAAGGCCCTACGTACAATTTAGTTTTTCTGTAGTTTATAGTTGCCTATCGCATACGGCAGCATTATGCCTCGCAAAAAAAAATCTTCGCCAACAGAGGACCAGATTGCAATCAGAAGATCTAAGGCTATAGCGAGGAAAAGGAAGTCTCATGTAAATGAAAACTTAGAACAATCAGGAGAGAATATGCAAAGACTTAGGGACTCTAAAACTCCTGAGCAAGCCGAAGACTCAGTCAAGAGACCTCTGCAGGAGCAAGAATAAATGCCGCCCAATAAGGCGGAATTAAAGCTAGTATATTTATATTTACATACTCTCTATCCCTAATATTGAGCAATTTTAGCCATTAATATGGCATAAATTAAAAGTATATCTTTATCATATATATATATATATATATATATATATATATATATATATATATATATGTATATATGTGTGTGTGTCTGTGTGTCTGTGTATGTTTGTCTGTGTGTATGTGTGCATGTCATTTTATATATTATAGGAGTGTCAGCAGGAAATTTAATAGGCTTACCAAACTATAAATCTAATTAGGCTTACAAAGATTACAACAATTGCACCAGAATACAATTATATTATCATATATATATATATATGTGTGTGTGTGTGTGTCTGTGTGTGTGTGTGTGTGTGTCTGTGTGTGTGTGTGTGTGTCTGTGTCTGTGTCTGTGTGTGCGTCATTTTATATATTATAGGAGTGTCAACAGGAAATTTTATAGGCTTACCAAACTATAAATCTAATTAACTTAAAAGTTTACAAAGATTACAACAATTGTACCAGAATACAACATCTAATTGGACAGCTGTTGTATTCTGGCAAACTTGCATGTCTTTTAGTCTATCAACTGGTGTTTATATATATATATATATATATATATATACATATATATATATATATATATATATATATATATATATATATATATGTATACACACGCACACACACACATATATATATATTAATATTTTTTGTTTATGCGTTATTTTATAACAACGTTTACAGGCCTGAATATGGAGGGAGGGGGTAA
Organism: Acanthosepion esculentum; assembly: GCA_964036315.1. NCBI lineage: Eukaryota > Metazoa > Mollusca > Cephalopoda > Sepiida > Sepiidae > Acanthosepion > Acanthosepion esculentum. The sequence goes on along the minus strand of OZ038493.1, from coordinate 94,120,576 downwards.
ACAGACAGACAGACAAATAGGGAAAGAGGGAAAATATATTTAGACAGGAATCATTCATTTAATCCAGTTCTGTGAAATTCAGCCAATATTCCCACTTCATTTTTATTATTGTATTTTTCCGAATGCTGAGTCAAATGTTATACATCAGGATGAAAATTGTTTATAAACTGTCCATTGTTTTTTATTTTGTCGTGTTCAAATAATTTCCGGCATCTCAGTTAATACCAAAAACTGAATGGAGTCAGTTACTGAATCCTTTTGGCTTTCATCAAACTTTTAAAAATCTAATTTGTATTTATTCTGTTTATATTATATTTATGGTTATTAGTTTTCATGGCCAAAGACTCAACGTATTTCTAATAATAATAATTTTTAAAAAATCAAATAATTCTTGCATTGGTTACACAATTACCATATTATCTCGTAGACTAACTTGTCATTTATCTGATAATAATTAAATCTCACATCAGACAATGCAACAAAAATACGAAAAAAATACAAATCCTTGAAGAGAATTGAAAAAATGCAAAATAACGGACAACTATCTTAATCTTAAAAAGTAAAAACGAAATGAATACAATTTCATTTAATTGAGGAGGAGTCACTCTTACAGAAGATAGAGAAGGAAAGCGAGAAGAAAGGACTAAACACAAAGTGCAAGAAGACAAAATACATGATTGTTAACAAAATGATGAGACTAAAATGCAAATTACAATTAGGAGACTCCAAATTAAAAACAATTACAGAAATTTAAATATCTGGGAAATGTTCTCACAGGGGACGGAAAGTGCAACACTGAAATCCGAAGACGTATTGGGAATGACAAATATGCATTCCAAAAGCTAAGCAAAGTATTACGAGACAGAAAAACTTTGTGTTATGGTCCAGGTCCTTGTACCACGGTGATGGTACAAGGTAGAACCGATGAAGAATAACTCGAACACAGGTATGGAATAACACAGATATATTACAAACAGAATATGTACAAAAGAAGTAGAAGTGTTAGTAATAACAATCAGGTTAGGTTAGAGAGAACTATGTTGTCTCGACCAGTATCACTATTCCAATGTCTTACAGTAATCGTCTGACGCGACTCTGTCTCTGACTGACTGACTCACTGACTCTGTGTCTGACTCACACTGTGACAACGTTCATTAACACGCCCACGTGTGTCAAATGTGGCACAAGGCCGGTTTAATGTGGGCTTTCCGAGCCCGTAGGCTCGGGCAAAAATTGCCCTTAGAACCCGTATAAACGGGATCGGGTTGGTCAACCTCCCCGAACGAGGCTCTGCCTTTCGGCGGAACCTCGTCCGTGTTCCTCTCTGCCCAGAGGCAGAGAGTTCCCCTCTGCCTCAGAGGCAGAGTGTTCGACCGTCCAGCCAAGTCGTCCAACAAGGACTGACACTTAACTGTGACTGCTTCTCCCTCATGAGGCGCAGTATTTATGAGGTACGGAACAGTCTATTAATATTATGGGTAAGTTCGCATAACAGTTAGAAACAAAGAAAAGAGTATTGAACTGTAACGTGATATCTATCTTGCTATATGTCAGTGAATGCTGAAGGATCTCCTCAAAGATAAAGAAGAGACTTGTAGCAATAGAAATGTTGTTCTACAGAAAAATATTTGGAATAACATGGACTGAATTTGTTAACAATATGGATGGATATTATACGGCATTCTACTTACAACAATTGTGAGAAAGAACGTACCTCAGTTGGTGGACTAAAACGCAATTTGAATGTTTACTAAAATATTACTGCAAAACCTAAAGCCGAGGATACCATGGACCCAACATGTGAACAACAACGAGTTTTTTGAGAAAATGGAAACAAAAATGGAACTTATACTTAACATCAGGAAGAGAGAGTTGAAATTTCTACAGGGGGATGCTGAGGATACCACAGACAAAACATGTAAGCAACGACGAGGTTTTGGAGAAACAAAAAGGAAACTTATATTTAATGTCAGGAAGAGTCAGTTGAATTTTATGGTGCGAATAATGAGGAAGGAGGCTTTGGAAAATCTGGTAATCACTTTTCTTGGGGATGATGAAACGTTAATAGATTGGTTTTATAGGTAACTAGCAGGCTTCGCCCGTTCTCTATTGTTTCACAAAGTAAAATATATTCACTACTTGAAATCTTTGAAAGAAAAATTTTAAATGAACATTTCATTCATAAATTGATTTGTTATAATTTAGGAAAGTTTTACAAATAGATGCCAACTTGTTGAAGGCCAAGTAAAATGCAAATTTCAAACACTTCTCTGCACTATATAAGACAATATTCCTAAACAGAACTATTTTTCATATGAAAATCAAAACAATCCTAAAATAAAGGAACAGTAATGAAGGACAGTTAATAATGAAATAAACTTTTTAAAGAGCAATATGCAAATTAGTTAAACCTGAAGAGTGATATTGCCTAGAAGTAGGTAATATATAATACATATGTTGAGCTTTTAGTGTGTAAATTACTATTAAGTAATTTATACATTATTTATCATCTTTCAGTTGCGTCTCTGTTGACAGAGTGCGCTCAGGGGCCTCTCTGGCAGAGGGGCAACTGAGAAAATAATACTGAGAGCTGCCCAGCCCTGGGGAAAAGCTGCCCTCCCAACGCACCGAGCTCAATTTTTGTCCGCGCTGGGGGCTTCACTTTAAAAAGACCTTGTGTCACATCTCATTCTGGTGGGGGAATGAGTAAACACCGTGAAAATTACTATAAAGTAGGTCTGTGGCTTTTTAATCTCAAAATTCGTAGAAAAATTTAGCTCCAATGTCTTATTTATTCATATAGATTCCATAATATAGGTTTTACTTAATTAGCTATTATGTTTCTCTAACTCTTCAAATGTTGAATGTATAACTAATTCTAATTTCTATTTTCCCATCTTTACACTATATTAATTGCATCTTATAAACTGTCCCCTGTTCTGTCACGCATGAAATAAAAATAATTGTTTATACGTAAAATAAGGATTTACGTACATCAAATCGTCTTTAAGCGGCAGCAGAAGAATTATCGTTGAACTTTTAAAAAGTAAGTTTGAACATTAATTCAATACTTAAATGCAACGATCAATTTTGAGTTCTTCTGTAGTCTATAGATGCCTATCGCATTTACTCATCCCTAGATATTGTGATAATGACCAAACCAAGAGTCCTCCACAGGAGCTAGCTTAAAATTTTAGCTAGCTGCAATTTTGAATAGAAAAGGAAAATAAGAGTTACTCCCATTGAACCATGAAAGCAACGATAATGGCTAGTATAATATATTATTATATATTTTTAAACTCGCCCAATCTGGCAACCCTGAATCTGAGCTCAACGAAAATTGTTACCTGCGCATAGCATTTCTATGGCTTTTGAGCTATGAATCATTAAAATCAGACCAGTTGGAGCGGAGGAGTTGCTTGGGCACACACATGCACTAACGCACATACATTGTACTTTATATATAAGATGACTGCTACAATTTTGTCTTTCCCTATTGAGCTTAGGGCAGCGTCTAAAGCGTGGTCATTAGATACGTCAATTGCAATGGAAACAAAACATTCCATTGCCCCTTAAGCAGACATGTGGGCTCATTGACGATGGAAATCTTATTTCATGTATCGTCTAGAGCAGAGGTTCTCAACCAGGGATAAATTTACCCCTAGGGGGTAAAAAATTATATAGTAGCGGGCAAATAATTGAAGTACCTGATAATTTAAAAAATAATATTTTGGTATTTTTACTAATGACTAGTTTTCACAATTTTTAGTCACAAATTAGTCAGTACTAATCATAATCATTCATTCAAAAAAAAATGTTTTTTAGTATTTTCCAAAAATTTTTTAAATTGCCAAAAACAAAAATACTAAAAAAAAATGGGGGGGGATGAATGATTATGATTAGTATTAATTTGTAGATCTACTAATACAGCGGATAAAATGAATAATTTTTTATTAATGACTACAAACGTTAATAAAAATACTGAATTTTATACAGAATACTAATTTATACTAAAAAATTAGTAGATTAGTACTAAATAAGAAATCAGTATTTTGAGTGTCACTTAGTAATTTTTTTTTTTTTAGTCACAGTATTTTGACTAAAAAAAAACCCTAGTATTTTGAATGAAAAAATCATTCATTCATTTACTCACGAAATTGTACATCAATGCTTTATGATGGCTATGAATTTTTTGTAGGGGGTAAATGGAGAAATACATAAAGCCGAGGGGGTCAGTGATGTAGGAAAGGTTGAGAATGGCTGGTCTAGAGGATGTTACTGATCATTGCTCTCCACAACATTCTGTTCCTTGGAGCTATAAGCAAACTTTAATGTTCCCATCACTCTTTGCCGCATTTCTGCTATCCATTCGCATAAAAATATCAGGTTGTTTTCTGGCTGTTTTCATCTGCCCATCTTTCTCTATGTCATGTGACTGTCATGTCTGTTAAGCCTTTTTTATAATTTTTTCCTTGATTTTAACTATCTATCATATGAAGGTAAAGATAGAGATCTGAATGGTTGCTAATCTGTAATTCATGTCAAGGCGCCATTTACATTCAATCTTCTTTTCATAGACTGATTTCCAACCGAGGCTAGACCGCTCGGCACTACTTAAATTGACTGGACAGCGTGTAAAACATAGGGTGATTTTAAAATGAATCTGGAAATTTGTATTCATTAAAAATTGTAGCGAATATTATTTTCGTTATGGAGTCCTGTTCATAATATAAATACCGTGTCAAATTAACTCCGGATTTTTTAAATAGTTATCTCTATCTTGCTTTTATTTACAAATGAAAAGTTTGAAACTGTGATTATATTACAGATAATTGCGTACTATTACAAATTTGGACAAAGTACGTCATTAGTTGTATACAGTTTTCACTGACGTAAGTAAAGTTTCAAACTTGACATTTGTAAATATATATATATATATATATATGGACTGGTCATGTCTTGAGAATGTCTGATGACAGGATACCCAAGATTCTAATGTACAGCCAGTTAAATCAGGGCTACAGGAATGTAGGACGCCCATGGCTAAGATACAAAGACAAACTGAAAAGCAACTTGTCAGCTGTCAATATACCACATAACACCCTTGAGCTCTTAGCCTTGGAGCGGGTAGAATGGAGATCAACGTGATTTAGTGGACTCAGCAGTTTTCAATCTGCTTGTCTGAAACATCTTCAAGAAGCGAGAGCAAGATCTAAAAGGTCAGCAACATGTCATCTAACAGTGATCTCATCCCACAATCCTCACCCTTGCTCTATACGCGGCCTCCTTTGTAAATCACTAGCGGGTCTTAAGGGCCACTTAAGATTATCGCACAAAATTTCATAACTGGATCAATTAAGTTGTTACGTCGAAACTGACGGGGAGAGTCCATTATATATATATATATATATATATATATATATATATATATATATATATATATATATATATATATATATATATATTAAAGACATTTATGATATGTTTAACGTTCTTTTTATAGATACAAGTAAAATACGTTAAACATATCATAAATGTCTTTAAATAAATTGTCGGACTTTGTCCAATTCAAATATATATATATATATATATATATATATATATATATATATATATATATATATATATACTTAAGTTTCGGGTCATGGCTGCACTTTATAAAAAAACATCTTAAAATGATATATTTCGTATTCTTGAAAGTAAAAGATAAAATACAGTGTATTTGCTTTTATTTTGACAAAACAAGCACTTAACTATAAAAAATTATTATACAACAACATCATATTGTCTTTTCGTTAATAAAACTATCACCTACATTAATTATTGCTTTACAAATTCTTGGCATTATTTTCAATAGTTTGAAAAAAGTAGATGGCAGTCTTACCCATGCATTCTTCAAGCAGTGAAAAAGCTCACGCTTATTCTTTAGGTATTCTCTTCGAACTCGCCTATCCAATTCGTCCCATACTAATTCAATGGAAGAAATATGTGGACATTGACGCAGCCAAGTCATAATTTCCAAAATGTCGGGACCTTTTTTTACGAGAGGTAATTTTGACAGAATTTAGAAAAGTGTTTTAGATGGTCGTCTTGTTGAAAGGTGGAATTTTCCAGTTCTGCGTAAACCAGACGGTATAACATGTCTTTGCACAATCGAATAATATTGTTTATTTTCCCTGACTCCCTTGACCTGAATCGAATCTCCAATCCTCCCTGCAGCAATACACACCACACCATAACACACCCACCACCATTCTTAACTCTTGGAACCACACATTCATCATTCAGTCCTTCTCCTGGGTTTCTTCTCACGCACTCTTTCTCCTTATTACTACTTTGAAGTTTGTGGCAGCAAGAGGAGCCTGGAAAACCTTGAAAATAAAAGAAAATACACTGTAGATACTGAAGTTTTATCTATTTTAATGTAATTTAAGTTGTCTTTTTTTTAAGAAATACAAGGTGGTAGAAAATGTTTGCACTGCAGTGTATATATGTAAGAAGTCTTTGATTTATATGACACTGCATTCATACTATGAACAGGACACCTTAACCAGATTCTAAAATGATAAAAAAATCTATATTTCTTTTAATTCTGACAAATGTTGCAGTTTCATTGATCTGTTTTTACGGCTTATCAACCCTTTGCAGATTATTAAACCCTAGAAAACTAACCATGGGTATATAGTACCCAGCGCAAATTTTCCTATTTTTAATTACAATTTTCAGTACCTGATTTTCTTATCTAAATAATATGTTTTTCAGTTCCTATTAATGTTAACTCAAAGTACAAAGTTTGAAGTGCCTGCATGTAAAATATTTCATATAAAGATTTATATTTAATTTTTCTTTTCATATTTTCAAAATCACGTATGATATACCCATGGTTAGTAGTGGTGTAACTTTAATTAATGGTTAGTGTTCTAGGGTTAAAGCCAGAAAATATTTTTAGAAGGTAAGAATTTTGGGAGGATTATAATAATAATACTGATTTGGTGAAACAAGTCTTACTAATTAATCCGTAGGTGGGGATAATAAGTGGATTCATACATTTTCCAAGGCTATTTACGCGTAAGTGAATATAACGAACCCAACTGGAATAAGAACTCGGATCTCCGATTAACAATTCCGAGTCATTATCCATTACACCACCCGCACATCCAAACTTACAGGTATGGTATGTGCAACTGATTACCCAATGACGTCCTGACCAGGCTCGACGTGGGTTAACTTCGGTAATCATACGTGAGCCTTGCAGCTTGAGTAATGTCTAATGAATGCTAATTTACAAAAACATTTCCCTGAAAAAAATCCCCTCAATGTGTGTCAGAACCTTCTCCAATCAACCCAAGGGCTCTGACCAGCTCCAACGGAAATTATTGATGTCCTTATCTGTCACATTTTTTAAATTTCCACTTTAAGATCTTTGCATTTTGAAAATTTTTGGAAGATCTTCAAAGATCCATTACAATCTGCAGGAACTGCTATGTCAATAAGAAAGCACATTCTGTTTCTGTGGTCTTTCATCAACATGCCTGGGTGATTAACATTCATTGTTCTCTCTCTGTGTGCGTATTGTAAAATCCTATAAAATTGTTACAAATCCTTCGGTTTCAACACAATTTTCAGTATGTGTGCTTGGTATTTTCTAGTCAGCAAGCATTGATCTTGTGCAATGTAGGCGTGTTTCAAGGCTAGCTTCTCAGTACAATTCTCATTCTGCTTGACATTAATGATCTGCTTAAGAGCATACACTGAATACTTTTGTGAATATTCATACAGATGATACAACAATATAAGAGTGAACCTCCAAAATTTTAGATGGCCTGGCAACTGATCTCTCGTCTGTCCTACCTCTAAAACAATGGGGAGGGGAGAATTGTCTGGTCACATTCAATATCTCCAAAACAAACTAGAATGCTTCCATCATTATTATCATAAAGCGAACTCTGAATTTCCGCCCTGTCAAAATGAACGTGTGTTCTCTGGAGGAGCCTTTTTATCTCGGACATTTATTGCCACTTAATCTCACCCCAGACCTCGAGTGGAACTCGTATATACTATCCATCGCTAAAAAATAAACGGTTCTGTGTACCGCTCCAGTAAATACCTGTCAGCTCCAGCTATCTCCTATCCTTACAAGAGACAGATCAGACCGAAAGTGGAGCTGTACTGCCATACCCGATCAGTTTTTCACTTTCCAAACTTGATAGATACCTACAGCGTATACGCGGCCTTGTTGGTGAAGAATTATTTTTCACTCTAAAATCCCTTTCCACAGAGGAAACGTTGCAAACCTCCCACTACTCTATCACTATTTCCATGGAAAATGTTCCGTCTAGCTTCGAGATTTTTTAGCTCTTCAAGTTCTAAAATCCACAGCTAAGACTCGCAATTCCCCGGATACTGAGACGAACCACTCTAATTCCCTTTATACTTCATTGTATGGATACAAAAGGCGATTATCTAGATGAAGTCACGTGGGTCACATGACGACCACTTAGTGACATCACTACATACAGTGATGAAAAGGACGGGCAGTCAGCTTCCAGGAGTCAAACCTAGCAGTTGCACGGATGGAGACTATTTGTCTCCCTCAGCCAGCTCTCACTTGATGCATCTTACAAGCCCGTGGCGCCGTTTTCCTATCTTTACCAAATATAGAAATTATCTCCGGTTCGCAGTTCTCATTTTGGGAAAAACCCAAGACTCGCGATTTCCCGTTTGCGGGATATGTCCTCTCTAGCAACACAGCAGATAAATCCGCCCTATTTCGAATCTGTAATCCTGAATATGACTTCTTTAGAAACACAGAAGAACCTCCAGAAACACAGAAGAACCTCCAGAAACACAGAAGAATCTACATATTATATGCAAGACCCTATTTTTTCGTTCTCTTTTCTCACCGATTGTTATGTATACACGTGTTATATTTTCTCTCTGTGAGACAGATGTATATTTGTAATATAACTGTGTGTATGACTTAACGGTATAACTCTCGCGGAAACGAAGCATGTTTGCTAAATTATTTTTTTTTCAGCCAATTAATTTGTGAAATAAAGTGTTATTCTGACATGGATACAATAATGCCCTTAATAGGAAAAATTAAAATGGGAGAATAAAGTTTTCTTGCATAGCTCACACATTATTTGGGTCAATTCGATGTGATATATTATTAATCCCATTACCATTATTGAGAAATAAGTTCCACTCAAACATCTTCTTTGCCTAAACCGTTAGGTTTTGGAGCCGATTCATAAGAGGATGATTTTTCCGATCACTACAATCTTAATCTGTTCATATCTTTCAGCTTTAAGTTGACCAAAAATCTTTGACTTTTCGATTACAGCGATTCATTTTATCTACTATCAAGACAAGATATATTAATGACTGGAGACAAAAAGCTGTATCCATCGATGTTAGTTTTAAATTCAATATTTAAATTCCGTCATCATGATTCCTGTGCGTTACGATGTCATCACGCACAATTAATACGTCAACCGACAAACTTCAATCAAAATTTTTAAAAAAACAAAATAGAAATATTCGTGCTCGAAAACGAATTATTCGATTTGAAACAGAAAATTTAAATATCAGTTTTGTATCATTAGTATTTTTTTGCGGGGGGAGTCACATAATGAAATGTTTGAAGATAGCAACAGCCGATATCAGCGCGGAAAAGTTAAATCGGCGAGCAAAGTTGAAAATTTTCGCCTCGTTTGTTGCGTTCATAATCCCATAAGCATTATTCCGGCTATAAAACTAACACTAGGCGAAACATCAGGAATAGACTAAAACTTGACTAAGAGCCATTTTAAGAGTAGAAAACTCTAAATTCCAAACGGCGGTGAAAACAATAAAGAAAATTATTCCATAGCAATTCACAGATAATAAAAAAGGATTCAACGTATAACTTGTGGGAGAGTGAAAATTAAAAATGAATAATAAACATAATTATTAAAAAATAAATAATTTCATTTTTCCATAATGAAATGGAAACGAAAAAAAGTGTTTCCGGTCACGTGCAAAGTTTGTGCCCACACTTCTGGAAAAGATATCATCTGGGCTTGATATTTTCAAGTCATTGGATTCAGAAGTGTTTTGCAGCGGTCCTAAGGAAAGGAGATTCAGTCACACTGTCTCATCCTCTCTTACCTTCAAGTTTAGTACACGCAGTCAGTCAGTTATGTGCCATGCATGATACACGTGTAGGCGAGCATGTATCTTTCGATACTTGACTGACGAGGCAATTTTTTTTCCTGTAGTAGGTTGCCATTTCTTTCTGTGGTAGACCAGTTGCCATCCAAAGCTATAGAACCCGGTCTGTTTAGCTAATTAACTAAAGCTGGGTGAGGGAGAAGAAGAGCTTTCATACCTTTCCCAGGGTTATTAGCACGTAATTGAATGTAATGGATGCAATTGGAATTCGAACTCGGCTCTCCGATTCCTCAATCCCAGCCGCTAATTGACCCAACCAAGATTTTGTGTTATTTATTGTGGTTCAAAAACATTACCACCTTCTGATACCGTACGAAAAGCCAAATAGCAACCCGCACAGGCTAAGAACACCATTGCATTTTATAATTATTTTATATCTTTCTTTATATTTAAAATCTACAAAAATTAATGACAACGTGTAACATCTTTTTGAGTGAGGTGTTTCGTTCTTTTTCGTCTTCATCAGACTAAAGTGATGTTTACGTTAATGTAACTATACATTCACATGTAGGGGAGGCGATGTTGAAATTTTAAACCTGATTTTTAAAAAAAATATGTATTTAGATACATAGTCTAAGCAATTCTCTTTAATTATTTGTTTTGTTCTTTATGTGTTTATCACTTTTCTTATTAAATATCCTGTATTGTCATAATAGAATATCTACCAGAAAAGGTAAAATATTGTAAGAATCTGGGCGTAAACTTACTCTGAATGATTTAGCGATTAAAGCACTTTCTATATAATTTCATCGCAGTAAATCGCTTTCTCTTTTAATCAAGGTACCATTTTTAAATCGAACTTATGGTCAAACTCGATACCATGAGAATCTAATTCATTGAGTGTATTTTTTTGTAAAAGATACCTTCTCTTGCTCATATAATATTTTATTTCAATTCATCGTGGTTTAGCCGATGTATTCCTTGTCGCAATTATAGGGTAAATTGCTCCTCCTTCACGTTTTTTTAGTCTATTTTTCTTTTTGTGTAAACACTAATTTACATTGTTCAGACGGTTACCCTCATCTTTATTGTCACATTCACGATTTTTGGCCGTTGTACTCTCCGGCCTTCTTCAGGTGATATACTTTGGAATTTCAAAACGAACTCTTTACTTAGTCAACAGCGTAGACGAGTTCCACATGACTTTTCTGGATATTTCAGTTAATACCATTTAGGAACTCAATTTTCCAATTATTTTTTGTTCGCCTCTGCTGTGACCAGCATATATATATATATATATATATATATATATATATATATATATATATATATATATATACTGAAGAACGAAACACGTCGCACAAAAAATCTTTCTAACCTTGCTTGAATTTTCCATTCTTTGTTCTGTTTTTTTCTAGCCTTTTCTCCGTTAATTCATCAATAAAACTATATAAGTATGCATGCAGACTGAACAAAGACACGGTAACCATAGGGCTTGGCGATGCAGCTGTTTCAGGCATCGGCTAATAGTTATGCCGGTAGCTTAACGGCCATTTGTTGCAAAAATTGGAATCAGCGAGAGCCGAGCTCAAATTCGGCACTTGGCTTCTGTGTACAGTTGAGCGAGAATGCCATTGGGAAAACGCATAAAACCGCCTCTTCCCTTACCTCGGTTATGTGATAAATGGCAAGCTTAGACTGGCCTCTCTGAAGCCCCTGATGGCAACAGATTAAAAGAAGCGCAAATCTAAAATGAAAAAATCGTTGAGAAGACAATGAAAAGCAACTCCTCTATCTTTCCCAATTCATTAACAATAATTCCAATGAAGAAAGTATGATTCAAATATTTCCTCCAGTTACGTATTACATATCTGGGTACCCCTCTGTCTTTGAAATTATTAAATAAAAGATCCGAGCTAATCTCAAAATGTAGACATGAAAACAAATTTTTACTACGTAACTTAACTGAAAATAAATAAAAACAAGCAAAACAATTTGACCCAAATAAATAAGCGAACAAGCGATTTCCGGTAATGACGGCCATTATAGACTACCAACAATAAGCTATATAAACAAATTTTTACTACGTTAACCAAAAACACCGATCAAAATAAAAGAATAAATAAATAAATATAAAAGATAAAAGATAAAAATAAAAATAAAAAAACAAATAAAAAACAAGCAAAACAATTTGACATAAATAAATAAACAAATAAGCCACTTCCGGTAAAAGTAACCGCCAAAATAGACTACCCATAATACACCACTGACCCTTATATAAATAGCCGAGAAAAATAACAGCACGAGTCGCCTGACGATTGCACTAGCATGAAACAGACTGTCGCCTCTAAGTGCTGACTTCCATGTCCACTTTTATATTTACACACGCTCTATCTCTGATATTGAGCACTTTACCCCATAAATATAGCACACTTTAAGACTATATTTCTGCATATTCAGCTCCTGATTATCAGTAGAGCACTTTCGCTACATTTATAACACAACATGGACATAGAAAAATTTAGCCTCGACTACTCACTAAAAAACATACCCACCCCTTCCCCTTACATATATAAACTAAAATTATTTGAAAAAACAGAAAGTTTCATAAAAAGAATGAGATGGAAAGCACACTTTTTAAACCAAGACCTTCACAATAATAATAATACACTCAAGGAAAAATACGGGTTCAAAACAAGAAAATGTCCCCCACAACAAAAAGAATTAGATGACTTCGAGAAGGACTTAACTGACCTAGTTAGAAACATAAAATTCCTTAAAAAACAAGATGCATTCCAAAAAAAGCTAAAAGAAGATATAGCTAAAATAAACAGTTCAGCAAATGTATTTATCGCAGCCGACAAAACAAGAAATTTATACAAACTAACCCCTCCTACGCACAATAAATTACTAAAGAACAACATAACCAAAACATACAAAAAGGCACCCAAAACAATAGAACACGATATAAATAAAGAAGCTAAAGCAATCGCTCAAAAATTAGACCTAGATGACCGAATAAGTTGCATGAGCAAGACACAAGCCTTTATCACACTAAAAGACCACAAGGAAAATTTCAAAACCAACCCTGCATGCAGACTCATAAACCCAGCCAAAAGCGAACTAGGTAAAATAAGTAAAACAATACTAGAAAGAATTAATTCTGAACTTAGGAAGAAGTTAGGAGTAAACCAGTGGAAAAACACAAAAACAACCATTGACTGGTTCAACAGCATAAACAACAAACAAAATTGCCACTTCCTACAATTAGACATAAAAGAATTTTACCCATCCATAACAGAACGTACACTAGATAAGGCCATCAACTTAGCTCAGGAACAAATAATAATAAAACCAAACGAAATCGACATCATTAAGCACTCACGTAAATCATTATTATTTCACCATGAAGAAGCATGGATAAAGAAAGATGGGATATTTGACACTACAATGGGAAGCTTTGACGGTGCAGAGACATGCGAAATCGTAGGCATTTACTTACTACACGAACTAAGCAAAATAATAGATAGAAATGACACAGGGCTCTACAGAGATGACGGTCTCATAATCTTAAGAAACTGCAACAAACAAAAGACTGATAAAACTAGAAAAGCAATAATTAAAATTTTCAAAAATAACGGATTCGAGATAGATATAAAAACTAACCTAAACGAAGTAGATTTTCTAGATGTCACCTTCAACCTAAGAAAAGGCACACACAAACCATACAGAAAACCGAATGATAAACCACAGTACATACATATATACTCCAACCACCCGCCTTCTATAATCAAACAGATACCTAAATCGATTAACCGCAGGCTTTCCGACAATTCTTCCGATGAATCTATATTTAACAAGGCCAAGAAAGACTACGAAACAGCCCGAAAAGATAGCGGATTCTCAGCAACACTCACATACTCACCACAGAACACAAAAAAGACCAACAGAAAAAGAAATATCATATGGTTCAACCCACCGTACAGCAAAAACGTAAAAACAAACATAGGAAAAATATTCTTCAAGCTTTTACACAAACACTTCCCGGAATCAAGCACCCTACACAAAATATTCAACAAAAACACAGTAAAAATCAGCTACAGTTGCACCGAGAACATGGCACAAATAATAAAAAAGCACAACAGAAAAATTATTAACAAACCACACGAACAAATTAAACCCACGTGCAACTGCAGAATAAAAAACGAATGTCCCTTAAACGGTAATTGTTTACAAAACAACGTAATCTACCAAGCCACGACAAAATCAGCAGATAATGAAGAAAAAGTATATATAGGAGTAACCGAAGGACCATGGAAACAAAGAAATTATGTACACAAAATGTCTTTCACAAATAGTAAATATGCGAACAGCACAATGCTTTCTAAGTATATCTGGGAAATAAAAAACAAAACACACACCACACCAAAAATATCTTGGAAAATAAGGAAAAAATCATCAGCCTACAACAACCTATCAAAAACCTGCAAACTTTGCTTGGAGGAAAAAATAGCTATCATTACCTTCCCAGATGAAAATAAATTATTAAATAAAAGATCCGAGCTAATCTCAAAATGTAGACATGAAAACAAATTTTTACTACGTAACTTAAAATAGAAAAATAAATAAATATATAAACAAACAACAATAAAATAAGCAAAATAAATTACTCCAAACAAATCATAAAACCACACCTGTTAATATACGAAACAAAATCAAAACAAAAGAACGGACGAAAGTTATAACTGTTATACAAATAAAAATAATAATAAAAAAACAAAAAAATAAAAAAACAAAAAAAAAACACAAAAAAAAACAAAAAAAACATTAATAAAAGATAATATACTACGTTACTTAAAAACCGAAAGCCAAAAAGATATACTGTAACAAATAAATAACAACAAGTATAATTAAATCGATCTAAATACATCCAAATATATAAATAAACTAACAACCGATTACGATAAACTAGCCGTTTAAAAAACAAAACAAAACAAAAACAAATAAAGATAACCAACCTAAATAGATAAATTAAAAACTGTTCCCACCTAAATAATAGTCAGAAAAAACCACAAATTCAACAAACAGATTTAATCAATGACAAATAAACAAATATATAAGATAAAAAATAAAAATGAAAATAAATAAAAACAAGCAAAACAATTTGACCCAAATAAATAAGCGAACAAGCGATTTCCGGTAATGACGGCCATTATAGACTACCAACAATAAGCTATATAAACAAATTTTTACTACGTTAACCAAAAACACCGATCAAAATAAAAGAATAAATAAATAAATATATAAGATAAAAAATAAAAATAAAAATAAAAAAACAAATAAAAAACAAGCAAAACAATTTGACATAAATAAATAAACAAATAAGCCACTTCCGGTAAAAGTAACCGCCAAAATAGACTACCCATAATGCACCACTGACCCTTATATAAATAGCCGAGAAAAATAACAGCACTAGTCGCCTGACGATTGTACTAGCATGAAACAGACTGTCGCCTCTAAGTGCTGACTTCCATGTCCACTTTTATATATATATATATATATATATATATATATATATATATATATATATATATATATATATATATATATATCTTTTTATATATATTGTCTATATGTTTCATGCTCATATATATATAATTTGTAAAGAATTCATGGATTTCATTACTTTAAGCGTAAATTTTAGTGGCTATCCCTATATAAGTAGAGGCTGCATTTATTTCGGTCAAAGCATGTCGGATTAAACGGTGGTTTCTCCTGCAAAGTGGGGAGGGCGCATGTTCAAACCCTACGGGAAGGGGCGTTTTGTCGAGTATTCAAATCGATATTAAAGACTATTTAAAATAAATAGAGCGTCTACTCAAATACGGGTATCCACCAAAAATACTGTTTAAAGTAATATATATTATTTATTTTTTTTACCTACACTCGGACAGTGTGATAAACTCCAGATATTACAATTTCTGTCTCCTTAGGAATTATATACATATATATATATATATATATATATATATATATATATATATATATATATATATATATATATATGTATGTATGTATGTATGTATATGCCTGATGTAACACCAAAATTGTCCAAATCGTGTTAAAAACAAATTGGTCCATTTTTTAGATTAAGCTTGTTTCTTAGAAATGATCCAAGATATCTTACTGGAATTCTCCGGGGTTTTCATAAGTCTATTGGACTCTAATTTGTGAAATAAGAATGCATAATTACTTTACAAGCTTAACAGAAGAATCGTGATGAAACAGACCACCAACGAAAATGACATGTTCATCATTAATTAATCATAGGTCACGATCATAAGCTCACGAAGAATTGAAATTAAGTTTATATATATATATATATATATATATATATATATATATATATATATATATATATAAAAGTGAACATAGAAGTCTACACTTGGAGGCGACAGTCTGTTTCATGCTAGATGCAATCATCGGGCCCGATGATTGCATCTGTCGATTAGTTGTCCTATGGCCATTGTCTTCGATGGACGTTACTCCAAAGAGCGTAGGAAAATTGTAACGCTACACGAACACACTAGCAAATCAAAATACTATAGATTGTCCCGGAAACTCTCCTGATTTGATTCCAGTCGAGAATCTGTGGTCAATCTGCAAGGAACGACTTCATAGAATGGACGTACGAAGTACTACCATGTGCACTGGGTCATGTTTCATTGGAAAAATACTAAAAAAGTAAATATTAACGGAATTATTTATTTTGTTTCTATTAATTTACACAAGGCTATATATATATATATATATATATATATATATATATATATATATATATATATATATATATATATATATATATATATATGTTTGTTTCGTTGAAGACAGCTGACAAGGCACTGCAATTAAGTTTTTTATTAGGTTTTACTTGCATTCGTACAAATGATTTTTATCTGGATAAAATATGTAAAAACTGTCCAGATGATCTACGGATCCGAAAGCATTTGCCTAATCTATTAGTCATTATCGAGGATTTTTTTTGCTTATATAACAGAGGGAATGCTGCCCAAATACACTATGTGTGTGTTTGTGAACAGTAATTGAGTAAGTTGTAAGTAACCGACTAGCTACTCAGACTAAGCAAGCGTGACAAATCAAAATGGTCGTTCAATGTAAACAAAATCTCCACACTAAGTCAGATGAAGATACCCGGGCAGCCAGGCTGTGTTGTCACGGACAACGCCGACAGGAGAGCGCTGCAATTTAATTGGACATTGTCAATCTACGTCATATTACCAGCTCCGTTGCTCCTCCTCCATCCAGTCTCTGGTTTCTTTTGTCGGCACCGAGCAGAAATATTTAATCATTATGTTGTGTTTTGAATCTAGGAATCGTTGCTCGAAAGACGCGCCAAATTTTTCCCGACCACTACAATCTTAACCCGTTTAAGTCTAAGATTAACCGTGATTTTTTCTCCACATATCCTGCTAAATTGCCCGTCTTGCCTCTAGCGTTTTCGACTCACATAAAAAAAACTTGCCGCTACTATTCATTTTCTACTATGGTATGATATTTACCAACTGTTGTAAGTATGAAATATGCTAGGGTTAAGATTAGGGTTAGGAGTTAGGGTTCGGATTAGGATTACGGTTAGGAGTTAGAGTTAGGGTTAAAGGTTAGGATTAGGGTTATAATTAGGATTAGGGTTAGGGCTAAAGGCACTGAACAATTAACTATTATGAATTAAAAATCACAAACAACTTTTTATACAAAAAAATGAAAAATCATTGTAAGTATAATTGTTCTTTTTGTTTCTTTTTTTCTTTAAAAAATCGTCCTTGCTTACATGTTCTAGCAATGATGTTCTCAGTATCCTCCTGTAGAATCACATCTCTGTTGATTTAAGTCTTCTTTTCATCTGTGAGGAAATCCCTTGTTCCCTGTTTAGGAATGGGTTTTTGGTTCCTACTAAAGTCTACTTCAACTCGACTTTTAACTTCTCTGCCTAAATCTATACTATTATTGAGTTACAGGTTCCTTCTAATATCTTCCTTCACTTTCAATTCCAGTAGCCCTTTGCGTCTTAGTAGCGTTATTGCCTTGCTTGGAGTGAACTGACTTAAAAAAAAAGTTTGCTATTTCAATGCGCATTCGGATTTTGGAGGCATATTGTAGTTTGGGATTTTTTTTCTCAATTATAATGCTTCTGTCAGTGTGCTCTCTGTCTTTCCTCAAGAACCCTGTCTCGTTCTCAATATCTTTTATACTTTTCTGGCAAACAGGCACCGACTTAATTACCACATTAATATGACGTTTAGGTACGAGGGGTCTGAAGGGATGGAAAAAATATAGTAGAAAAAATTAAAAATGCCAAAATAAAGAATATTGCACCAATTCATTGATGATTACTAAATAAAAACCTGAGGAAAACTATGACGAATAACAAAGATAATAACTTCATTTTTCCTCTCTAAAATAATCATATCATTTAACCTTTTGAGCTCTGACCACCGCTTTACCGGAGATAGAGAAAAATGACTTAATGCCCAGTCACCGGTTGAACGGTGGTAGAGAAATATGACGTAATACCCAGCCACCGGTTGAACGGTGGTAGAGAAAAAAGACGCAATACCCAGCTATGGTTGAACAGTGGTAGAGAAAAATGACGTAATGCCAGCCACCGGTTGAACAGTGGTAGAGAAAAATTGCGTAATGCCATTCCACCGGTTTAACAGTGGTAGAGAAAAATGACTTAATGCCCAGCCACCGGTTGAACAGTGGTAGAGAAAATGACGTAATGCCCAGCCACCGGTTGAACAGTGGTAGAGAAAAATGACAATACCCAGCCACCGGTTGAACAGTGGTAGAGAAAAATGATGTAATGCCCAGCCACCGGTTGAACGGTAGGTAAACACTAGTAACTATTTTCATACCTACCGTGAAACATTCCATAATACTTATTTGCAATTTTTGACTCAAGAGCTCAGGCAGAAGGCTTAAAATTGTTCAGGGATGCAGGGCTCAAAGGCTTAATATACAGTACGAGGCTAAAAAATGGACGCATCTATGAAAAGTCGATTTTCATATTTTTACCAAGACAAGTGAGTACTAGAATTCGTTTATTATTACAGGGTCTTAATACAGATGTACATATGTACATTATGCAAATCAAAAAATGATTTAGTATTTTCTCTGGTAACCTTTTGATTTAATAACAGCCTTAATTCTTCGTTGCATTCCATAGACTTAATTCTTTAGTAAGTCAACGTACTTCGCCAGATTTTTCCAGCATTCTTTTAATTCGAAAAAATGAAATGGAAAAGCTCATCTTCTGTGTTAACTTTCCTATTACGGGAACGCTTGTCCATTATCTCCTAAAGGGTTTTAATTGTGTTATGGTCAGGACTCTGACTAGGCAACTGGAAGAGCTGGGAATTATTATTGTCTTGGTAAAAATGCAAACATCGACTTTCAGTGGGTGCTTCGATTTTTTACCTCGTACTCTAGATAAATTTATGAATCAGTTTATAACGATCAAACTTAAAATGCATCGGTTGTGTGACAATCTCTAGCCGAAAAGAGAATCACTTTGTCGTGCGTTTAGGCCAAGACACAGACAATTGGCTGTAGAGGAAATACATAGAAGTAGAGGCAGCATATGAGAAGTGAATTTATAAACAAATAGCTTAAAAAGTATCCCTTCTCTTTTCCTTCGCTTCTGCGTTGGGATAGTAAGACTTTTTTTTCATTGTTAAGAAATGCAAACTTTCGGATTCGCATTCTCTTCTTAAAGAAAGGGTACCTTCTACGAAAGCCTGGGTTTTATTATTTTATTCTCGTTTTATGGAATAAATATTTCATGAAAATTTCGATTGTCATCTATTTCCCTTCATTCTGCACCGGTGTGTTTTGAACACTTTTTGGTGATTACGATACTTCGTCAGTGGATATATATATATATATATATATATATATATATATATATATATATATATATATATATATATATATATATATATATATATATATAATAATAATAATAATAATAATAATAATAATAATAATAATATGGCTTGAACACTTTTTGGTGATTACGATACTTCGTCAGTGGATATATATATATATATATATGTATATATATATATATATATATATATATATATATATATATAATAATAATAATATGGCTTGAACACTTTTTGGTGATTACGATACTTCGTCAGTGGATATATATATATATATATATATATATATATATATATATATATATATATATATATATATATATATATATAATAATAATAATAATATGGCTTGAACACTTTTTGGTGATTACGATACTTCGTCAGTGGATATATATATATATATATATATATATATATATATATATATATATATATATATATATATATATATATAATAATAATAATAATAATAATAATATGGCTTGAACACTAATATTCCATGGTTATAATTTATTACATTGGAATCTTAATTACGATCCAATTCATCAGACCTACAAATTCAAAAAGAAATCAGAAAAAATAACTCCAGGAATAAAAATAAAATTTAGTGAGAGTGTATGTATGAGAGTGGGGGACGAATGTGAGAGGTAAATGAAAGCTCTAGAGAGGGGTAAGAGACGAGAGAAGAAGGTATGTATTTTTGGGCATCGAAATAGTAGGTCCTTGCTAGATTAAAAATTCGTTATTTTTTATATGTTTATATTAAATTTGTAACCTGTACGTGATATTACTTTTGTCAAATTTTCTTGATTGCACAGCGGCTCTTTTATAAATGCCTTTCGGTTTTAGTTGCTCCCCCTCATCTTCCCACTTTTTTCTGTTTTTTTCTTTCTCTCTCTCTCTCTCATCTTCTGCTTTTTAAGTTTAGATTATATCGTCTTTTATTGTGCGTAGTGTCACCACAAATGTATACACCCGTTTCCGGTGTCGGTTTTTAATTTTATTTAGGTCAGAGATTCAGTAATGAAATATGCATTGGAAAATAATTCATATTTATCTGTATCTCACTCATTTGAACCGTCATTTAACTCCTCTCTTTAAAACTTCTCTCCGTTAAATTTTAATCCCCACCTCCACTTTTAGGACTTCCTGTTCTTCTCTTGTCTGTTACCCCTCTCTATAGCTTTCATTTACCTCTCACATTCGTCCCCAACTCTTATACATAAACTCTCGCAAAATTTTATTTTTTTTATTCCCGGAGTTATTTTTTCCGATTTCTTTTTGAATTTGTAGGTCTGATGAATTGGATCGTATTTACGATTGCAATGTAATAAATTATAACCATGGAATATTAGTGTTTAAGCCTTTTTATTATATTCTTACTCTGTCTTGGACATTGAGTTCTACCTGGATTCTATCCTCTTGGAATTTTACAAATATATATATATATATATATATATATATATATATATATATATATATATATATATATATATATATATGTGTGTGTGTGTGTGTGTGTGTGTGTGTGTATGTATATATATTTATATATTCTATATATATATGTGTGTGTGTGTGTATATTAACCACTAATATTATCTATCGATATATATATATATATATATATATATATATATATATATATATATATATATATATATATATATAGCAATTCATCATGGTGTTATACATTAGAGTCATCAGTAATTTCTGTTTTGACAATCAACTGTAATGTATTGACGAATATATCATTCTAACTAACCCCTTCCTTTGATATCTCACAACACGACATGAAAAGTGGATCGCATAAAGCAATGTTCAACGGAACGTAAATTTAAAAAAACAAGCAGTAAAAAATAAATGTACTCGGTGGAAGGAAGCTAATCTTTTGCCTGTGGTGAAATCGTCGGACTATTATTCATTTAGACTTCTTAAAACACAATGAAACATGCACATCTATACGTCTAGCAGCTGAAACGTGCCCATTAAAGTCAAAATGCGCTCTGCGATCATTAATAAGAAATGTGCTGTTCTCCTCCATGGCAACACAAGGCCGTGTACAGTAAGAATAGCAGAAAACAAAATTGTACGTTCTGGCCTTCTTCAGGCTCAGTCTATTTCTGAGATGAGTTATTGTAACTATTTACACTATTTACATTGTTCAGACTGTTGACCTCATCTTTATTGTCATATTCACAGTCTATATTTCTGAGATGAGTTATTGTAACTATTTACACTATTTACCTTGTTCAGACTGTTGACCTCATCTTTATTGTCATATTCACAGTCTATATTTCTGAGATGAGTTATTGTAACTATTTACACTATTTACCTTGTTCAGACTGTTGACCTCATCTTTATTGTCATATTCACAGTCTATATTTCTGAGATGAGTTATTGTAACTATTTACACTATTTACCTTGTTCAGACTGTTGACCTCATCTTTATTGTCATATTCACAGTCTATATTTCTGAGATCAGTTATTGTAACTATTTACACTATTTACCTTGTTCGGACTGTTGACCTCATCTTTATTGTCATATTCACAGTCTATATTTCTGAGATGAGTTATTGTAACTATTTACACTATTTACCTTGTTCGGACTGTTGACCTCATCTTTATTGTCATATTCACAGTCTATATTTCTGAGATGAGGTATTGTAACTATTTACACTATTTACCTTGTTCAGACTGTTGACCTCATATTTATTGTCATATTCACAGTCTATATTTCTGAGATCAGTTATTGTAACTACTTACACTATTTACCTTGTTCAGACTGTTGACGTCATCTTTATTGTCATATTCACAGTCTATATTTCTGAGATGAGTTATTGTAACTATTTACACTATTTACCTTGTTCAGACTGTTGACCTCATCTTTATTGTCATATTCACAGTCTATATTTCTGAGATGAGGTATTGTAACTATTTACACTATTTACCTTGTTCAGACTGTTGTCCTCATCTTTATTGTCATATTCACAGTCTATATTTCTGAGATGAGGTATTGTCACTATTTACACTATTTACCTTGTTCAGACTTTTGTCCTAATCTCTGTTGTCATATTCACAATGTTTCTGAAACTGAAAGATGCAGACACATGGACGTAGAACAATCTACACGGTGGATTAAATAAAGACTTCGGTTCGACATTCCAATGTAAATCAACTGAAGTTTGCTGGAGCGCACATCGGTTGCAGCGTCGAAAATATAACAATAAAGATGAGGACAATAGTCGGAAAAATGAAAATAGTGTAAACTTTATCTTCTGATCAAAAGCGAATGCATTTGCAATCTTGCTGTTTTAAATAAGAGTTTGTTTTTTTTAAACTGTGTCAACATTTCTAAAAACATGTACTTGTTTATAATATGAGTTTGTGTTTTGTATTTTTTTTTGTTCGAAAAAAAATACGGTACATAATTAAATAACTTTAATGTTTGAAGACCAATGTTGATAAATAATGAGGCAAATTCTTTATGACGCAACTTAATACATACCACTTCATAATAATCTCTCTTCGGTTGATAAAAACCATATTGTTCATCATATAATGTTTGAAGCCAAAGGTGAAATAGCACACAAAATAGTTGGTAGGTTCTTTACTAAGGCAACCTGTGCTGGGCGGATGTGATTTGAATTATTTGGCTATTTTAGTGACATGTATAGTATGGACTTTGGATCAGAGTACACGAGTTTTTCGTAAGTATAATAATATTGATTTTAAAGGTACAAAAGTCGTCTCAGGTTGAAACGTTGGTATAACGGAGACATCGTGAATGAGTTTTGTCTATTTCCGTTTATGCAGTACCAATATCTATCTATCTATCTATCTATTTATCTATCTATCTATCCTCTCTCTCTCTCTCTCTCTCTCTATATATATATATATATATATATATATATATATATATATATATATATATATATATATATATATGTGTGTGTGTGTGTGTGCGCGTGTGTGTGTGTGTGTGTGTGTGTGTGTGTGCGCGTGTGTGGGGGGGAATACTGAATCCTTAAAAATTCATTCGGTCAGGTGATAATTTATTTCGTGGACTCAGATGTCCATCACGTCAGACCAATTTTACGAAAATAAATGGTGTTCATTTTATTCAGACACGAGGAAAAGTAAAAAGAAAAAAGAGGGAAGATAGATAGATAGAGAGAGAGAGAGAAGGAGAGAGAGAGAGAAAAGAGAAACAGGAAAAGTTTTAATATAAAAAAATGGAAAGAAAGAAAGCGGGAGAGACAGAGATTTCAATATTTGTTTTTTTAAGGAGAAGATAAAGAGTGATAGACATGGGGAGGGGGAAGCGAAAGAAAAGAAGAGAGGGAAAGACAGGAGTTAAGCCAGTCGACAGGATGACCCAGAAAAAAATTTTTTTTTCCCGGGACTTGACAAGTTAAGAAATAGAGTTGGGGAAGAGATTGATCATATTCAAAATAGACGCATTGAAATTGTCTAGTCATTTTAAGCAGCGAAACCATCACCATCGCATTATAACCGTCACAATAACAAACTGATAATAATAATAATAATAATAATAATAATAATAATAATAATAATAATAATAATAATAATGTCATTAAAATATTTGACATCAATATAAAAAAATGAAATTCTTTAAAAAAAAATTAAATTAAAAAAACAAAAAATTTCGTAAATTGATCAAGAGATAAGTAAAGGACTGTTTTAAGTAACTAAATACTTAAAAATGCAAAGGCTTACATATATAAATTTATTGTTATACGTTATTTATATAGACACAAATATTTAAGTAAATGCTCTGTTTATAATAAACAGTATTAACCACAGTTACCAGCCTGAACGTCCGAGAAATTTTCATAGAAAATATCCGTCATCCAAAAAGAAGTCGAACCTGTATCCTACACGAAACCGTAATATAGGAAGCGTGCTATACCAGTTTAGCTAAAGAACAGCGTCGGGTTAGAAATGTCTATTTTGCTGCTTTTAAACTACACTTGAAGATAAGTTAATTCCGTTGGTTCAATAATTCATCAGAAATTTTGTAGTTAATCATTATAATTTTATCTTTAATGCATAGATTGCACCTGTCACTGAAGTTATTGGGAGTGTGTGATTGACAGACACCCAACAATTTCAAGAACCGTTTTAAAATTCCCTAACAACATTAATTTTGAAGAATTTTATACTTGAAGTGTTGGATATATTTTGCATGTGATCAGTGTTTATATATATCATTTATATGTTTTTATTGTCTACATCGATTATAATCTTAAATTATGAATTAATTTTCTTTTCGTTATAGAATTAATTTAATTTTATTATTATTTTTATTTTATCATTATTATTATTATTATTATTATTATTATTATTATTATTATTATTATTATTATCATCATATATGTCTGTGTGTATCGGTACGTATATATGTTTATGTATACATGTGTGTATGTGTATATTTGTGTATGTATATGTATGTGCATATATGTGTATATTTATATGTATATACATATATATATATATGTGTGTGTGTGTTTGCATGCATATATAATTTATACATATATGTATAAATCTGTGCTATTTATAAGTTTTTAGTTACTTAAAATAGTCTTTTACTTATCTCATTTTTAATTTAATCAAAATTTTTGTTATTTTTTAAGTTTAACATTTTTTTAAGAATTTAATTTTTTACATTGATGTTATTTCTTTATATTGATGTCAAATATATATATATATATATATATATATATATATATATATATATATATATATATATATTATTATTATTATTATTATTATCATCAGGTTGTAATTGTGATGGTTATAATGCGATGATGATGGTTTCGCTGCTTAAAATGACTAGACAATTTCAATGTATCTCTTTTGAATATGATCAATCTCTTCCCCAACTCTATTTCTTAACTTGTCAAGTGCCGGAAAACATATTTTCTGGGTCACCCTGTCGACTGGCTTAACTTCTTTCTTTACCTCTCTCACTCTCTTTCCCCTCCCCATGTCTATCTCTTTTTCTCTTCCCACTAAAAAACATAATATTTAAATCTCTGTTTTTCTCCCACTTTCTTTCTTTACACTTTTAATATTGAAACTTTTTTCTGTTTCTCTTTACTTTCTCTCACACATTTTTTCTTTTTTTCTATAAATTGTGTCGGAATAAATTGAACTGCATTTATTTTTTCAAAATTGGTCTGAACTGATGGACGTCTGAGTCCTTTAAATAAATTATCACCTGACCGAATGGATTTTAAGGAATCTGTATTCATTATTATTTGCTCTGTTCTTACATTGAGCTCTCTTTGGATTTATATCATCCTTGGAATTATCCCTACTAACCATTAAGTGATATTATATATATATATATATATATATATATATATATATATATATATATATATATATATATATATATGTGTGTGTGTGTGTGTGTGTGTGTATGTGTGTGTGTACAATGATGAATTGATCTGTTGTTCAGCTATTAACTGTGATAAGGAATGATTTGTTAATTTTAACGTCTCCAAAACGAAACTCCTCTCTGCCAATCGTCTGAGATACCCTTTCTTCTTTCTATCAACATGGCTAATGCTAACCTTCAGGAGAGCGACTCGATGCGCCTTCTCGTTAACATGAAATGGAAAGATTATACTGAATCAGTTGCTAGGTCTGCTGCTGATAAAGATGGTTCACTGTAAGGTAGACATTTTTTTCTCTCCAGTGTCTATCTTACATATTTAAAAGTATACCATTCGTACATATTTTTTAATATTGCAACCATATACAATCCGGTGCTCCTGCTATGTTTTTAAAGATTCTTGATAAAATCTAAAGAAGAATCTGCAATTTTATTGATCCTGACCTGGCATTCCTGCTTCAGTTTCTTTCCCACCGCATTAATATACCTCCCCTGTGATTTTCTATAATTATTTTTTATGGAACTTGTTCTGATGAACTGTCCGCTAATGTTCCTAGACTTAACGAATTTAAGTGTAGTACTAGACTAGTTTTATCATTTGAACATTCATACAGATGAAGCGGCTAGATGCGACCGTAAGTTCTATGCTAAGAGTTTCTTCTAAAACACTTCTCGCTTTTGAAATTCTTTTTCGGCTTCTTGCTTCCCAGTCAAGATTGATGTTCAAAAATTTCAATACAATGTCAATCGTTATCGTCTGTCTTTTTAACTATTCTTCTTTTTATTGTTCTCTCTCCTTAATAGTATTTTTCTCATATACTCTAAGACTCAGTACCCTCTCCTATTGCGTCCTCCTCTTGTGGCTTTATTGCCTTGCTTGGATTGAAATGAGTAAAAAATATCTGGCAAAGTTCCCGGTGATATTAAAACACAAAATCACAATCAAATGACCTCTAACCCCTGAGAGTCGTATGACATCACATGTACTGAAGATATAGCAGCAGTGTTACGTCTTGGACAACGTAAACTGACGGGTAGCTTTTAATCAGAGTCTTCATTCTACTAAACTTGTATCCAACCGAGGCTATAGATCTCAGTCTGCCCTTCTATTTAGATAGAGGGGGAAGAGGTGGAGTTATAGGTTTCCTAAGGGTATTTGAGCGTAAGTCAATTAAACGAACTCGACTGGAATTCGAACTCGGCAGTTCTCATTCTGAGGCGCTATCTTTTGACACAGCTTCTAACTAAACAAGAAATAAAGTGAGACAGAAATAGTTGCAGACACTTTTAAATATACTGAGCAATTAATTAAATTAATATGTGAAACAACAAACATATCAGGTTTTTAGGCAGGTGTCTCAGTATTAGGTCATCCCATAACTTCTGTCCGAATTTTAACTTTTTCTTAAAATGAACGAAATTTAAAGAGTATTTTATAATGTCTAATGGAGCTGAACATTATTTTTATGTTTAGATGCATTTAAACTGATCAAATTTTATTTCAGAGAACAATAAAATAAAATTTTCTTTGATTAAAACCCTGCTAACATGGAAGTACCCAAGAATCATTTGAGGCACATAATGCTTTATGAGTTCAAGAAAAGAAACTCGGCAGCCGAAGCGCCTAGAAACATTCACTCAGTTTATGGAGAGGAATATGTGAATGAAAGAATTTGCAGAAGATGGTTTACAAAATCCAGAGGTGGAGATTTCACCCTTGAAGATGAAGATCGAACCGGACGTCCAGTTGAGTTTGATGAAAAGCTTCTTGAAGCAGCCCTTGAAGAAAATCCTGCTTTATCAGTTGAGGAATTGGCAGTGATTCTCGGTTCAAACCATACAACTGTTCATCGTCATCTTCAACAACTTCTAAACCTGGAAAATGGGGGTCTCATGAATTGTCTCAAAACAACCTCAAATCCCGAGTTGACATCTGCTCTTCTCTCCATTCTCGCCAATTTGTTTCACCTTTTTTGGATAGACTTGTGACTGGCGACGAAAAATGGATCATTTATCGAAATGTTAAGCGTCGTAGAGAGTGGCTTGGTAAAGGGGAAGGACCCCAGCCAGAGCCGAGAAGGGAACTTCATGGGCAAAAGGTTCTTCTTTCAATCTGGTGGGATTGCCAAGGAATAATCCACTATGAATTCTTACCACCTAATGCAACAATTAATGCTCAAATATACTGTCAGCAATTAGAGCGTTTGAACCAAGCTTTGAGGGAAAAAAGACCTGCTCTAGTGAATCGAAAACGGGTGATGTTTCATCAGGACAATGCGCGACCACACACAGCAAGAATCACATCACAAAAGATCGAAGAACTTGATTGGGAGAAAATTCCTCATCCACCTTATTCTCCCGACCTTGCTCCTTCAGATTACCATTTGTTTCGTAGCTTACAGAATCATTTGGAAGAAACAGCTTTTGTAATACAGGAAGAGGTTAAAACTGACATTTGTGAGTTCTTCGAATCAAAGTCAAAAGAATTTCACAGTAATGGAATTAGTAAGCTTGTTAATAGATGGAAGGAAGTCATAGACAATCAGGGAAAATACATTGTTGATTGAATCTGTAATTAAATGTAACATTTGGTCAATTGTTTTCTTTATTCAAAATTCGGACAGAACATATGGGATGACCTGATAATTACATATCCCAATAGAAAAAAATATATTTTGCACAAAAACATTTATTTTCCAGCATAAACTCTTTCCCTGTCAATGCACTTAATTCATCAGTCATTATGACGGTACATCGCTAATTCCGTAGTCAATAATGAAGAAAAAGCATTTGATGAAATATTTATTTTCACCAATAAACAATATTTAAAATAAATGAATTTTTCATTATTGAATAAGGAAATATTGTTTTAGCTATATATTCACTGATGGATTAAATGATTTAACAAGGAATTTCCTTGTTAATGCACTTAATTATTCCGTATTAATGCACTTCATTCATCGGTGTCTTGCTGATAATAAACTACACCCGGCGGCAAGGCCTCAGATCGAGAGATTGGAGGTTTTGAGAACGCGAAACCACCTCTTAATTGCTGTTTTTCCCAAGTTCACCCTGATTCGGGGTGGTAGCACCAGTTGGGGTCCCAACTATGGGCAAATAGTTAACCCCAAACTGGGGTAAAAAAAAAAAAAAAACTATGAAAGTATAAAAATACATTGTCATCGTAAAAAATTACCAGCAACACATTTTTGTAAAGGAAATTACTAATGCTCCCAAGAAAATTGAATTTCAACATCAAATGATCGATAAGGAGTTGATATGACGCCAAACAATGAATTCATTAGTGTAGGTACATCAACATTTCAGTAGTCAATGATGAAATATGCATTTATTTTAAACAATATTAATTTTCCGGATTCCTTGTTAACGCACTTCATTCGGTGTTGATGATGCAGGTAAATCAATTAGCCTGTAGACAATGAAAGAAGCATTTACTTGACGCGACAAATATTGATTTTTAGTGTTATCTTATAAATAAACTTGAATAAAAGATGGGTAGTAATCGAAAATTATACAATGAACATTATACAATGAACATTATACAATGAACATTATACAATGAACGTTTCAAATCAATATTCTTATCAAACCTTTGTGTTAGGGTTAGAAATAATTTATAGATGGAAATGAATATATATATAAATATATTCATATATTTTCAGAAATTATAATATATAAATAATATATCTATAAATATTTTCATGGTAATTCTTCTCATGAGCTTTCCTCTTTGGCACCTCGACTTTATGAGTTTAAGTGCAGTACTAGATTGGCAGATCGGTCTCATCATTTTATAGTTGAAATGGCTAGATGAAACCATAAGTTCTATGCTAACAGTTTCTTCTATTGAACTTCTCGCTTGTAGAACTCTCTTGCGTCTTTTTGCTTTCCAGCCATCTTTGATCTTCAAAATTTAAATGCAATGTCAGTGGTTATTTTCTGTCTTCTTAATACCTGTTCTTTTACTGTCCTCCATCCTTAATAATATTTTGCTTTTTCTAATATTATTTCACATTCAAGAAAGCCTTGCGTCTTAGTGGATTTAATTCTTTGCTAGGAGTGAATGATTAAAAGAATTTATAGAAGATTAAATTTGCGGAAAATGAAGATGAAAAAATAGAAATTTTACAGATTTGTTTACATGTTCAAAATAGTTATAAAGAATGGAATAAAACATTAAAAAATATCACCAGTTCATTGACGATCTTAATATCAAATAATTTCCATTTAAATTTGGGGTTTTATAGTGAGTGTTCCGTCCTTTTGCGTGAATGGATGTTTAGTAGTAGAAATTATGTTTACCTTGCAAGCGTATATGTGTATGCATCGTAGTAGTAGCTGTAGCAGTAGTGTAATAAAGCAACAACTCTAAGTAGAGTCTTATGAAGCTTTATTTAACTAATTCAGCTTTAGCGCCGTAAAACGTTTGTTTTATTGTGAGGGATCCTTACAAGCGAGAAGGGAGATGTGATGTACTTATTTTCTTAACACAAGTACTAATCGTAATACAACAACAGAAATATTCAGTTAAATTTAATAGAAATTGTCTAGTTATTTTGAATAATAGATAATGGTAAAATGAAAATGTATGGAGTATAACATTTGTAGAGCTGACAATTTGAAATAAATAAGTTGAAACTGAGTGACCGGTTGAAAAGACTAAAGACTAAGATAATGATGAAGATTTATAGAAAATAATAGTCTCAAAACTGGGCGTAAAAATTAAGAATTCCTTCTATTTAACAACTGGCTAAAAATTATATTTACTTAATTCATTTACTCAACAATTGAAGAGGGAAAAACTTATTAAGGTTTGGCGTGTTTTGATCTGTCGATTTTTTTCTAAATATCGTCTACATGTCACAAAAAAATATATCGTATTTTTTCGAGAATTGGTCAAAAAACTTATTAGGGTTTGCAGTGTTTTGATCGTCTACAAGTCGCAAAAAAATAGTAAATTTTTTGGAGAATTGGTCAAAAAATCGAAAAGTTGCAACTCAAATTTTAATTTCTATGGAGCATATATTTAAAAAATAACTTCATTTCTGTTTGAAAACTATAGAACGGGTATTACATATTTAATTGCAGTATCAATTAATATCTTCTGTATTCTTAATTAATGTTCTTTTATTTTCTCTCTCCTTAATAATGTTTTCTTTATTCATTTTCTTTCACACCCAGTAACTCCTTGTGTCTTAGTGGCTTTATTGCCTTGTTTGTGGTAGAATGATTTAAAACAAAAAATTCCCCATTGCAATATCGACCTATCAGTCTCCTTAGTGTCATCAGCAAACTCTTTGAGTCTATAATCAATCTCACAGAAACAACCACGAGCGATGAACAGTACCGGTCAAGCTGTGTTATGTCCTGTGCTGATGTCCTGTCATTATAAACAGAATCAATGAGAGACAAGATAATAAATTAATCACAAGGATAATATTTTAGATATATCAAAGGCATTTCACAAGGTGTTACATAGTGGGTTACTACACACTATACAGCTATGGAATCTCTGGATGAGTTTTCTCAATTATCAGTTGCTTCCTAGCAGGTAGCTCCGTGAATGTAATTGTTAATGACCAATCTCCTGAATTCCATAAGATCAATCCAGGCTTTCCCCTACGTTCTCTTCTTTGATTTAAAACATTTTCTGCTGTATTTTAACGATGTGCCTAAGAACAGACTCCAGTCTTTACTGTCATATATCGTCTGGTGCCCCCGCTGTACGTCTCGAGGTCATCGACAAGATCCAGAGACGAATATGCAAGAGGATAGGTCCTGATCTGGCATCTAGTCTACAGTCGCTATCCCACAGACAAGCCTTGGCCTCCCTCTGTCTCTTCTACAAGTATTTTCACGGCAACTGTTCCGACGAGCTACTTTCGCTGGTTCCAGGACGACATTAATTTAAGCGAGCTACCGGGCTGGCATCTCGATCCTTTCATTGTCAAAACGGTTAAATGAAATTGTCTCTTCTTCTCAAACAGCATCTTCTCACTCATTTCCCGTCCGTGGAACTCCCTTTCCCTTACTTGCTCCCCTGATGACTATAATCTTCAAATATTCAAGTGTAATGTCAATCGACATCTGACGACCTGAGCTTGTTCCCCGTCCTTCGCTGTATCCTTTCCTCATAAACGCCTCTTTACTCTTGTTCTCAATCCTCTGTAACCCCTTGAGTGCTAGTGGCACTCCCGCCTTGGGGTGAATTGCCTTTAAAAAAAAAAGAAAAAAGAATAACTCTGCACATGATATAACAGTGTATAGGTGACCCTCCAAAATCGACATGACCAGAGCCTGGCAATTTAACACCCCTCCAAACAAGGTCTAACAAAAGAGAAGACCTGCCAAGCTCTGGTCATCTAGATTTTTAGAGGTGCACTCATAAAACATTGTATCGTCTGCAGGAATATTTACTAATAATCTGAGAATGTTCTTTGGGAAATCGTTCATATTTTAAAGAAAAAAAGGAATTTACTTCTATTTTGAATCATCAAGCTAATAAAAATTTAATTTATTTCCATTAGAGCAGCAGAACAGCATTAATGAATGCATAATTTAGTTTAGCTAGTATTGAACTACCTATAATCCGGCCGAAATTTTGAAAACTTTCAAATCTCACTTCCTTTCGTCTTCTTTATAGATTGCGAACTTTTTGATAGATTAACTTCTATTTTCATTCATCTAACTCGTAAGGATAGAATTTATTTCCATTAGAAAAGCAGAATAACAGTTTTGAATGCATAATTTACTTACACAGGATGCAACTAAGGAACTACATCTAATCTGGCCAAAAGTTGGAAAACCTTCACATCATTCTTCCTTTCGTCTTCTTTTCCTGGTGGATATAAACTATATTGTCATTCATCTAACGCATAAGTATAATATTAATGAATGCATCATGCAGAATAATATTAATGAATGCATCATGTACTTAAAGGAAGGATTCTAAGGAACTCCCTCAAATCCACTATAGCGGTGATGCTCTTAATGTTTCAAAGCGGGTTCACAGTTTACAACTGCGAAATATATTTTAGCGTCATAAGGCAAAAATGACCTCAGAGTTCACAAGCAATTTATCACGTTCGCACATGTATTAAAACAGTTTTAAAAATGATAAAAATATTTGAAGCCCTTTACATTAGAAAAAAAGGAAAAACAACTATGAATAAAATGATTTCATAATGTACTTACG
Organism: Acanthosepion esculentum; assembly: GCA_964036315.1. Classification (NCBI taxonomy): domain Eukaryota; kingdom Metazoa; phylum Mollusca; class Cephalopoda; order Sepiida; family Sepiidae; genus Acanthosepion; species Acanthosepion esculentum. The sequence continues at coordinate 94,086,816 of OZ038493.1, read as the reverse complement.
GCATGTGATTTTACGACTTATTCAATAGCAGGAAAAAGACTCAATCTTGGCTGTTATATTTAATAGAACTAAATCTGTATTTAAATGTAAATTTGGTAAAACATTAAAATTTTAATGTGACGTTCAATTTTTCTTCTATTTAATGCAATATGTTTAAGTTTAGTTTTTTTTATTTACGACCCCCCACAACCAAAAAAAAAAAACGGTGAGGAAGATTGTTTTGCTTCAATTAATAAAATGGAGAAAATACTTAATCTCAATACTTGCATTCGAAATTTGCATATATTTTTCGGGAATTGCAGAATGACGTCTTGCATTGACGGTACCGTTATATAAAATGAAATACGCAGTTACGTAAACCACGTGGCAGAGCCACTGAAGCCAACAGTGAACCCGTTATCGACTGCAGACATGCCCGTCAAGTTAACAACTGAGCGTGTTTAAGACTTCAGCTATGTCGGTAGATGCAACGCACTGACAGAGGAGACGAGACAGTAAAATTTGGATCGGCCAGGGGTTGATTAATTCCTATTCTCTCGTTCTGCACTCGGTGTACAAGGCACACGTGTTTACAGATCACGGCTCAGCAAAACACTTTCCAAGCAAGGTACTTGTCAACACAGACACATGAACATAGGTCCAAACAAAAGCCGCTCTCTTTATTTACAGATACACTTTTCAAAGGCCACTTTCATCAATCGATAAAAGCGGAGGGGGTGCCCTGTTTATATGTTCCGTGCAGTGTGTATGCAAGTACGTAATTATTGGATAACGCATTTATATCTACGAGGTCTGCTTTAACAGATACACGAGGTAAATTACGTACATATATATATATATATATATATATATATATATATATATATATATATATATATATATACAAGTGTGGGATTGGTATATACGGAGTAAATTCCAATAACCAACAATTATTATTCTTTAAAGAGTGCTCAATACAGAGTAGAGCAGATATAATTATTTATTTAAATATTATAAGATAAATATGTTATAAAATCACTACAAAAATAGCCATTTTGTTTCAACACTCCCGGTGTCTTATCAAGTGATGATGTTGAATCTTCAACATCATCACTTGATAAGACACCGGGAGTGTTGAAACAAAATGGCTATTTTTGTAGTGATTTTATAACATATTTATCTTATAATATTTAAATAATTATATATATATATATATATATATATATATATATATATATATATATATATATATATATATATATATATATATGCACATTTCATTAAATACGACAGACCAGGTGCTTTTATTTAGTTTTATACAATTTCTCATGCGATCTAATATTTTTTTTTCTTTTCAGATGATAAATTATATAAAAACCGTCCGAATGTTCTTTTTTCCGAGCGCTTTCGGCTATACATTTACCCATTTTCAAGGATTAAATATTTTAACTGTTAAATAAGAAATAGTTTGTTGTATGCATGTTTTATAAAATGTTTTCATTTTTCAAAACACGGTCAAGATATTGTGTCCATGTTCAAAGTTAATATTATTAAGTGTTGTTTTTTTTATTAATAAGGCTTCCATTATTTTAGCCTTTTTTTGCATGTAGATGATGCTATTATATTAGTGTTGTCAACAAGTATGTTACGAATAGTGTCCCGTAGGTCTCCATGAATATTTAAATGAGATCTAATTGAGCTATGATCAGAAACGTGTAGAGTGAGTTTGCGTGTCAAACATGTTGTAGTGTGGCCTATATAATTAATTACGATTTTAATTGATCAGGAATACAATTCCTTAATGGGCATTTAAATTCGTAAATAATATTTGCGCTATTTAATTTTGTTCGAAGAGGTGAATTATTACTTTTAACTATAAGTTTAGAGGTTTTAATTGTTTTTTTTTTTGTAATAAATAATTAATCTAACTTTTTTCTTTCAACTGGTGTTATGCAGTTTTTTAACAGTTAAAATATTTAATCCTTGAAAATGGCTAAATCTATAGCCGAAAGAACATTCGGATAGTTTTTATATAATTTATCATCCGAAAAGAAAAAACAATTATTAGATCGCATGAGAATTTGTATAAAAAACAAAATAAAAGCACCTGGTCTGTCATATTTAATGAAACGTACATGAAAGAAGGATTGCTGCCTAAATACAAAAATTGTTATATATATATATATATATATATATATATATATATATATATATATTGTTGTGGTAGGATCCACCTAATTTGCATAGTGGAGTACCGACTATATAAATATGGTTGGTACCGGGAAGACGTGGAGGCGAATCAAGAGATTCAACTAGAGACTCTGCCCGACTGCGACTTAGTCAACACATTCTCCAGGAACGGTCTTCCCAGGAATATACAAAAGACTATATGTAAATATTGTGTACACTTTCTTGTTTCAATACATTTTGTTCTAAGTACATTTTGTGTTGCATTATTATTCCATGCATTAGTCAAGTTTCAACATATATATATAGATATATATATATATATATATAGGATGACTATTCCGCATAATTGAGTCACTGTCAGTCACTGTGTGTTTATCTAAATCTAAAAAAATAAACACGCTAAAATTCACCTTCATCCCTGCTGTGAGCCGACGGCTTAGTGGTAGAAGTTCCGACTGACGCCAATTCAGTCGGTTTTCGATCCTAGCTAGAGGCAACCGGACGTCTAGCCACACTGATAAGCTGCGAAACAGTCTGTCTGTGGATGACAAAATATATATATATATATATATATATATATATATATAAACCTACTTTTAAAGTCGTCTGAAGGCTGGAGTTGAAGCCATTCGCGATTTTATTGAATAAGTATACTCGTTAGTATTTCAAGATATTTTTGTGCAATTGTAAGTGTTATTTTCATTAGTGCGTAATTAAGACGACAATTTATCCATCGCACAATCCGTGGCGGTGGGGGGTGTTTTTGTATGTTATCCGTCGGTCTCGAGTGACCATAGATCTGCATCCAAACAGTTATGCCTCAGCTTCTGATGGCAGTGAAACATCTGCGTCCCCTCCAGAGCGTAGGCTATGTCAGGGTTTTATGAGAGATTTCAGAGTGAATTGCGTCATTGTGCGCTTTTTCTCGCAGACGATGCCCAACTGAACCATGTATAATGTGCAGTCAATAAAATCAAAAACCTACAACGCGCATTCGCGAAATTAAGAATAGAAAATGACGATTCAACCAATTAAACTCTCTGTCTCTGTCGCTATCTCACTCTTATATATATATATACATACATATATATGTGTGTGTGTGTATCATGTATGGCATACAACTGACTGAAGAGATAAGAAAAAAACTCCTTTAATTGGTTCTAAGAATTGCTTATATATATATATATATATATATATATATATATATATATATATATATATATATATATACAGGGTGTCCATAAAGTTTGTGTGCACTTTAAAAAAATTATAACTTTATTTGTATTTGCGATAGAAATAATTTGTAAAAAGGATTAGAAAGAAGTAAATCTATATTTTTTAAGGTTTTATTGAAATTTTATTTAAGTTTCCACATGTCCTCCATCATTAGCAATACAAAGGGTAATACGATTTTGCAGTTCACGGAAAACATTTGCCAACTGATTTACAGTAATGCCTGAAATCACATGAGTTATTTTAGCTATATTTAAAACTAGGTACATTAAACTTTATAATAATTTTTTACAGATTGTTTCTATCGCAAATACAAATAAAGTTATAAATGTTTTTAAAGTTCACACGAACTGGGCAGTTTTTCTATCATGCTGACTTCGAAGTTTCGTGGTCACATAGATATGTGCCTACTCTGCAGAGCGAATTCTAAACCCGGTCAGAAGATAAGTCAAGAGTTGTGACCACGAAACTTCGAAGTCAGCATGACGGAAAAACTACCCACTTAAAACTTTTTCATATTATATATATATATATATATATATATATATATATATATATATATATATATATAGGGAGGGATATTAAGAGCGTGGTAGTTAGTTGAGAGAAAGTTTAACAATGATTGAAATGACTGCTTTAGAAATACGCCCTCTTAATTATGGTTGATAACACTATTCATTTTAAACCATTTAAAAAACTCATTTAGTCATCATTTAAACTATTGTATATACTACAGGATAGAGCGGGGTTTTATGACCACATTTTTCACGCAAAAAAAGAAAGTGGTCGCACTACATTCAGGGAATTTTTTGAAGGGGTTCGCAACATTCGGTGAACGTTTACACTATGCACAGGTAATTTTTATTTATGTATGGGTTCATTTTTGCGCATGAATAATGCTTCATCTTTTTTCATGAATAAGGGTTCATTTTTTGCATAAATAAAGGTACATTTTTTGCATGAATAAGGGTTCATTTTTTTTCATGAATAAAGGTCAATTTTTGCATGAATACGGCATTACCTTTTGCATGAATAAGGGTTCGCTCTTTTGAATGAATAAGACATCAATTTTTTGCATGAATATAGGGTTCGTTTTCTTTTTTGCATGATTAAGGGTTGATTTTTGTGCATGAATAAGGCATCCTTTTCTGGCATAAATAAAGGTTCATTTTTTGCGTGATTCAAGGTTCATTTTTGCATGAATAAGTGTTTAATCTTTTGCATAAATCAGGGTTCATATTATGCATGAATTGTGGTTTATTTTATGCATAAATAAGGGGTGATTTTTTTGCATGAATAAGGGTTCACTTTTTGACATGAATAAGGGTTTATTTTTGCGCTTGGATAACGGTTTATTTTTTCCATGAATAACGGTTCATTATTTGCATAAATAAGTGTTTATTCTTTTTCATGAATAAGGCGTCATTTTTTGCATGAATAAATGTTCATATTTTGACATGAATAGGGGTTCATTTTTGCATGATAAAAGTGTAACTTTTTTGCATGACTATGACAAAACATCAACGGTTGCTTTATATATGAAGTCGCATTATGCACGAATATATTTTCCTTCTTTCATGTGCCGTGTCCCTTCAGGCCGTAGGCGATCATGGCTCTCTCCATTTCCCCTTTTAATTGTAGCTCTCAATAAGCTTTGACTTTTATTATTTCTCCCAGACCCTCTTCTGGCATCCACTTATTTAAACCCGTTATGTTTTTTACGTGTTGCTTTCCCATGACTCTTTCCTTCTATTCGCCCTGTGAGTACCAGATTTTCCAAACCACCCTTTCTCATTACGGGCCTCAGAAATTCCAGCTGCCACTGTTTTATGTTAATTATGAATGAATATATACGGTATTTAAATATAAGATAAAAGAAATATTTCAAATCAGTATTTAAATATATTTGAGACCAATGACAATTAAGATGTACTTAAAATAAAAATGTACCGGGAAAAGTGCATAGTAAACATTTTCTTTATTTCATTTTTATTTTTTCTTATTTAGCTTCGTAACAATCGCCATGTTGAATAGTAATTGCAAATGATTTCGCACTGAAATACATTGATTTAAAAAAATACTAAAGCACCAAATCATTGTCACTCCACGTGCATATAAGCTCGCATGATTATTCACACATCTCTTTTTATCTTTGCAGACGCATTTGCACACAGATTCACGGGTAAGTCGTCTTTTCGTCTGCATTTTCGTCACCACGTGTTCGGCTAACATCTGCTTGGGGATCAGACGCTTTTTCGACGTTCTTACGACAGTATACAAGTGCATTTATACGCACACTGCAGACTGCGATCGCTTGGCCACGTGACACGAACAGTTTTTAATAGAGTAATGTTACCCTTGACCATCAACAGAAGAAATCGACAACGGGACGGGAGGCGTGTTCGCAGAGCGAAGCGCACATGAAGCATAGACACGATTTGACATTGGATTTGAAAATAAAACAATGGGGCGGAGTTTCCGCTTTCATCCAAACAGATTTTATTTTTCCCTTTGATATTTTATCCTCTTGAATATATTAGGCTGTGCCATAAATAATTTCCGTTTTTGTTTATCTATAATATCCTTAAAAAAAAAAAAGTATAATTGCATTTTATTCAATTATATTCCATCCTAATATTTAATGACTTCTTCCAATAGCTCTTCCATACATTTTAAGTATTTCTTATAAACTGAGGCCTTTTAAACAAAGATCTTAGGGGTCTCACTATGTCTTTTGCGGACTCTTTAAAACGGGCCAGGTGCTGTAAGATTGGGTGTGCCGGTGGTGTAATGTATAATGGCTCCAAATTTTATTCGGGGAGCCGAGTTCCAATCTCTCTTTTTTCATTGGAGCACAGTAATAATAGCACAGGTAAAAATGGCACACGTAAAAATGACACGGGTAAAAATGGCACAAATTGGAAAATAGGGAAAACAAATAGCACAACGCCTGGGAGCAGTAGCAGTAGTCCATTCTGCAACAAGTTGCAAATCTTCAAAACTTTCTGGTACTTGTGGATAGTGTTTTGCTCTTCGGTTACGGAGAGTTCTTTTTATGATTTCCTCACTTGAAGTAACGTCTTTGTCTCAGTTGCTAAGTCATCCAGGATATTTAGTATAAATTTGGCCAGGTTGATCTTTAGTTTCTGCTGCTTTTCTCTTCATGTTGTTGATGCATTTCGTGGATGCAAGAGCTGCATAATCAGGAACGTGGTTGTGGTTTTTTAGCTGGTACAGTATCAGTCATATCAAGGCAGGTGGTTATGGTAAATTTACAAAAAGATGTTCTCTTCACACATGTCCATCTGATAGTTGTTGATTTTGAAATCTGTTTTGTATACATTTACCCTTGGAAGCAAATCTTCTCTTTACCTTTATTACTTGCTATAACTTCTATGATCTGATTGTAATAGAGCCACATCTATATTTTGTCATTAAATAACCCATAGAGATGTTGATATGCCGCTAAATAATAATAACAAGCAGCAATCGGTCTTCAAAACGGGAAGGTTTCAAAAACGGAAGTTTCTTATGGCGCAACCGAATAGTTTTTGTTTTCTTAGCAAGAGCAGTGCATATGCACTTTTTAAGTATCAGACTTCTGCTGCGACACCTAATGAATGCTAGAAACTGCGTACAATGCAAAGCCCTATTTATAGCATAATTTTTCCTTACTTATATATATATATATATAAATGAAAAATTTCTCAGAATTAACCTGTAGAAAAAGACAATATTTATAAAGTTAAAAGATAATAAGAAAACTGTAATATTAGCCGATGCGTTTCGTCCAATGTGGACTTTTTCAAGGCAAAAGCGAAATGAATTTTTTAAAACAAGGTAATTATTAACAACAAAACAAAATGTCCTTAGCAACTAAAAGAATTTAGAAAACGCTATTGTATTCATATTGTCAACTGAAAATTATGTCAGGTACTATCACGTGTAGAAATATTGTTTTTATTGTCGTGTGGACGGATTCAACCATTTTCTTTTGATTTCCTACATACATAGAAATAAATTTTGATTTCTAGCTATACATAGAAATAAATTCAAACACAATTTTGATTTTAAAAATGCTACACTCATAAAAAAAAGAAAATAACTCACAAAGAAGGAAAATCCGCGAGAGTGCCGCCATTGAATATTATCCAAATATTAATCTACGCCCAGGCTTTTTTCCTATATCACCTTTCCTAACAGAATTACTACTCTCCCAAGCAAACGGACACAACGGTATCAAGTAAAATTAGTAGCTAAGTAAGAAATCTTAAGGGAATTCTGCAGACAAGAAGTGCGAGAAAAGAAACTGTTGGAACAGAAGTGGCAGTTGCATCTATCTAGTTCAACAGTAAACCGGTGAGACCTAGTTGCCAGTCTAGTAGCACGCTTAAATTCATGCAGCCCACGTATCAAAGAGGAAAGTTCATCAGAGCAAATACCATAAAAAAACTTGTAGAAAAGACAGAGGGAAGCCACGTCACTTGGGTGAGCAAGTGACTGAAGGCGAGATGCCAGGTCAGGCTCGATTACATTGCAGACCCCCTTTCAACTTTGTCAAGAATTTCGAGAGATATAGTAGGTATACCAGAGCATATATGGCAAGAATATTAAAAGCAAGGACGTAGGGTAGATTTATAAATGGGCCAGATGGATTCTGACGAGAAAATAGTTTGGCAACGACACAGTGAACCAACTTTCCTAACAATAGACCTATCAACTGATTCAATATAATCACCCGACTTCTGGTCAATAGAAAATGTAAGCTCAAGAAGTTGCAAAGAGTTGCTCTCCTGAAGGTAATCATCAGCCATGCTGGCGGCAGGCAGAAATGGTTACCTATGGTACTTAAAGGAAATTTCTTGAGAGCTGTTCAAATCTGCAAGCCATTCTTTGACCCTGTCAACCCACGATTGGAGATCCTTTTCGAGAGCAGTTGAACCTGTCAGATTTACTACAAAAACAGGAGTAAATAATTTTGTCATCTGTATAAATACCTAAATAGTTTAAGAAATGAACAATCTATATATAAACTTCTGTGACTTCCGTTATTCCATCCGTCCGTCACATCCTTTAAAATAGCTATACAGTGACCGTTCAAAATCAGATTTTGGCGAGAATCGGAAACAGGTAAGGGGGTGCATATTCTAATTGGTTTTACTAGGGTGAGTAGCTTAGTACAATAACTTTCCATTACTATTTTTGGAAAAATTCTGTTTTATTATTTAACATACAAATACTCCCACTATTGTAAAAAAAATTAATGATTAAAAATAACAAATACTTATTTAATAAAATGCAATATATTTTTTGCATATCTTTTATTTAAGGTTTTATATACAAGAATCCCTTTTCCAGCTCGCTCTACGTTTGCCAAAACTATACACAACTCACAAGGCCAAACAATTCAAAAGGTTGGAATTTGGCTCCAGAAAGAAATATATAAGTATGGACAGTTGTATGCTGCATGCTCAAGAGTAAGAAATCTTAAGAATTTGCTCTTCGCTGTTAAAAACGAAAAAAAGAGTTAAAAAAATATTTCTTAAAATGAAGTCCTTTCAATTTAGATTTAAAAATATTATTAAACCGCGAAGTAGAGTTTTTGTCAAAGTATTTTTTCCAAACAAACCAGCTTATTCAAATTTCACCCGTTTGGTTTGTGAAATTAAAAGAAACGTAGAATTCGAAAACCTTGACAAAAATGTTAGCGATAACTTGAACAATACTAAATACTGTGTGAATTTCAACACACGTCAGCGTGTCGCCAAAAATCTTTTGGTTGTTAAAAATGTTCTGTCCATTCAGGCTGTAAGTGACCTTAGCTCTCTACAGATTATTTTTATACTATTATCTGTAAATTGTCGTGTATTAATGTTGTGGTAGGATCCACCTAATTTGAATAGCGGAGTACCGACGATATAAATATGGTTGGTACCGGAAGACAAGGAAGCGAATCAAGAGATCCAACTAGAGACTCTGCCCGACTGCGACTTAGTTAACACATTCTCCAGGAACGGTCTTCCCAGGAATATACAAAAGACTATATGTAAATATTGTGTACACTTTCTTGTTTCAATACATTTTATTCTAACTACATTTTGTGTTTGCATTATTATTCCATGCATTAGTCAAGTTTCAACAATTAAGAAATATAGTGATGTGTTTTGTTACTTTATTTTCCACGATTTTAAGTTGAGTTCTCCTTCATTTAAATTGCTTGCTACTCAAGGCTTAGATAACCAAATCAACCTAATATGCAAAGTATGGCTAGGGAAGGGAAAAGATGAACTCTTGCTAAACGAAGTGCAAAAGTTCTAATATATTATACAGAATGTCCCACAAAAATTGACATCATTTAAAATGTGAATATCTGTGTAACTCCATATCCTATAAAAACGATATTAAATGGAATTCATGTTGAACAATAAAATATTTATTTATCAACATTCGAAGAAGATATTCAGAGGGATTTAGATTTTATAACCGATTTCACAAAGCTTCACAAATGTTGAATATGCGTACCATCTGTGACAAGGCACATGTCAAGTCGGTAGACCAGCTCCTGCCAAACACGTTGTAGCATGTCTTGCGTAATGGTCTCCAGCGCCTCAGTGATTCTCTGTTTAAGTTCTTCCAGGCTTTTAAGAAGATGGTGGATATAGACCTGTCCTTTCACATAGCCCCAAAGAAAAATAATCACAAGGTGTGAAGTCAGGTGAACGCGGTGGCAATTTCAACAGCACATTGTCATTATCATTGGCAAACCCGATCCATGGTAGATTCACATTTAGATCTGCACAGTTAACTTTTATACATTGAGATCATTTGAGCGAGAATTGGCTATGTTATTAGGCCACAAAATATATTGAATGCATTTATAAATCTGCAGCTAAGAATGTTTGTTGACTGCGTCGTGCTTGACAATTTTGTCTCGCCAGAATCTACTTTACATATTTATAAGTCTATATTTCGTCTTTGTTTTGAATATTGCTACCACATCTGGTCTGGTGCTTCTGCTATATCTCTAGAGATTATTGATGATATCCAAAGAATAATATGCAAAGTTATTGGTCCTGACCTGGCATCACGGCATCAGTCTATTTCTCACCGCCGTAACGCAGCTTCCTTGTGCATTTTCTAGAACATGTCTATGGAAGATTAATAATGTGCTCAGTTTGAAACCGTCCTTTAATTGGTTCTAAGATATATACATACATATATATATATATATATATATATATATATATATATATATATATATATATATGTATATATATATATATATATATATATATATATATATATATATATATATATATATATTTATATATATGATAATAATATAGATTTAAGATATGCTATTTATGGGTAAAAGTCCTCAATATCAGGGATACAGCGCATGTAAATATAAAAGTGGACATTGTGTCTACATTTACATATATATATATATATATATATATATATATATATATATATATATATGTATGTATGTATGAAAAGAGACAGAGAGACAGAGGAGAAAGAGTGCGTGTGTGTGTACGAGAGAGGGAGATAAATAGAGAAAGCTAAGATGGAGAGAAGAAAGTTAAGATAGATATATAGTTAGAGAATGCAAAGCTCGATATACAGAGAAAGGGAGAGAGGTTAAATATATATATATATATATATATATATATATATATATATATATATCTGTATGCAAATATATATATATAGCGAGAGAGAGTGAGACGGAGTGGGAATGTTGATAGATAGAAAAAGAAAGAGAGAGAAGATAGATAGATAGATAGATAGATAGATAGATAGATAGATAGATAGTTGGATAGATAGATAGATAGATAGATAGATAGATAGATAGATAGAGAGATAGATAGAAATACTGCTCAGAGGCGCACAACCAATATTGTGAGAAGTAACACTATGTAAACAAGGCAGCCAGTGGTAGAAGGTCGAAGCGGCATCCGTGTTTTTGCGCGCTTTCCCAGATTGTTTGCTCTTAGCCAATCGCTAGCCTCGCTTTGCAACAAAGCAGATAATCGATGATCCAGGGCACTGAGTTGCGAACCAATGAAATTGCAACAAATACATTTCCATAGCTATAATCAGATCTATTACAACTCACCGTACGTAACAGAACACGAGAAATAATGTAGCAGTATGACTATTAAAGGGACTGTGTCCTGGCTGATCAGGTAAAGATGTCGATTATATAACAGCTAGCGGATATCGTTTGCCGGGGACTGAGTTCGCCTCCATCTTTCGTAAGCCATACTTGGTAAGGTTGTTACTATATATTACAAGGAGTAGACATGTAGATCGGCTTAGTTCTATATATACATACAAGCTGTTTATATAAAAGTTAATATCACTATTAATATTTATAGTGCTATACGTCAAAACTTTTCATATATATATATATATATACATACATATATATATATATATATATATATATATATATATATATATATATATATATATAGCTTGCGTATATTTGGGCAGTACGTTTTCATTAGGACATGTCTCATTAAAACAATTTTCTCTATTTATTTTTATCTTAGAAAAAAAACAACAACGTGATGATGGCATTGTGCCAATGTCGAAAGTTCGAAATTAAATGTAAATGCTACATGGTAATTTTCTTTCTTTTTTAATAAGAATACCAAGAAACCTTCCCGTAATTACGAGAGGATCCTATTAAAAATAAGTAGACAGAACTTGTCTAAATCATTTAGTGAGTCTAATATGTATAAGACATGCCATATGTATCAGGAAACATTGCTCAATATCTTGTATAGAGCATTACATACATACATACACAGACACGCATACATACATATACATATATATATATATATATATATATATATATATATATATATATATATATATATATATATATATATATATATATATATATATATATATATATATATAAATATAAACATATATATATAATAGTACATTTTGGCAGTAGTCCCTGTATTAATGTTTCATTAAACAAAACTGACAAGGGAGTATTTCTTATTGATCTTTTTTTTTTTCAAATGTTCTCTTTTCTGGAATACCCCAAGGAAAAAGACATTTACACACACACACACACACATATATATATATATATATATATATATATATATATATATATATATATATATATATATATATATATATGCAGAAATATAGTCTTAAAGTGTGCTGTATTTATGGGGTAAAGTGCTCAATATCAGAGATAGAGCGTGTATAAATATAAAAGTGGACATGGAAGTCAGCACTTAGAGGCGACAGTCTGTTTCATGCTAGTGCAATCGTCAGGCGATATATATATATATATAAATGTGTGTGTGTGTTGTGTGTGTGTGTGTGTGTGTGTGTGGTTAGAATGCTAAATTGAAAATTGAGTTATCAATATACGAGATTGAGCGTTGATAAACGTCGGTATCGTAGATATAGGGATAAACACTGCATAGTGAGAGTCAGTCTCACTTCAGTGCTATCTCCAAGTCAAGCAAGAAACTTGTCTGAAAATCGCGGCGGGCCATAACACTGACTATCACCATGAAGTGTTGATACCGATATCCACACTGCCTATCTCAGTCTGTCAACATTTCAAATACGCACACACACATACTAGTGTCGGGCGTCCGTATATCTCGTGAGATATAAGTAGCGCCAAGTTTCTACAGTCCATTCGTGATTTTATTGAAGCGACTTCTCCAGGGTACAGCACTCAGCAATGGTATATGGAAGCCATAGGCTACCCAAGCAACATACCCCCACTGTTCGCCATGCCTACAAGATCCAGTGAAATACATTTGGGGACGGTATGTCCTCAAGAGTTACCGAAAACTTGTGATTGTTGCCAACCGGCCTCGGGGCTCCACTCAATGTTTTCTTTCTGGATTTACGTCCATAGCTTTCTTCGTGTTTTGGATATGGCCTCAAGGTAGAGAAAGTTTAAAATCAGGGTTTTAAATATATATATATATATATATATATATATATATATATATATATATATATATATATATATATATATATATATATATATTATAATATATATATAATAATAATAATAATAATAATAATAAATGCGAATGTCAGTGTGTCACTGTGTCACACTTTTTTAATTAATGGAACACAACTCTCTAACTTTCAATAGCTCATGTTACGGAAATTTAGGATCACCAAGTTTTCATTAATGCGATTGTTTTGCGACGAATTTTTTGTACGACAACAATTTTTATAACTTGGAAATAAATTTGGGAATAATCGAAATTTATTGCGAACTCCAGCAAAAGTCACCCATGAAATAAAAATAATTGTTTGTATGGAAAGTAAGGACCAAGGTATATCAAAATTGTCTTTAAATTAAGCCGCGACAGAAGAATTATGGTTGAACTTTTAAGAGCTAAGCTTAAATATTAATGCAATACTTAAATGCAGCGATCAAGTTTGAGTTCTTTTGCAGTTTATTGTTGTTTATCGGATACAGCAGCATTATGCCTCGCAAAAAGAAAATCTTCGCCAACCGAGGATCTGATTGCAATCAAAAGAGCCAAGTGAGGAAAATAAAGTCGCGTGTTAATGAAAACCCAGATCAAATGGCACCCAGGAGACCTTCCAATTATGAGAATATGCAAAGACTTAGGGAAATCTCAGACTCCTGGACAAGTCGAAGACCCAATCAAGATCCCTCCACAGGAGCTATCTGGAATGCTGTCCGATAGGGCGGAATTTAAGCTAGCATATATATATATATATATATATATATATATATATATATATATATATATATATATATATATGCTCGTGAAAAAATTATTTCGGTTGAGCTCTCTGGGGAGGATGTGTGGGTTTGTAAAAAGTGACTATTACGGCTAATAATGCAAGACTCTTCGGTAAATCGAATCGAGTTCTCTCAGTCACTGTGTGTTTATCTAAAAATAAATACGCTTAAATTCACCTTCTTCTCTGCCGTGCGCCAACGGCTTCAGGGTAAAATTTCCGACTGACGCGAATTCAGCCGGTTTTCGATTCTAGCCACCGGACGTCTAGCCACACTCATGAGCTGTGATACAGCGAAACAGTCTGTCTTGTTTGAGCGATTTAAAGGCACTACGAGTGACACGGTTGACTGCCGACATAAGTTGAACGCAGGCTCCAACCCTGCCGAAGATCACAATTCTCTTTATTAACCCTTTGAGCCCTGACCACTGATTTACCGGTGGTAGAGAAAAATGGCTTAATGCCCAGCTACCGGTTGAACGATGGGTAAACACTTGTAACTATTTTTATATCTACCATCAAATATTACATACCCGTTATTTGCGAATTTTGAATCAGGAGCTCAGACGGAAGGGTTAAAATTGTTCAGGGACGCAGAGCTCAAAGGGTTAAACATTCTGGTATCGTTTTCAAAGTATGTTTCTTGTTCTTTTCGTTTTTGGAAGATGAATTGTCTCCCTTTGCGTCAACAAATTATCGAAAGTTCTGACAATAAATTACGAAACTCAGAGTCTACCTCCGATAAGTACTAAACTTTATTATACGGAGAGCAATGATCGCCTACAACCTGAAGGGTCACGGCACAGAAGAAGAAGAAAAAGAAGAAGACAGAGTCAATAGTCAATGCATTATTTAAACAGATTAGCCATAAATAATCAACTGTGCCTTTTTATAACAATTTGTCACTTATTGTCAACTAATACTGTTTTTATATTTACACAAGTAGCTTGAGAACTTAACACTTTGAGCCCTGACCACCGCTTTACCGGTGGTAGAGAAAAATGACGTAATGCCCAGCCACCGGTTGGACAATGGGAGAGAAAAATTGACTTAATGCCAGCAACCGGTTGAACGGTGGGTAAACTTTTGTAACTATTTTATATCTACCGTGAAACATTACATACCAATTATTTGTGAATTTTGACCCAGGATCGCAGGTAGAAGGCTTAAAATTGTTCAAGAACGCAAGATTAGGAAGATGAGGATAGATAGCAGTTGACTCTTGGTCTGAAGAGATTAACATTGTAGTGTCTGGGGAATCACCCGCTCAGGAGTTTGTTTCACAGAGTAGCAGTTCTCCGAGAGAGAGAAAAAGTTGAGTGGAACTTCTTTTTACGAATAGAATGCAGAGGAAATGTAGATGATTCGACTCCGTGGCCGTGGGCCGTTGTTGTAAAGGTCTGAACTGGTGAAACTAAAGAGAGGAGTTTATTTGAACATTTGCAGTGAAAATAGCGATCGGGCAACGATAGGTTTGCAACATTTCATCTGTGGGGTAAGAGGCTGTAAACTGGAAAACAAATCATCAATAACAGTCACATAAAAGATTTTGAGTTCTATCAAGACAGGAAAGTGAGGGTTGGGCTGATCCAGACCTGACACGGCAACAGAACTCCTTTTTTGGTCTACTCTGACTAGTCTAAAGATAAAACATGGCAGAAGATGTCAGATACTTTTTGAAGCTGTACAAGGAGCCAGCCATTTTTCCAGCATCTTTAGCCACGGATCGTAGACTAAATTCCATTTGAGGTCTGGAGTGAATTTGAGTCTTAATCTACATTCAAATCACGGAGACTCGTGGTGACAGTAGATGACGAAATGATACTAGTTTGGCTTTTGAGATATTGGAAGTTGCAAGCCATTTTCCCCAGTGAGCTGTTTGAGAGAGATCAGCAGCCAGATCAGTTGCAAAGCTCTGAACAACTCGAATATTTAGAGTTGCTTCCATAAACTCTACTATCACCAGCATATATGTTTACTAATGACCCGATGATGTTAATATACAGATAGTTAATTAAAAGCACAAAGAATGTAGGAACGGCAAGAGCGCCTTGAGGGAAGCCTGAACTGATTTCATGCGTTTCAGAAGACTGGCCAATTTCAACGAATTTTATGGACCTACCTGAAAGAAAGGGATTGATAATTACGAATACTCTTTTAAAGACAACTGGAGAGTTTGTGTAGCAACACACTATACAAAAACATGCAAGAAATATCTAAGACAATGGCTCTCGTGTTGTGACCTCCATCGAGTACTTCTCTGATTCTATGCGTAATGACAATACATCAGCAGTGGATCTAGAGAAGCGAAACTTATACTGTTTATCGCTCAGATGGTTGATCTGTAAAAGTGAGCAATTTTGTAGGTGTCCGTTTATCTCCCGAGATGAATGTAGTGCCCTGTTTGATCGAAATTCAGTCATTTGGTGGCGAGACTGGAGTGACTTCACCAGGGGTTTTCAATCTGCACCTGATGATTGTCTCGTACATGAAACCAATGTTGTGCTAAAGGCGAGTAACAAACATATGTACTCATTATTAGTATAAGATTTAGTGCTGTTATTATACATCGACCACTGTTTTATTACCAGTGTGGGATACTTTAAAGGTATATAGCGAAAAATAAGAAACACGACAGTCATTTGTTGAAAGGTCACTAATTTGGCAGATCTAGCCCTGATATGGCAGCAAAATTCTATGTTTGTTCTAATCTGATTCGTCTAGAAGTAATGTATGGTAGAAGGAATTAATACTTTTTGAAGTAGTGCAGGAAAACAACTATTCTTCGAGGGTCTTTAGCGATGCTCCAAATATACGAGTTCCTCTTGAAGTCTGGGGTGAGTTTTAATCACAACCGTCGTTCGATGGAAGGAACCTCAAACCCTCATCAGGACAACAGTAAATTTAAGGTTTGCTTGGTGATGATGCAACGTACTGAATGACACAACATAGTCTTTCGTCTATTGAGCTGAAAGAGTTCAGCTGCCAGGTTCTGGTCATCCAACTCCTTGGAAATGCACCCATACCTCAGTGAAGGTTTTTAAAAATGAACCGTAATGGAGGGGTTCCATCAGTCAGTTTACGTGCCATGCGTGATACACGCGTAGGCGATCATGTATCTTTCGATACATGACTGACGAGACAGATTTTTTCCCGTAGTAGGTTGCCATTTCTTTCTGCGGTAGACAAGTTGCGATCCGGTCTGTCGTGCTTTTTACCCATAGCTTGAAGAATAGGATTCATACCTTTTCGTAAGTGTATTAGCACGTAATGGATTCGACTGGAATTCGAACTCGGCTCTCCGATTCCTCAATCTGAGCCGCTATCCATTATTCTACAACGGACCCTTAAAAAACACCACCAGCAAAACCAGACATTTATATGCAAATAAGAAAGTTAATTTAAAGAAACAGTCAGTTTCGCTTGATATTTATTTTTTAAATGAATTTGCCCCATGCAAGGCGGTAACGCCATTAGGTCGCAGGGAGTTATAGGGAGTGAAACAGTAAGAAAAGACTTTAATGAAGAGAAGTGAGGAAAAGGACAATAAAAGAACAGGTTTGAAGAAGAGAAAAAATGGTGTTGACGTTGTAAGTTTTGAATATTGTAGTTGACAGGGAAGCAAGAAATCGGAAGGGAGTTTCACAGGCGTGAAGTGCGATAAAATAAACAATTAAAATAGAAGTGACGGTTGCATCTCACTAGTTCAATAGTAAAAATGTGAGACCTATCTGCCAATTTAGTACTGCGCTTAAATTCATACAGTCGACGCACCAAAGAGAAAGGCTCATCGGAGCAATTGCCTGGAAAATATTTGCAGAAAGGATAGAGGGAAGCCACATCACGTCGGTGAGAAAGTGACTGAAGTCGTGATGCCAAGTCAGGATCGATTACATTACGGATCCTTCTTTGGATTTTCTCAAGAACCTCGAGATATTCTACCACGACACAGTGAACCAACTTTCCTATCAGTAGTCGTAGCAATTGATTCAATATGGATCGAAGATATTAAAACAGAAACTGAAGCCAGATTTTGTGAATGACATGATCGAAACATTTGTCGCCTTATCACTCGTCGGTCACGTTGACCATATGCAAGCGAGCAGAGACATTCTGTAAAACTCATGTTCTCTCCTCGACATATATATATATATATATATATATATATATATATATATATATATATATATATATATATATTAAAAAGAAGAGAGAATACCGCAAACATTTTTGGTTCTAATGTGTGTTTTTTTTAAAATATATATTATGCTTTATTTTCCATAATATATATATTTAAAAAATCCACATTACAACCAAAAACGTTTGCGGTCTCTCTCTTCTTTTCAAAATGTACACTTTTCTCTCGTTGGAACAACTATAACCTCTTATGTATATATATAACCATATATATATATATATATATATGTGTGTGTGTGTGTGTGTGTGTGTGTGTGTGTGTGTGTGTGTGTGTGTGTGTGTGTGTGTGTGAAACTTCTGCATCTCTTCTGGATGGTCTCCTTGTTTACGTTGGTGAATGCTGACACAATCCTTGCCTTCAGTTCATCTTTGGTATTACAAAGAGTTTTGTTGGTCTCCCGCTCATCTGTACCCTACATACAATAATCAAGGAGGTTACAGTCTATTGAGTTAGGCTGCCAGATGTAAGGGATTTTGTAGTTGCAGAAATTGTCTAACAACTATGTCCGTGTTCTCCTGCTTGTCTGGCAGCACTACCTCATCAAGGTACTTGATGTCCGCCTCCCTGTTGAGTCGGAGGCCCCGTGGGAAGATGAATAGAGACATATCGTCGCCATCACCAGAGATCACTCCAATCACCTTTGTAATCACCATTAGACTCATCCAACTCTTTACGAATATTCTTCACTTCCCCAGATTGACACCAGAACACTCGAAAATAGCTAAATGGTACATCAGGTGACGTCAAATGACGGTTTTCGTGTAGAAATACAGGTTCGATCCCTGTCGGAGAACGCATTTTTTTTTTCGAAATTTCTCGACCATTCAAGCCAGTAAATATAATACCATTTAATTGAAAACAGAGCATTTATGTAAATAATTTGTATCTATAAAAATAACTTAGAAACAGAAAATATATTAAATACTTATCGGTCTTAATCCATTTAATTATATGGTCATATATATGTTGGCTTGCAAAAGGGATATTCCTTTTAGGAGAAGAGATAGCTGAAAAAACCCTGGGTGCAAGTTAATATTTTGGTAAGATTCGATAGCTGCACTCGCAAAATCATTCAGTGTAATCTTCTCTTTTAATTTGTGTCATTTGTTTTTACTTTTTTGCCATTATTCATATTGTCTTTTTACAGATATATTTTATTTCTATCTGAATGTTGCACTTCGCACACACACACACACACACACACACACACACACACACACACACACACACACACACACACACACACAACCACACGCACGTAAATGGCTCACTGATTTTTTTTAATTATCTGTGAAGAATTAAAGCAAAACTAAGTTTGGTGAAGCTGTGAAAGTCTACTCTACAGAATAGTCTACAAGGTTAATATACAGACATAAATACACATACATACGAAGCCCTAAAAATAAACCCGAATGAAGCCCCGTTAGAATGTTGTCACGGGATCCTATGTGGTTAGGTAATTGCCTCGAAAATACGTTAGGTAGCCAGTGACGCTGCCGAGTCTGTTGCAGTTTCACGCTAGTTCCCACCGATTTCTCGAGACCATTATGCCAAAGTTGGACTCTTAATGGAAATCAAATTAGACGTTATTCCAGCAGGATAAAGCTTCTTTTTTTTTTACGTAGTGTTAAATAGCACAACGGATATGGCTTTTACCGACTATTTTTGTTTTGATGGAACGAGAGAGAAAGTGATTGTGTGTGTGTGTATGTATGTGTGTGTGAGAGAGAGAGAGAGGGGAGAGAGAGAAATTTCTAATCATTCACCACCGCGCAAAAATTCTCGCTGAACATTTCTTTGAGGGAGAAATTCCTTTACAATTTATCCCTCAAACACTAGCTAATTGATAATTCGTTAATTCACGTTCGAATAAGAAGACACTCATTTCCACAACATGCTTATTTTGGGGGTGCCGGAACTTACAACATGACACCTACATGCGACTGCCATTTAGTTGTTTTTTTTTTTTCCCTATGAGGATTTTCGCACGTTGGCGAAAATTCAACAACATATGGAACCACCTACTAATTAGGGGATTCTTTTTCCCCCTAATATTAATTTATTCTCCTCAACTTCAAAGACCCAACGTTACAACTTGCAGACAGGAAGAAAATGCGTATATGGAATTTTCTAGGTTTTATTTTGGGGAGTTTGTTATCTGTGTGCACCCTCCACCGTATGGATGCGCGCGTAGTGTAGCGGTTAGCAGCGCGTAAGACAACACTGGTGTGCCGTTTTCAAATGAAGTCCTAGTCAATTGCAGTCATTTTTCAACGAATGCTCTTTTAGGAAAGGAGATATTTGAAAAATGAATATTTTTTGCGAGAATTAATAGCAGCACTCTTAAGAACTTTCCTTCTAAATTGTTGTTTCTCTTAATAAGTGTGTCAATGTTTTACTTTTTGATATATATCTGAATTTTTTCACGAGTGCGCGTGCGCGCGCGCACACACACACACACAGATAGATAGATAGAGAGAGAGATAGATAGATAGATAGATAGATAGATAGATAGATAGATAGTCATTCACATACAAGCCTGTTTCGCTATTTCACAGCTCATCAGTGAGACATCCGATTGTTTCAAGCCGGGATCGAAACGCGACCGATATGGCATCAGCCAGATATTCTAACCCTAAGCTATCGGCGCACGGCAGAGAAAGGCAAATTTTAGCGTATTATATACGTGATGTATACAAGCGCCAGTAGCTAATAGAGTTAATAGCAGGAGCAACCACAGTTTTTTTTAAAGTTTTTTTTATTACTCTTTCTCTAGATTGCTATACATACACGCGCGCACACGCACACACACACACATATATATATATATATATATATATATATATATATATATATATATATATATATATATATATATATATATATATATATATATATATATATATATATATATATATATATATATATATATATATCATAAGACCGACATGAAGACGTTGAGTAGACTGACTTCTCGACTTACAGCCAAATCACGTTGAAACTCCAGTCCCCGTACGATTCACTGAAGTTAAGCAACGTCGAGCCATATCAGATGGGCGACCGCTTTGGAATGGCAGTTGCTGTAAACTGGTATGTGCGGGTGATGTAATGGGCTAAAGACCACATCACGTTGAAACACCGGTTCTCGTACGATTACCAAAGTTAAGCAACGTCGAACCTTTTCAGTACCTAGATGGGTGACCGCTTGGGAATACGAGGTGCATGATTGTGCATGTGCTGTAATAGATAACGGTCATATCACGTTGAAACAGCGGTTCTCGTACGATCGCCGGGATTAAGCAACGTTGAACCTGGTCACTAGCTATGTGTGTGACCGCTTGGGTATATTAGGTGCGCTGAGCTTGAATGTGCGGGTGGTGCATTGGATAACAGCACGGAATTGGAAATCGGAGAGCCGAGTTCCAATTCCAGTTACATTCACTTTCGCGCAAACATCCTTGGTAAATACCTTTTTCCCCCTCACCTATGAATTAATTAGTAGGACATGTATCAGTATATTAATTATTATCTCTTCAAAATTCTCACAATCTGAAAATATTTTCGAGTTTTACATTATTTTCAAAAAGCTAAATAAGTTGTAAAAATAAATCAGTCAATGAGTATATCACTTAACTGGACCGACAGGGCAAGTATCCTTGCTTAACAGCCTGTCTAGAAGAAGGAAATCTCTGAATTTAATATCCGGTGGACGTTGGGCGAGAAACTGCACCCTGGAAAAACTTACTACAGAAACCACATCAGCAACACCTATCATGGTGTTATATATATATATATATATATATATATATATATATATATATATATATATATATATATATATATATATATATATAGATTATACTTTAACAGAGGATTCGTAAGGTCCTCATTATAGTCGTCAACTTGTCTCCGACTACATCCGTCCGCTAAGGCGGCGAGCAAATCTCTTTTGCAGACGACTGCTCAGTCACATTTGTGTTTGTTCAACATACACAGATTACTAGTGGCCTATACTGCAACTAGGCTAAGCGGGCTTAAGTTACAGTTTCTGGGAGAGAACGCATAATCTGGCTTGATCAGGAGTTTTGTACAAGGTCAGCACGCTCAGATCTCGGTCACGAGGACTTATGACTTCATGTTGTCATATCCATCGACGGATTACAATCAATTCCGTATGTCTAATTTCATTCACAAAGCTTGGGTCAACAGGTGGTATATTTCGCAAACAATTTCCAAAGTTGCTGCACTCTGGGATCGCCTCCCCACACTGGTAGCATCAATAAGTCACTTTCCTGAGTAACTGACCATGGTGAGATTTGAACCCTGGTTGCATGGTCGGAAATCTAACCACTTAGCCACGAGATGCTTGATGAATGAGATCAACGTGAACAAATGTTTGTATAGTTAAACCAGTGGATAACGGTGATGTTTGATCCCGATAGCAATGTGCAATTTAACATTCTATCGTAACGTCACGATACGTCTATTAGATAAATGGCAAATGTCAACGGTAACCAATTAAGTACTGTTTCTTTTTCAAAGTACAGACTGGCTCAAGGACAAAAAAATTCGAGTTCTGGTAAAGGTTGAACGAAGTCATTATTTCATGCAAGCACATCCATCGACAGATTACAATGAATTTGAGCATTCTAATGTACTATAATTGGCTAGGCCGGCCAACTGGATCCAATTAAAAAATATTTCTATTTCAAAATATAAGCTGGCTCAAGGACAGGAGATTGTAGCTTTGGTAAAGGTTGATCGAGGAACCGATAGCAATTTGAGCATCATATTGTACGACAACAGGCGACCTCTACAAATAGACCGGCCAGCTGTACCCAATTAATAATGTTTCTTTTTGAAAGTACAGTCTAGCCCAAGGACAAAAAATTCTAGCTCGGATAATGGCTGATAGAGGCCACGATGGGAATTTGAGCATTCTCTTGTACTACAACTGCCGCCCTAAATAAGCAGGCAGGTTAGCTATACCCAATTAAATAATGTTCATTCTATTTCAGTATAGTGCGGCTCAAGGACAAAAAATTGGACTTTTGGTAAAGGTTGATTATGAGAAATTGAGCCTTTGATTATACTATTAGGCGCCCAAATTAAAGAAATGGAAATCAGCAGTATTCTGTTAAATACTGAATTTCGTTTACAAAGTATAAGTTTAGCAGTCTATCGTTATACGGCATTCACCCTACATTGATATACAAATGTCAGCGGTATCAAGTTAAATACTGCTTTCTTTTTCAACGTATATTCTGGCTCAAGGACGATAAAATAGAGGACTAATGATCTACGTTGTGATGATAAGTTTAGCATACTGTCTTACTTTGGCATGTGCTCTAGGTAAATAAGCGTACTCAATTAAATTGTTTTTTAATAAACTGGCTCAAGGGCAACCATTTGGAGCACTAGTGAAAATAGGTGTAGGCAGCAAAGAGTAGTTTATCATTCTATCTGTTTAATTAAAGTATGCGTTTTAATTAGACAGAAATCAACGGTACGCAATTAAATAATCATTTTTCAAAGTATAGCCTGGCTCAAGGACAACAAGATTTAAGTTCTTGTGAAAACTGATCGTGGTAGAGATGAAAATATTCTATCGTATTAGAGCACACGAACTAGCTAAATAGAATTCAATGGCATTAAATTAAATATGATTATCTATTTATGTATCTGCCTATATCGGTTTGTTCATTATCTATCTATTTGCCTGAATCTGTTCATTATCTATATCAGTTTGTTCATTATCTATCTATCTATCTATTTGCCTGAATCTGTCCATTATCTATCTCAGTTTGTTCATTATCTATCTATCCCAGTCTGCATATTATCTATCTCAGTCTGTTTATATCTATCTATCTATCTATCTATCTATCTATCTATCTATCTATCTATCTATCTATCTATATGTTTGTGTGTCTAATTGTCTGTCTGTTTGTCTCGGTCTTTTCTTTATCTAGCTAGCTAGTTAGCTAGTTACTAAGTCTGTTCATTATCTAGCTATCTAGCTATATGCTTATCTGAATCTGTTCATCATCTATCAGCCATTTCATATCTATCTATCTATCTATCTATCTATCTATCTGTCTGTCTGTCTGTCTGTCTCAGTCTTTTCATTATCTAGCTATCTAGCTACTAAGTCTGTTCATTATCTAGCTATCTGCTTATCTGAAACTGTTCATCATCTATCTCAGCCTTTTCATATCTCTCTCTCTATCTATCTATCTATCTACCTACCTACCTATCTATCTATCTATCTATCTATCTATCTATCTATCTGTTTGTCTGTCTGTCACTCTCAGTCTTTTCATTATCTAGCTATCTAGCTACTAGGTCTGTTCATTATTTAGCTATCTAGCTTTCTGCTTATCTGAATCTGTTCATTATCTATCTCAGCCTTTTCATATCTATCTATCTATCTATCTATCTGTGTCTGTCTGTGTATCTATCTATCTATCTATATATATATATATCTGTTTGTCTGTCTATCTGTCTCAGTCTGTTCATTATCTAGCTATCTAGCTATCTGCTTATCTGAATCTGTTCATCATCTATCTCAGCCTTTTCATATCTATCTATCTATCTATCTATCTCAGTTTGTTTATTATCTATTTATCTCAATTAAATGATATTGTAAGCATAGTCTGACTTAAGGGCAAAAAAGAGGAGCACCGCTGAAAAGACATCCGTGTAGTAATGAGAGATGTTTAGCTTTTCAATTCTACTAATGCGCATGCGCCCTAGATAAATAAGCAGAAGTGAACAGTGCCCGATTAAACACTCTGCATTTTTTTATTTTCTCTTCTTTTTTTTAATCTGCTGCTGCTACTGTCATCATTTTTGTTACAGCGTTGATTTCATGCGCAAAGACATGTGCTTCATTAACACCGGCTTCAGTAGCAAATAAAGAGTTGTTACGAACGCAGGCGACAACCAACGCCGCTACCACTCCAGCTGGTATCCGTCGATTGACTAGTTTCGTTTTGACATATTTGCAACACATTGTCAGCAGCAGTTATCTCCCTTCAATGCACGCCATGCTGAGTAACTGTCACTGCTTTCCCGCGCATTTCACGTTTATGACAGTTTTAAACATGTTTCTTTCTCTCTCTCTCTCTCTCTCTCTCTCTCTCTCTCTATATATATATATATATATATATATATATATATATATATATATATATATATATATATAATGATATGTATGTATTTATGTACAGTCCACCAAAGAAATATGCATTACACTTCAGTAAAGGAAAAACGTATATAGATATTGTAATACTAAATTTATTCAGGCATCACAAGAATAATACAAGTGAATTCGACAATCACAAGATATGCTCAAACTTTTGGTCTTGAGCTTCCAGACATTTATTAGTACGGTGAACTACAAAGTGTCCACTGTGATTGCTGTTCATGCATTTTTAGTTTCTTGTCGAAGGGTCGCCAATGTATTGCCATCTGTCGAGAAAATATCGGACTACAGAAAACAGTGTTATCGCAATTTGATAAAACTACATCCTTTCCTGAAGTCCTTATATATTTTAGCGCGCATATATATATACAGCCTTGGCCAAAATTACGGAGCACCAATGAAAAATCGAAATTATGATTCAAACTTATATATTTAAAGGTTAAGAATAGTGGAGTAAACATTAATAACAACAATCAATATTTGCTATGTCCTCCTTTTGCCTTAATAACAGCTTTTATTCGTTTTTGCATATTATTGACTAAGTTGTTGCAGGTGGTAGGATCTATTTTCTGCCACTCTTCATGAAGTTTGGCCTCTAATTATTTTTTTGATGAACATTTGTGCATTCTCACTCTTTTCCCTAAATGGGACCACAAAGTTTCAATGGGATTTAGGTCTGGGGATTGAGGGGGCCACTTCATCACTGTAATCCCTTTTTTCTCAAACCAACCTATTGAAACTTTTGACGTATGGCATGGAGCATTGTCTTGTTGGAAGATTACATCGCTTGGAATGTTATTATTAAATATTTTAGTCAAAGAGGTTCGGTAAACCTGGTCCAGCATGTTAGTATAAATTGTGGAGTTCATTCTGCCCTCACATGTGTACAACATTCCAGTGCCTCAAGAAGCCATGCATCCCCAAACGATTACGCTTCCTCCTCCAAATTTTACAGTTGGAACCACACAATCAGGATGAAATGCCTCTCCTTCCCTACGGCGAACATAAACCGCTCCAGGAGTGCCAAAAATCTGATGAAAAAAAAAAGAATTTGTTACAATCTTTGAGTAAATCTTATGGATGTGTATTCACATAAAAATTTCAATTATTACATCCAAAGGTTAGGAAAGAGAAGCTGTTAACTTACCTCAAAGTTACTTTCGTCAGACCGAACAATTTTGCCCCAATCATCAGGTGTCCCATTTTCATGGTTTTTTGCAAATTCCAGTCTTTTTTTCTTGTTGGCCTGAGACAAGTATGGCTTCTTCCTGGCTTTGCATCCTTTTAATCCCACTTCTAATAACCTTCTTCTCACTCTTCGAGCTGATATGTTTTTGTTTTCACCCTCCCTAAGTTCAGCAGCAAGCTCTGAAGAACTTTTCCTCCTATCTGCAAGGGATGCTCTTTTCAAAGATCTGTCTTCCCTGGCGGTTGTAGACTTTTTACGGCCTTATCCTTTTCTGTTTTTGAAAGACTTTGTTTCCTTGTGCCTTTTAATCGTTGTTTGAACCCCCTTCCTTGAACATTCCATCTTCCTGGCAATTTCTACCTGAGAATATCCTTCATCAGATAAAGCAACAATTTGTGCCCTTTTACTCTCTGAAAGCTGCTTCTTTGGAGGCATTTTCAATTAAATATACTATTATAGCACTGGTAGGAATCAAATATTACCCGAAAATTACGAAACCACCTTTAGTATGACAATGAAACATTTTGAATATTGAAATGAATTTAGTACAAAACTCAGCTAAAGCTCTTGAGAGAGGCTTTAAAGCAGAAAAATACTACAACCTACTGTTAAATATTTTACATTTGCTCTCAATTGTTCACTGTACGATTCTTAACCTTTAAATACGAAGGTTTAAACTATTATCTCAATTTTTTTATAGGTGCTCCATAAATTTGGCCATGGTTGTATATATACATATATATATATATATATATATATATGAACAAGAATAGTTTAAGGTATGCCATCTTTATGGAATAATGTGATCAATATCATAGCGCGTATGTAAATATAAGCGTAAACATGGAAGTCAACACTCAGAGACGACAGTCTGTTTCATATTAAACGCGATCATCAAGCCACATGCGTCGCGTATTTCTAGACTATTTGTATATACGGGTCAATGCTGCATTGTGAGTAGTCTATTCTAACGGGTTTTCGCGGGAGTTGTTTGTTAATTTTTTATTATTGACTTTATTGATTTATTCATTTGGATTAATTTGCTTTACTTGTTTTTGCTTATATATTTTTATTATACTTATTTTTATTTATTTATTTATTTATTTATTTCAGTTTTTTAGGTAGCGTAGTAAAAATTTGCTTTCATGTCTGCATTCTGAGATGAGTTCTGATCGTTTATTTAGTAGTTTGTTTTGGTCTGGGAAGGTAATTACAACTGTTTTTCCTGCAAGCAGAGTTTGCAGGTTTTGGATTGATTGTTGTAAGCTGATGTTCTGTTCCTTATTTTACATGGTATTTTTGGTGTGATTGGCTTTTATTTTGAAACTCAAATACAAAACTGAGTGTAAGAAAATGCATTTGAACTTTGATGATAAGAGGATCAATACATTATATTACTATATCCGATCCGGCTCCCAGAAGGTGTTTATTTTTCTTGTTTTTGTTATACACACACAGATATATATATATATATATATATATATATATATATATATATATATATATATATATATATATGTGTGTATGTATGTATGTGTGTGTGTGTGTGCGTATGTGTCTGTGTTTAATTTCCCGGATAGACTTGGAATGCACTGTGCTGTTCACGTATTTACTATTTGTTAAAGATGTTTTATGTGCGTAGTTTCTTTGTTTCCAGGGTCCTTTATTTACTCTTATGTATATTTTTCTTCGTTATCTGATGATTTTACCGTGGTTTGGTATATTATATTGTTTTATAAGCAGTTGCCGTCTAAGAGACTTTCTTTCTTCGTTCTGCAGTTAGAAGTGGGTTTAATTTGTTTGGATGATTTGTTGATAATTTTCCTGTTGTGCTTTTTTTTATTATGAATGTCATATTCTCGGTGCAACTGTAGCTGATTTTTACTATGTTTTTGTTGAATATTTTGTGGAGAGTGCTTGATTCGGGGAAGAGTTTGCGTCAGATATTGATGTATAGTTTTCCTGCATTTGTTTTTACATTTTTGTTTTACCATGATTTTTTTATGTTGAACCATATGATGTTTCTCTACCCGTTGGCTTTTTGTCCTCTGCGTTGTGTATCTTTTTTTATATACAACGAGGCCAAGAAAGACTATGTAACAGCCCTAAAAGATAGTGGATTCCCGGCAACACTCACATATTCACTCAGCCTTTAGTGTTTTAAATCAATCCACTCTACGTAGATCTTTTTTTCTCGTAGCACAATACGTTATATATAGACAAATATAGATTAACAAACACATACTTTCTGGTCTCTTGCCGTTGGATCTGATAAGGTGGTTTAATTTATTGTCCCTCTTATCGTCTTAACGCATTTTCATTACACGCAGTTTTCGCTTTCATTCTGAAGAAGGCGAACACAAAACACGTCACGAAACGCTTCTCCACTTTGTGTCACCGTCTCCAATATCGATCTTTCTAGCTAACAAGCTGTCTTGTTGGAAAGAAAGTTCTCGCAGTTTGTAAAACATTAACCGCCAAGACTTTACTTCCAACAAAATATTTTATAGAGCTATAAAAGTTCAAAAGACTTACATTCCAACTTAAAGTTCGCGAATGCAGCGCTCGTCAGTTAAGTTAAATCTTATTTTTCTGTACTTAGCTATTAAACATAGTTGCACTATTATTGGGGGGTATTAAGTGAAATTTACGCGGAAGCCGTCCTCACAAGTCATCATAACCGAATGTTTGAGAGTATTGGCTTTGTTTAGACTGTTGATCTAAACCACAGATGGGCTTTGTGGGTGATGTGTCTGAGCAGGTGACAGCAACGGGGATTGGATAGCCGCTCTATTAAACAGGCATAGTGGGATACGAGTCACCAGCCATTACAGTAAAATCTTGATAAAGTGAAATCGATGATGTTATGCAATCTATCAGGAAATACTTCAGTGGATATAGTGTTTTCTTTTGCTTTTAAGATAAACTGGATATACATATCTTGTACTCTTGTAGAACTGATATGAGTTGCTCTTTCGTAAGATTAGATTTAATGGTATCATGGCTATAACAAACAGCATTGAATATCGATTAATTGATTCGTTTTTTACGGTTTTTCGACCCTTTTCAGTTTATTTAAAGCTAAATCTACATCTACGTAGGTTGGTTCACCTTGTCGTGCCAAAAGATTTTCGCGTCACAATTTATCTTGCACATTTATAAATCAATCATTTGTCCGTGCACTGGATACTGCTGCTATATCTAGTCTGATGATTCTGCTATACATCCCGAGATTCTTAGGATCTGTAGTTTAATCAGTCCTGACCTAGGCATCTCGGTTTCCGTCACTTTTCCACCGACATGAAGTGGCTTCCTTCTGTCATTTCTATAAGTATTTTCATGACAATTGTTCTGGTAAGTTTTTTCTCCTTGGCGCTCCGGTTGCATGGAATTAAGCGCGCTACTATGTCCTGTTCCTATAGTTTCTTTTCTCGCACTTCTCGCCTGAGGAACACCATTTCAGTTTCTCGCTTCCCTGCCACATACAAACTTCAAAGATTTAAATGCAACGCCAATTGCCATATTCTGTTTTCCTGGACCCTGTTCTTTTATTCCCCTTTCTCCTTATTAAAGTCTTCTCGTTCACTTTCACCTCCAGTAACCCGTTGCGTCATAGTGGCATCATGGTCTTCTTCGGGATGAAATGATTAAAAATAAATCATTTTTAATCGGAGAGTCGAGTTCGAATTCTAGTTGGGGTCGTTGTATTCTCTTACGCGCAAATATCCTTGGAAAAGTTATGTATCCACGTCTTTTCTCCCCAGCTAGGGATTAATTAGTAAGACTTGTATTACTGAAACCATAATTATCTCCGAAAAATTCTTATAATCTAAAAATATTCCCTATCTTTAAATAACCCACAAAAAAAGTTGATAAGACGTAAAAAACGAATCAATAAAAGTAAATATGGCAGCCATACGTCATATTTGGCGGGATCTGACTCATTTAAAGGCAGAGCGTGGTAGGTGGAGTCATGTACATTCTGGAGTGCTACCAAGAGCTGACAAGCTAGGAATCGTGTATATGAGTTTCACTTGAGATTTTAGATGACCTTTAGTCCCAAAAGCGGTTCAAAAGAATTCAGATATGAATTCCACCTCTGATTCCTGCTTATTTAGTGTTATTCGAATATCCAGCGATGTTTTCCTATATTCATTATTTCATTTTTTCGAAGGGGGTCGTCTATTATCTCACGTATATCCTGCAGTTCTAGACCCGATATATATTTCTTTTCTTCTTGGTTAGCAAGACATTGGTTCGAAGCTTCTTCAAAGGTCTCGTCTCCTCATTTCGTGAGCATGCAATATATATAGCCTCTAACGAATTTTAGCTTAGACTAATGGATTTAACGACATTTCAACCTTTTCTGTGCCATTCAAGATGAAAACCATTATACCTTATTTTACATTTTGTTATATATTTAGTCTGTTTTACATTATTATCAATAATATTTCGGTTATATTTTGAAAATGCTTTATTATTAATTATTTCATCCCACACAAGGAGATAGTGCCACTAAGACGCAAGGTGGGTACTGGAAATGAAAGTGAACGAGAAGGCTTTAGTGCGGAGAAAGGTGAATAAAAGAACAGGTTTCAGGAAGACAGAAGATGACGATAATGCCACTAAGACACAAGGAGATACTGGGAGTGAAAGAGAATGAGAAGACATTAGTGGGGAGAAAGGACAATAAAAGAACAGGTTTCAGGAAGACAGAAGATGGTGATAATGCGACTAAGACGCAAGGGGTTACTGGGAGTGAAAGAGAATGAGAAGACATTAGTGGGGAGAAAGGACAATAAAAGAACAGGTTTCAGGAAGACAGAAGATGGTGATAATGCGACTAAGACGCAAGGGGTTACTGGGAGTGAAAGAGAATGAGAAGACATTAGTGGGGAGAAAGGACAATAAAAGAACAAGTTTCAGGAAGACAGAACATGGTGATAATGCCACTAAAACGCAAGAGGTTACTGGGTGTGAAAGAGAATGAGAAGACTTTAGTGAGGAGAAAGGACAATAAAAGAACAGATTTCAGGAAGACGTAACATGGCGATAATGCAACTAAGACGCAAGAGGTTACTGGGTGTGAAAGAGAATGAGAGGACTTTAGTGAGAAGAAAGGTCAATAAAAGAACAAGTTTCAGGAAGAGAGAAGATGGCGATAATGCCACTAAGACGCAAGGGGTTACTGGGAGTGAAAGAGAATGAGAAGACTTTAGTGAGAAGAAGGGACAATAAAAGAACAGGTTTTAGGAAGACAGAAGATGGTGATAATGCCACTAAGACGCAAGAGGTTACTGCGAGTGAAAGAGAATGAAAGGACTTTAGTGAAGAGAAAGTACAATAAAAGCTCAGAGTTCAGGAAGACAGAAGATGGAGTTTGGTGTTGCATTTAAATATTGGAAGATTACAGATGGTAGGGAAGCAATAAACAGGCAGAGATTTCCAAAAGCGAGAATAGAAACTATTCCAAGTGAACATATGTTTCCATCTTGCTAGTTCGGAAGTAAAACGGTGTTACCGAGTTACCAATCTAGTGGCACGATTAAGCTCATGCCATCGAAGTGCCAGTGTCAGGGATGTTTTCAATTGAACCTTGAAGCGTCGTTTTGGGCCTCCACGTTGCATTTTGCCGCCGGCGTCTTCTCCAAACAGGGCGATACGTGGGAGTCGAGTGTGACGCATTCCGAACACCTCTGAAATGTAAACATAAATGAAAGGAGTTATTTCCTCTCAGATGGCTTTTTTTTCCCTCAAGAACTGGTACTTTCTGAAAGAGACTCCTGCATGGAGACTTACCCGAACAATTTTAACCTCTCAAATCAAGTGTCAATCCTTACCTATCCTCTATATCCTCATAGTATTAACTTCTTTCCTCCTCCTCCAACGTTCGTATCATAAATTTCATTAAATTGTGTGACTTTTATATCTTAAATCTTTCATCTTGTCCGATGTGCCGTGTCCGTTCAGGAAGTGATCGGACATCGCTCGCTACAATTTCTTTATTTTTTGGGGCTCTTATTAAGGTTCGTCTTTTTACTATCACTCGCACTCCCTCTTCTGCAATCCATATACTCAAGCTCTCTATGTAGGTTACGCGATCCTTCCTTCTGTTCTCTTTCCTTCCTGTGAGTGTCAAATTATCAAAACTCTCTTTCCTCATTATATGTCCCAGAAATTTTAACCGTCTCTCTCATATTTGTAAACATAACACATATGTAGAATTATATACGACCATATGCATCAACTACCTGCATATATATATATATATATATATATATATATATATATATATATATATATATATATATATATATATATATATATATATAGCAATTCATCATGGTGTTATACATTAGAGTCATCAGTAATTTCTGTTTTGACAATCAACTGTAATGTATTGACGAATATATCATTCTAACTAACCCCTTCCTTTGATATCTCACAACACGACATGAAAAGTGGATCGCATAAAGCAATGTTCAACGGAACGTAAATTTAAAAAAACAAGCAGTAAAAAATAAATGTACTCGGTGGAAGGAAGCTAATCTTTTGCCTGTGGTGAAATCGTCGGACTATTATTCATTTAGACTTCTTAAAACACAATGAAACATGCACATCTATACGTCTAGCAGCTGAAACGTGCCCATTAAAGTCAAAATGCGCTCTGCGATCATCAATAAGAAATGTGCTGTTCTCCTCCATGGCAACACAAGGCCGTGTACAGTAAGAATAAAATATGGTAAAATGGCTTCTTATTGAGGTTCCCTGTGATATCTTTTATTCGTGTGAGTTCTAATGTGAAGAGAAACTTCATAGAAACTTATTTAGAACCAGAAAGATACGAATGAAATCTGAATGCGCATTGCAACAGCGAAAGATGCCTTTCAAAAACAAAGCCAAGTATTAAAAGATAAGAAAATGTTGTTAAACAGTAAGAAAAGAATGCTGAGCTGGTATGTAACATCTAATTTCGTATATGGCGGCGGTTGCTTAACAGTCTCCTCAGCGATGAAAACTAGCGACAGAGAATTGGTTTTAATGAGGAGTCCGAAAAATAACGTGGGCAGAACAAGTTTTAAGGAAAATAGAAGTTTTTTTTAATCGTTTCACCCCCAAGCAAGGTGTCAATGCCACAAGAACGCAGAGGGTTACAGGAAATGAAAATGAAAAAGAATAAGAAGACTGAAAATGGGGACAATTGAGGAAAGACCAAAAAGTTACAGCGTTCAACAAGACAGAAAATGGCGATTGAAATTGCATTTCAATTTTTGAAGATTGTAGTTATCAGGGAAGAAAGAAATCGGAAAGGAGTTCCACAGGTCGGAAGTGCGAGAAAAAAACGGTTGAAGTATAAATGACAGATACGCGTAACTAGTTCAACAATAAAAAAAAGTGAGACCTAGTTGCCAATATAGTAGCATGCTTAAATTACTGTAGTCGGGCATCAAAAAAAAAAAAAAACTTCGTCCATGTGTATTTACCGTAAAAAATTTGCAGAACATATAGTAGGAAGCCATAACAAATGATAGGAAGTTGTGGAGAGCCATGATCACCTATTTAATGAGTTTCTGTGAGTAGATGACAAAACAGATAAAGAGGGATGGTAGAGAGTCAATTGATACTAAGAGCAACACATGATAAGAAGTTGTGGAGAGCCATGATCACTTAATCAGTTTCTGTGAGTGGATCACAGAACAGGGAGAAAGAGGGATGGAAGAGAGTAAATTGATACTAAGAGCAACAACTGATAGGTTGTTGTGGAGAGCCATGATCAGCTACTTAATGAGTTTGTGTGAATGGATGGCAGAGCAAGGGCAAAAAGGGATCGTAGATAGTCAAATGTTACTTACAGCAGCAAGTGATAGGAAGTTATGGAGAGCTATGATCAAGCTTGCCTGAATTGATGGCAGAACAAGGACAACGAGGGATGGTAGTGAGTTAAATATTACTTAGAGAAGCAATTGATAGGAAATTTGGAGAGCCATGATTGACAAAAGATAAGTTTCTCAAGTCCACTAACTCTCATAGCTCTTTTCATTACTGATGTGGCTTTCCTTCCTAATCTTTTGTTTGAAGGAACGGAAAACGTCAGCATTTTCATTATATTCTAATTTTCTAACCGAGTTACATTGTCAGGAAAATAGGTTTCTCAAATCCAGTAACTGTTATCGCTCTTTCTAGTACTGATGTGTGTTTCCTTCCTAATCTTTTATTTGAAGTCATGTGGAATGTCATCATTTTGATTATGTAATCTTTTGGAAGTTACATGTACTAACCAATTTAGTTGTTGCTGCTGTTGGTAGCCATCATATAATGTGGTTTTGTTATTTGCTTCAATTCTTTGTTTTTGTGTAGCATCAGGTTTTGACGATATGGGAGGACTGATATGACATAACAATCCAGTACTCTTTTCTTTGTTTCTAATTAAATCTTCTTATTTGTACTTGAAAAAACATTATAAACAATGACTTCGAATGGTTTTTAGCCACAATTCCAATCCTGAAAAGTAAAGAGGGCCAATGAAAAGCAACGCGTAACATACTTAGCGGGCTTAAGCAAGTGGATGGCAGAACAGGGTTTGGGAGAAGTAGCGAAAAGACAAACCTTATTGAGAGCTACAAGCGATAGGGGAAAGTGGAGAACCATGATCGCCTACGTCCTGAAAGGACACGGTACATAAAAGAAGAAACGCAATAAAAAATAAATAGACAGACCTTATCAGTTGAACTGAGTCAAATTTGTTTGGATATATGTCACGGATAGGGATATAGTTGATCGAAGTAGCTAAGTGGTTTTGGCTCCTGTAACCAAGTAATACACGGTAGCAGTAATCGGCTGGTACTCATCGTAGTCGTAGGCAATAGGTGTAGACCAATAGGATAGCCAATGGCGTAGTCCAATGGGCGTCGTATTCCTCTTGACTTGGTCTCTCCGTCAGTCTGTATTTATGACTGACATCAGCCAATCATAATCCAGTGAGGGGGAACACAGGTGTATGCATATTCCATTATATCAGGATAAATATTTGCTGCCTAAATATACCTTTTTTGTTTAGTGTATCTACCTGTGTTACCATGGGAGGCAAGGTAAAATTATTTAAATAAGATAAAAATAAATCTTTCGTAACATTTTGATAGAATTTACATTCACAGTAGATGTTTTATTGTAATTAAAAATCACTTACTTACTTCTTAAAAATATGCAGAAGAAATAAAAACATTCTATAGTGGTAGACAAACTTAGTAATAAAACAGATATAAAAAAAAACGAGTCATCCTTCAATTAAGGTTAGGGACATGTCGGAGCCGCTGTTTCACAGTCGCCATTTTGACTGAAAAGCGCTTGAAGAGCAATCACCCTGACATTACACTTGGGAAAAAGATCAACCATGAATTAATATTGTCGTACATTGAGATAAGAATATCGTGAATGCGAGACAGGTGAACATGGACCAAGGACCCTGCAAGAAAATTCAATGAAATATAGTTAGCAGCAGCACAAGTTGTCCCTGTTGCGGTTAGCATACTCGGGATTATTTCCAAAAATTTATCTGCTAGACGAGACGATTTGGGGATATCCAGCCTTTATTGGGAGTGCGTAGGTGGCAGCGTCGCTTAGAATAGCTCATGTACTAAGGAAAGCGTAGTGCCTTAAAGCTATGGGTAGAAGCTGAAACATATCATCATCATCCTGGACGAAACAACTAAGAGTGGGAGGAGATATCGAATAATAATAATAATAATAATAATAATATTAATAATAGCACATGTTTTAACGTCTAGCAAACCACGTATTCTAGTAAATTACTAGAGATAACTAAAAGGGCTCAATATTTCAAACAGAGCAAGAATAGATAACACATACACACACTCATATATATATATATATATATATATATATATATATATATATATATATATATATATGAGGTAACCAAAAAAGTTGTGTGCGTTTTTTAAAGGAAAAAAAAGAAAATGCTTCACAGTATGCGTAACTTATATTTAGTCTTCGAAGTAATCGGCATCGGCATCCAGCACCTTCTGCCATCGTGTCTCCAGCTCTTCAATGCCCTTGCAGTAGAACTCGGGGGCTTTTGACGCAAAGAAGTCCGTGAGGGCTTTGCGCAAGTCTGCTTCATTGGCGAAGGATTTCCCACGAAGATGACTATCCAGGGAGTGGAAGAGGTGGTAATCGAACGGCGCAAGGTCAAATGAATAAGGTGGATGGCACAAAGTCTCCCATCCAAGTTGCTGTATGGTATCCCTGACCACTCGCGCGACATGGGGCCTGGCCTGGCGTTTTGTCATAGAGGAAAAGCACACCTTTGCGATTCACCAGTGCTGGCTCCTTCTGGCGCAATGCCTGTTGCACACGTTTCAATTGTTGCGAGTATAGATCTCCAGTGACCGTTTGGCCCGTTGGTAGCAGTTCATAATGAACCACTTGAGGACCTGTCCACCAGACACAAAGCATAATCTTGCGTGGGTGCATAGGCGGTCTTGCGGTGTGAGGGCCAGCATTCTGAGGAGACAACCAATGTCTGGAACGCTTGTGAGTTTCGTAGAGAACCCACTTTTCATTACTGGTAAGGATGCGGTACGGTGGCGAGAAAACAGCGATACGCAGGCTGCAACTCGTTGTCCCTTGTGGACCTCCAACAGCGTTTGCGGAACCCACTTGCTCAGTTTGTACGTCTTACCTAGGCGGTGCAGGTGAAGTCTAACAGTTTCATCAGAAACGTTGAACTGTCTTGTAAGTTCACCACACGTTAGACTACTGTCCTCTTCAATGGCTGCCTTCAGGACTCCGTCATTCAAGACCTGTGGTCGTCCACTGCGAGGATCATCATGGAGAGACAAATCCCCCGACTTGAATTTTCGAAACCAACGCCTTGCAGTACGTTCATCCACAGCACTATCCCCAAACGCTTGACATATGCGGCGACTTGATGCAGCTGCTGATAAGCCCACTTTGAAGTCGTAAAGCAAACAGCCCCGAACGAGATCTCTTTCATCCTTCATCACAGCTGTCCGGCTTATAACTGATGGCCGGGCACGGTGCGCGTGTTTTTTTATAACGTCTGATGTTCCTACTTACGGCTGTCCGAATTTGAAAACAATTGGTACATGCATTTCGTATATATTTCAACTTCATTCAATGACTAATCAAAAAACGGACAGAAATGTTTTGGTTACCTTATATATATATATATATATATATATATATATATAGAGAGAGAGAGAGAGAGAGAGAGAGAGAGAGAGTGAAATGAGAAGAAATGAGGTATAATTCCTCTGTACGTAATATTTAATTTAAAAGAGCGCTCAATATAGAGTAGAGCTAAATATTATTTATTTTAGGATATCAAAACAAAAACATGTTAAAAATCGCTACACAATTACAATCATGTTTCAACACCCCAAATGTGTCTCCTCGGGCGATGTTAACCTACTGGCCAACGAAATATTAATTTAATTTCAAAAGCATAATACTTTTAAAAATAGGCTTGTGTGCTTTGCGTAATTAACCAATCGATTAAATCCACTGGAAATATTTTTCTCTAAATATAGGTCATGACACGCAGCTGATTGCATATAAATCCTACACAATTTCCTTATACATAATACTAACATTTTAAACCAATTTAAAAATATGGATAATAATGCACATTCAAAGATAAATACTGTTGATAATACCAACCAATGTAATTGCAAGAATTCTAATGAATGCCCATTACGTAATCAATGTTTAAACAACTCTCTTGTTTATCTAAATAATACTTCTACAATAGAGAATCCAACTGTTGAAAAATGTTAAATTGGTATTACTAAGAATTCTTTTAAGACAAGGTCGTATCAACGTGTCTTATCCTTCGCCAATAGTACTTATAAAAATAGTACATCTAAATATTTTGGGAATTTAAATGAAACTAATAAAACTCCTACGGTAAAATGT
Source organism: Acanthosepion esculentum (assembly GCA_964036315.1). Lineage (NCBI taxonomy): Eukaryota > Metazoa > Mollusca > Cephalopoda > Sepiida > Sepiidae > Acanthosepion > Acanthosepion esculentum. Next base: position 94,048,080 of record OZ038493.1, on the reverse strand, counting down.
AAAATAAAAAATCTAGAACTTGCAGATATTTAAATGAACCCAGTTTTCTATGTTTACATGAAAAATCAGAAATTATCAGATTTTCTGGTAAAAATTCCTTATTAAACCAAAGAAGTGAATTGACTGTAAATTGTAGGCATAGCCTACATTTTACCTTATAATATGTTTAAACTTTGAATTAGATAATACTTTTTCTTATATTAATAATCAGTAGATAAACTGTGGTGCACATTATATGGCTTATATTCTATTTGTAAGATCCGTTTTCATTTAATATTGCTTTGTATTAATGTTTGCTTAGTATTATTAACATCTTATCTCTTAGATGCCTTGAGTTATTATTATTAACATCTTATTGAATAGTTGGTATTGTTAACATCTTTTATGGATGCTCTATATTTAAAGGTTAATTTTCTCTTTATTTAAATATTAATTTGCCAAAAGAGTTATTTATTTTTTCAAACGCTTAAGTTATTTACCAGTTTCTTAAAAGGGTCTTTTATTTATAAAAAAAACCATATGTAAGGAGTTGAACGAGCATATGATTGATTAGAATTGTGTCAGATTTCCTCCCTGTCCCTTTTAGCTTTTACTTATGTGGTAAGTTGAAGGGTAGACCTCGATACATCTTACGAAATAATGTAACAAATTGTATCTGTCCATAACAAAATTGTCCAGGATTTATATGCAGACAACTTCGTGTCATGACCTGTATTTAAAAAAATAAATTTTTCGGTGGGTTTGAATTTAGTGTAGGTCACATTTGATTGGTTAATCACGGCAAAGCACACAAGCCCATTTTTTAAAAGTATTTCAGTTTTTAAATTAAATTAATCTTTCGTTAACCAGTAGTTTAACATCGCCCGAGGAAACACATTTATGGTGTTGAAACATGATTGTAATCATGTAGCGATTTTTAACATGTTTTTGTTTTAATATCCTAAAACAAATTATATACACACACACACACGCACACACACACACGCACACACACACACACGCACACACACACACACGCACATATATATATATATATATATATATATATATATATATATATATATATATATATATATATATATATATGGGGGGGCATTATAAAAATAAAGACAATACCAGCATCGTAGGGATATTTGCATAACAATATTTTAAACGCACAGAATTGATTTATATATCTTTTTTGGCTTGTCAATCCATTGAATGTTATTTACGGAAAATAATTTTTGAAGTGTCTTGATTTTTTGTCGGGTGAGGGGGAATTATAATTTTAGTGATACAAGTTTTCCTAATGTCTTGGAGGAGGATCAGAGGTGGATTCATAGCCACCCTTTCCCAAGACCATTTGCGATTAAGTGGGTATAACTTCAATTTGGAATTGGAGCTCGGCTCTCCAATTAACAATTCTGAGCCATTATCCATTGCACTACCTGCATATTTAGTCTTCCAACACCTGTTATTCCCAAGCGGTGGCGCATATGTGTAATGAACGGAGCTCGACGTTATTTGGCTTCGGTTATCTTGTGGAAACCGGTGTCTCAATATGATGTCGACCTAAACGTTTTCCTTTTGTCTTTCTATCTTCATATATATATATATATATATATATATATATATATATATATATATATATATATATATATGTTTAAAAAAAACAACAGTGACTCCTATGCTATTAGGCATTACTCTTCAAGTATGAATTGAGTTCTCCGAGCCACTGGTGTATTTCGTATAGAGAAAAACGTTAAAATTCCCTTCTTTTCTGCCGTCTGACGATGTTCTAGACGTAAGATATTTGACTGATGTCAGATCAGTCTGATTTCGGTTCCAGCTTGAAGCAATCGGACGTCTAGCCACACTGAGGAGCTATGATACAGCGAAACAATCTGTCTGTGGATGATTGTGTATGTATATATTCTGCTTATACCTTTTTTTTATGGATACACTTATTTGAGTAAATGCTCAGGTTTTCTTTTTAATTAAACAGTATTAATTATATTTACTGGCCTGAATGTTGGCGAAATTTCGTGCTCTGGGGTCATGATATATAATTTTATATATATATATATCAAGAACAATTTTAGGGGAAAAGTATGACAAATTGGAAAAGGTTTTCGTGTGATATCACAATGTCGAATATTTAATAACAAAAGAGGCAAAAAATAATCCAAATGAAATCTGTTGTATTTGAATTTAAAATGCTCACTTTCTCCCTTCCATTCGTTCTCATAAACGTAAGTATATTCTTAGTCCTAAAATATCCTGGAGGACGAAACGCATCGCAAGAAAACTTTTAGATACATACATATATATATAATAAAAAGAATTGAATACTAATATTCCATGGTCATAATTTATTCCATCTAATTATGACCATGGAATATTAGTGTTTAAGTCCTTTTATTATATCCTTACTCTGTCCTAGACATCGAGTTCTACCTGGATCATATCCTCTTGGAATTATTTTTATACATATATGTATGTGTATGTATAATTGTATATGTATGTGTACATTTACCACTAATATTGTCTATATATATATATATATATATATATATATATATATATATATATATATATATATATATATATATATATATATATATATATAGCTATAATGGTTATAACCAAATAATTAGATATTATCAACTGTACATATGTGCGTTAGAGAGCATACACAGGTATGCGAATAAATATTTACTCAATTTAATTTAAGGTGTAAACAAAACAGTGGTCAATGTGGTTAGACAGAGCTAAGAAGTATATATATATATATATATATATATATATATATATATATATATATATATATATATATATATATATATATATGTGTGTGTGTGTCTATTTATGTTTTGAACAATAGAAAATATTAACAAATTAAAATTTTCAGACACTGTGTTGTATATTAATATTTTTTTGTTATTTTATTATTTCAGTTAGGTTCGTCGACTAGTTTCGGTCAGCATGGCCATCAGCAGCAGAAAAAAAATTAGGAGAAAAAATTTTTCTGCTTATTAGTACCAGTGAACTACTACTACTGAAGGAGTGAATGACTGTTTATGAAGAAAATGAGCTTTATCTGTAGTTTTCATTTCTTTTTTATCGTTAACGTTGGTCAGTTCTTATGTTGTTCAAACGGCCTCTTTCAAGTTGTTTTTTTAGAGGCTGGAGAGATTCAGAATTCCCTTCATGGCCATTTTGACAGTTTTATTGGTTGACGGGAAGGTGATGTGTGTGTGTGCTAAATGTATGTTATCTTTTAATTTTTTGAAAATGTGTATGATGTGTGTAAGTCTATATATTGGTATAAGTGTGTGTATAAGTGTGAGACCTCAACACTTCTGCGAGCATGTCTGTCTTGTGTGGGTGAGAAATGTGGGTAGAGCTTGATTATAATGTTTTATATTAATTCTATCTATGTTGTTAAATTTGTGTTTAAGCCCGTCTGGACGAAGTGTTTTGAGGCACAGAATCCATTTGTCTTCATGTTCCTCTAGAATTTTTCTAAGGTTTTATAATATCTGTCTGTTTCTATTTTTTCAATTATAGTGAATTTGGCATTTTTTTCTTGGCGGAAATATTGTTCTACAGATAACAATCTTTCGTAGGGAGCTGGATTGATCCGATTACGATAATTATTAAGTAGTCTGTAATGAAAGGGCCATTCAGATTTTCCCACGTATTCTTTCAGGCATAGTGTGCATTTCAATAGGTAAATTATGTTATGACTTCTACAGCATATATATATATATATATATATATATATATATATATATATATATATACAGACCAAAAATGTCAGTCTCCTCTTGTATAATTTTCCAATGTGTAGATTGCAGTCATATGACTTAAGAATTTCAGTCATTGTGCATTATTACGAGCTAATAGTTCCCCACGAATGGCCTAGGAACCTATTTTTAATCGAATCGCCACAATTACCAATATATATATATATATATATACCACATATATATATATATACCATATATAAATATATATATATGTGTGTGTGTGTGTGTGTGTGTGTGTGTGTGTGTGTGTGTGTGTGTGTGTGTGTGTGTGTGTAAAAACTTCTTAGAATTAACCTGTAGAAAAAGACAATATGTTTTAAGGAAAAAGACAAAAGGGAAACTGTTGTTTTAGCCGACGCGTTTCGCCCAATTTGGGCATTTTCAAGGCAAAAAAACGAAATGAATTTATTGAAACGAGAATGCCGCCATTGAATATTATACAAATATTAATCTACGCTCAGGTTTTTTTTTCCCAATATCACCTTTCCTAACAGAAGTACTACCCTCCCAAGCCAACGTACACGACAAATGTCTCAAGAAATCAAATGAAAATGGTTGAATCCGTCAACACAACAATACAAACAATATTTTACATGTGAAAATATTTTCTTCAAACATAAAGTAATTGACGTAATTTTTCAGTTGACCATATGAATATGCAATCAGTCAGTTATGTGCCATGCGGGATACACGCTTAGGCGATCCTGTATCTTTCGATACATGACTGACGAGGCAGATTTTCTCCCGCAGTAGGTTGCCATTTCTTTCTGTGGTAGACCAGATCTCGACATTTTGATTTCTTATTTATATATACTTTGTTTCAATAAATTCATTACTTTTTTTTTTTTTTTTTTGCACTGAAAAAGTCCACCCTGGACGAAACTCGTCGGCAACAACTACAGTTTTCCTCATGTATTTTTCCTTAATACATACATATATACATATATACTTACATATATATATATATATATATATATATATATATATATAGTGTGTGATGTGGTGTGTGTGTGTGTGTGTGTGTGTGTGTGTGTGTGTGTGTGTGTGTGTGTGTGTGTGTGTGTGTGTGTGTGTGTGTGTGTGTGTGTGTGTGTGTCTGTAAATGGAATTCTTATTTCATCAAGCCAACCGGTGATAACACAAATTAGATAAACAACTATTATGGAAACAGTTTTTTTTCAGTTGTTTTTTTTTACATCCGTTTCTTACCTCGTCTTTTAAGACTGGTTCAGTGGTTCTCAAGATCACTAAGCAGAATAATACAGAGTTCGAACCTCCTTGACTAAGCCATTAAGATGGTATAATGTCCGATCACGCTGTGCGTGGTAAATAATCTCTTTCGCTATAATTCACATCTCTTGTTTTCTCTCGTTGATAGTCATGTACGTGTCTCTACCTATCAATATATGGATTCTGATATCCTTTCGGTCGGCATGAATACATGCCTCCATAACTGGACATCTTACTGGGTTGACGCTCGTGTGAACACGCGTCTTTGCAAAAGATGGAAAGGATATTCATGATCATCCAAAAGTATTTGTGTAAGGGAATGTAGCGAACCCGACTGAAACTGAGATCATTGATTTCTAAACCGTAGCCGTTATCGAATACACCACGTGCACATTCAAGCTTAAGGCACCAGGTATTCTCAAGCGATCACCCAATTTAGATACAGACCAGGTTCGTGGTTGCTTAACTTCGGTGTAAAAATGTATTGTTGGTCAGTTTATTATAAAATGTATTGTTGGTCACTTTATTATAAAATGTATTGTTGGTAATTTAACTGTAAATATGTATTGTTGATAATTTTTTATATAGAAATGTATTGCAGGTATTTTTGCTATAAAAATCTATTTTTATACTTCCATAGTGTTTTGTGGGGAGTTCATTATTTGCCCATAACTGGGACCCTAACAGGTGCGACCACCCTGGACTTTGGAACAACAGCAATTAAAAAGGTGGTTCTACGCTCTTTAAAACCTCCAATATCCTGATCAGGGTCATTTCAGCCGGATATAGTTTATCGTCTCACCCAGGACTGGTTAGGAAATTGTCAGCATTTACTACCGTATAGGAAGATTGATATTACATAGCCTTTAAGCCCTCTTGTTTGTATTGTTTCTTAATACTTTACTTAAGTTCTGGAAGGCATCTTTTGATATTTCAATCCACCTTCGGATTTCCATGTCACATTTGCCCTCATCTTTTCGAGATATTTAAATTTCCGTACTTGCTTTATTTTGATGTTTCGAATAGGTAGCTCCATTTTGCTAAGGACCATACATCTTGTTTTCTTACAATTAGTCCTTATTTCCCGCTTTTCTCTACTATTTTTCTCAATACTATCCTTGGTTTTCCGTCCTTGATAAAACGATCTGTCAAAGTCACAATTTTAACTTTACTGTTTACATCGAGGACTTCTTGTTTTAATTTATATTAGGGAACTCAACTAAATTTTCGAAACCTAAGGTTTACAATGAATTTTAAAAAATGAAAACGTATTCTTGAAGTTTTCTTTTTAGCTTTAATTGAAAGCTAAATGATTAAATTTACTATTTCTTGTAAGCAAAATACTCTGATGTATTTCAATTAGAAAAAAATACTTAATTGAACTATGACCCACAATAAAAATTTATAAAATAAAATTTTTTAGCATAATACGAATTTTAAAAAAAGTAAAAATTACTTTACATTTTAAAGTTTATAATGTTGAAGGGATGATTTGCAAAGCCTGTTAAGACGTAAACACGATGAAACACAGAAATGAAAATGAAAGAATTTCAGACGGCCAGATTTTAGGGAGGACAACTCTTAAAGCACTTGATTGTCTCCCTTTGAAAAAATGATTGACTTACATTCTCAAAGGAGTCCTGCTTTTCACTAAAACTATTTTGAGATACAAATTTAATTTCTCGAAATTTGTGGGGTAAACTGTGTGAAAAGATGATTTTTACCAAGATTTTCTATAAAAAATTTCAAATATAATTTCATTCATTTGTGAATAAGTCCTGAAAGTTTCATTATATTCCGACAATTATTTGATTTTTGCAAGAATTTCCAAATCAATATGTTTTTCACCTGAAAAAAGCGCTAAAACACTAATCGTAAATATTACGTCGACTGCTAACGGAAAAAAAAACAAGATTTTTAACTGACATTTCGAACGTAGAAACCTAGAAAGGATTAAAAATTTAATAAGATAATAAAAAATAATTTGGTCTTTCCTCTTAATAATAACTTAAATATTTTGACGATAAAACTGTTTTTATTAAGTTTAGGGCCTTTTTTATCATGCTACGCTGTTTTTATACCATTCATTTGTGTGATTATATCCAAGGTTGCACAATTCCTAATTAATTATTTTTCCTACCCAGTCATGTATGCATGTTACTCAAAATATACTTTTCTCACTTTCTTCTTCTTTCTCTCAACATTGGTGACACTGTCCGTTAATTCAATTATATTTTAGCAAATCTTAAAGTTTCATTATTAAGCTGTCCTCCGCACAACCATTCTTTTATGATTTTTAGGTAGTTCGTAGAAAAGGAAATGGTGTACGACTTATCTCAGTGATATATTTTTTTTTGTTCTTGGCCCATATGTGCACATTACACCTCACGTGAATCTAATCACGTGTTACTTCCTGCCAATTTGGGTGGGGAGAAATTAAACAGAGTTTTAGAGTTTATCATCAGTGACATTGTCCCTCATAAATGCCAGAAGGTGCATGAAACTGACAGTAGCGGAAGTATAGGAATATATCTATGAAGAGATAGTCCTGTTGTTCATTTTAGGCTCTGTAGTTTTGATTTCGGTTTACATTTTACATTGAGCTCTTTAATTTCACAACGTTGGCGTTTTTTTTTTTGTTTGTTTTTTTTTCTCACCGCCACAATGTGACGTCCCTGTGCCTTTTCTACAAATACTTTCGTGGTAATCATTCTGATGAACTTTCCTCTATGGTACCTGGACTTAAAGCGCAATACTAGATTGACGTCAAGTTCTCGTTTTACAGTTGAATTGGCTAGATGCCAACCGTAGGTTCTATTTTAACAGTTTCTTCTATTACACTTCTTGCTTGTGGAAGTCTCTTTTTCGGCTTCTAGCTTTCCAGTCAGTTTTGATCATCAAAAATTTTAATGAAATCTCAATTGTTATCTACTGTCTTCTTAATTCTTGATCTTTTATTGTCCTCTCTCCTTAATAGTAGTTTTTTCATTTTCTCTTATACACAGTAACCCCTTGCATCTTAGTGGCTTTGTTGCCTTTCATCTTCAAAAATTTAAATGCAAATGTTATCTTCTGTTTTCTTAATTCTTACTGTTTTATTGTTCTCTCTCCTTAACCCTTTGAGGCCTGCGTTCCTTGAATAATTTTAACCCTTCTGCCTGAGCTCCTGAGACAACATTCGCTAATAATTGGTATGTATTGTTTCGCAGCAGATATAAAAGTAGTTACAAGAGTTTACCCACCGTTCAACCGGTGGCTGGTCATTAAGTCATTTTTCTCTACCACTGTTCAACCGGTGGCTGGGCATTACGTCATTTTTCTCTATCACCGGTAAAGCGGTAGTCAAGGCTCAAAGGGTTAATAGTGTTTTCTTTTTTTTTATTATTCTTTCACACTCAGTAACCCCTTGTATCTCCCTTGCTTGAGGTGAAATAATTAGACATCTTCGTTGTCGGCTTCATCTCGTATCCAAGAATTTACTTTCTTCTTTGCTGATTGCTTTCTTTATGATGATGGTGTTGATTATATTCACCGCCAACGGGCAGGTTCTGGACTTGAAGCTTCCAATTTCACCAAGAGCTGCGCCGGTTATCCATTCCCTATCGCCGTTTGACTTTGCGAGAATTGGTTTAAAAGTGAAAGAAAATCAGTGTAGACAAAAGTGACGTAAATTTGTTTCAGGTTGACCTCAGCCTGTCAGAAAGTGGCGCACACACTTGATTCCTTGACTTTCCTTTGCCCCACATATGGAATGAGACATGGAGAATCCAATTATGAAAGTGCAACGGAGTGCCGCTGACTCTCTTATAATTTCGTGGGACGCCTTCTATAGCATGTCCGTCATGCGTAGCCCTCATCATCCGCTGGATTCAACTGCTGAGATCTGTTATAATAATCATCCGCTTGGTCCACCATTGGAGTCTTTGGGGTTGATCGCGCTTAGTTACATATGTAACATTTTGGGGGTTATGCAGGTTTGGTTGAAAACCAGCGATAATTCTTTATTTTTCAACGGTTCAGAAACTTTTTCTACTTTCCTGAGAAATTTTAAACATCAATTTCTGTGTGTCGAGCGTTAACGTGATGGTGAGTGTTACGTGTTATTTTTTATTTTTTTTTTTTTTTCAAATATTGCATCTGAACACGTCAATTTCTTGCTGCGTGTCGTCTTCAACCAAAACTACAAAAATAGATAGATAGATAGATAGGCAGGCGGACAGACAGATAGATATAAACAGGCAGAGATAGATAGATAGATAGATAGATAGATAGATAGATAGATAGATAGATAGATAGATAGATAGATAGATAGATAGGCAGGCGGACAGACAGATAGATATAAACAGTCATAGATAGATAGATATATAGATAGATAGATAGATAGATAGATAGATAGATAGATAGATAGATAGATAGATAGGCGGACAGACAGATAGATATAAACAGGAAGATAGATAGATAGATAGATAGATAGATAGATAGATAGATAGATAGATAGGCGGACAGACAGATAGATATAAACAGGCAGAGATATAGATAGATAGATAGATAGATAGATAGATAGATAGATAGATAGATAGATAGATAGACAGGCGGACAGACAGATAGATATAAACAGTCATAGATAGATAGATAGATAGATAGATAGATAGATAGATAGATAGATAGATAGATAGACAAACAGGCGGACAGACACATAGATATAAACAGGCAGAGATATAGATAGATAGATAGATAGATAGATAGATAGATAGGCGGACAGACAGACAGATAGATATAAACAGGCAGAGATAGAAATGGATTTAGATAGATAGATAGATAGATAGATAGATAGATAGATAGATAGATAGATAGATAGATAATGTACAGATAGATACTTTCAGTTTGCATTAGTGTCTTTTAAAAAGATCTAAATGTTTCATTTCAATTGCCCTGTCCTGTCGTCAGTCATCATAAACATATTTCTTATGATCAACATGTTGATATAACAAACGAGGAAAATCGAACTGCACAATTCAATGACTTTAGCCCAACAAATCTTCCGCGTGCATTTTGTATAATGATTTTCATGTCATTTGTTTTGTTGAAGTTTGCTCTTTCGTCCATCGACTTTGGCAGCTATGTCTCATCATTTTACAGTTGAAATTGTCGGATCTAATCTTCTTCTATGTGTGCTGTGTCCCCACAGGATGTAGGCGATCAAAAATTCACAGCGGCTGTTATGTGACTTCATCTCGATAAAAGTGAGATAATTTTGTACCCATACAACGTCTGTATATCTGGAAACGATTCAAAAACAAAATATGGCGTATTTGAAACCTCTTTTTCATGTGTTGTCACATCCCCCCACCCCGGATGTAGATGATCATGGCTCTCCAAAGATTCGTGTTTCTTGTAGCTCTTAATATATTTTCTCTTTCTGTTATTTCTCGTGAAACCTGCTCCGTTATCCATTTACTCAAGCTCACTAAGTACACTATACGCTGTTTTCCTTTGACCCACTTGCCTTCAATCCGTCCTATGAGTATAAAATATTCCAAGCCCCACTTCCTCATTATGTACTCTAGAAACCTCAACTCCCTCTTCTTGGTGTTATGTATATTTCCTTCTTGTTTTCATTTACTCTACACTCTAACCACAAGAGCTAACAGTTTCTGGCCTGGAATCTCGGCTGCAGTCAATTTCCTACCACCGTTGTGTAGATTCCCTGCTTGTTTTCTATAAATGCTTTCATGTCAATTGTGCTGATGAACTTTCATCCCCATCTCATAGAGACAGGGAGGTATTATGGTGATTGTAGTAAGAAAGGTACGTATGAATGTGTTGTTTTGGTGTATGGAATATTGTTCGTACGATTGGGTCAGTGTTTGCGGCTAGCTAAGTTATAGATAAGACAGAAGAAGACCGTCCTTTCCCCAATCCCCACTTCGGCTTTGTGCCACATTTCTGTATTTTAAACAGAATAAATATCACTTTCATCCTCATCTCCTCCCTTGTTAGGTGGTCAGTGATGTCAGTTCTCTGGTGGATGCGGGGCGCCTTTCGTTTCGAGTGTGATTTTCGTATTTGTTGTTGTGTTTGACTGAGTTTGTGTTTAAATGAGTGCTTGGGATGAGTGAATGTTTTATATTATTAAAGTCCCGCATTGATTTCGTCCAGTTAACTGATGTTTCTGCCACAGTTAAGGATTGTGGGGGAGGGAAGTATATTACTAACACTATTTTGTTTAGTTTCTTTGTATATAGTTTTTTTCATTTTTGTAAATATTCATTGGGGTTTAGATTTTTAATTGGTATTTTATTCCCCTACCTCCACAGACAATGAATTGTACATATGGGGTTTAGTTCGGGCGTTCATAGAGACAATGAGGTATTATGGTGGATGTAGTTACAAAGGTAAGTAAGAATGCCTTGTTTTGGCGTAAGGAATATTGTAGTAGGTTTGGGTCAGTGTTTGTGCCTAGCTAAATTTAATGTTCAGAGAGAAGAAGATTGTCTTTTTCCCCATTCCCCATTTTGGCCTTGTTCATAATCATGCAAATAAATATCACTTTCGTCTGTGGTGTCTACACTTTATGAAATTTAGGCGGACTACAAAATTAGCAGCTAGGTCTCATCAATTTACAATTGAGCTGGTCAGATGTAACCGTAAGTTCTATGTTAACAGTTTCTTCTATCGCACTTCTTGATTGTGTAACTCTCTAGCGGCTTCTTGCATCCCAGTCAAGTTTGATATTCAAAAATGTAAATGCAATACCCACCGTTATTTTCTGTATTAATTCATATTCTTTTATTGTTATCTCTACTTTCTTAATCGTAGCTTTTCTAATTAAAATGCAATGTCAATCGTTATATCCTGCCTTACTGGTCAATTATCTGTTGTTCTCGATCCTGTTTCTGTTTTTTAATTCTTTCACACCCATTAACCCCTTGCGACATGCTGGCTTTACTGCCTTGTCTGGTAACTGTTCGGATGAACTTAACTTGATGGACCTAGACTTTATGAATTTAAGTGCAGTACTAGATTGTTGGCAAGGTCTCATCATTTTCCAATTGAAATGGCTAGATGTAACCGTAAGTTCTATGCTAAGAGGTTCTTCTCTCACATAAGATTAACTTATTGGCGTCTCGGCTTCGGTCATTTTCCTATCGCCATAATGTAGCTTTCCTGTGCCTTTCCTTTAAATAATTTCATGCTAATTCTTCTTTTCACTATGGTACATAGACTTTATGAATTTAAGTGCAGTACTAGATTGGTGGCAAGGTCTCATCACTTTACACTTGAAATCGCTAGATGTAACCGTAAGTTCTATGCTAACAGTTTCTTCTCTCGCATAAGATTCACTTATTGGCGTCTCGGCTTCAGTCACTTTCCTACCACCATAATGTAGCTTTCCTGTGCCTTTCCTTTAAATAATTTCATGCTAATTCTTCTTTTCACTATGGTACATAGACTTTATGAATTTAAGTGCAGTACTAGATTGGTGGCAAGGTCTCATCATTTTACAGTTGAAATGGCTAGATGTAACCGTAAGTTCTATGCTAACAGTTTCTTCTCTCGCATAAGATTCACTTATTGGCGTCTCGGCTTCAGTCACTTTCCTACCACCATAATGTAGCTTTCCTCTGCCTTTCCTTTAAATAATTTCATGCTAATTCTTCTTTTCACTATGGTACATAGACTTTATGAATTTAAGTGCAGTACTAGATTGGTGGCAAGGTCTCATCACTTTACAGTTGAAATGGCTAGATGTAACCGTAAGTTCTATGCTAACAGTTTCTTCTCTCGCATAAGATTCACTTATTGGTGTCTCGGCTTCAGTCACTTTCCTACCACCATAATGTAGCTTTCCTGTGCCTTTCCTTTAAATAATTTCATGCTAATTCTTCTTTTCACTATGGTACATAGACTTTATGAATTTAAGTGCAGTACTAGATTGGTGGCAAGGTCTCATCATTTTACAGTTGAAATGGCTAGATGTAACCGTAAGTTCTATGCTAACAGTTTCTTCTCTCGCATAAGATTCACTTATTGGCGTCTCGACTTCAGTCACTTTCTTACCACCATAATGTAGCTTTCCTGTGCCTTTCCTTTAAATAATCTCATGCTAATTCTTCTTTTCACTATGGTACATAGACTTTATGAATTTAAGTGCAGTACTAGTGTGGTGGCAAGGTCTCATCACTTTACAGTTAAAATGGCTAGATGTAACCGTAAGTTCTATGCTAACAGTTTCTTCTCTCGCATAAGATTCACTTATTGGCGTCTCGGCTTCAGTCACTTTCCTACCACCATAATGTAGCTTTCCTGTGCCTTTCCTTTAAATAATTTCATCCTAATTCTTCTTTTCACTATGGTACATAGACTTTATGAATTTAAGTGCAGTACTAGATTGGTGGCAAGGTCTCATCACTTTACAGTTGAAATGGCTAGATGTAACCGTAAGTTCTATGCTAACAGTTTCTTCTCTCGCATAAGATTCACTTATTGGCGTCTCGGCTTCAGTCACTTTCCTACCACCATAATGTAGCTTTCCTGTGCCTTTCCTTTAAATAATTTCATGCTAATTCTTCTTTTCACTATGGTACATAGACTTTATGAATTTAAGTGCAGTACTAGATTGGTGGCAAGGTCTCATCACTTTACAGTTGAAATGGCTAGATGTAACCGTAAGTTCTATGCTAACAGTTTCTTCTCTCGCATAAGATTCACTTATTGGCGTCTCGGCTTCAGTCACTTTCCTACCACCATAATGTAGCTTTCCTGTGCCTTTCCTTTAAATAATTTCATGCTAATTCTTCTTTTCACTATGGTACATAGACTTTATGAATTTAAGTGCAGTACTAGATTGGTGGCAAGGTCTCATCACTTTACAGTTGAAATGGCTAGATGTAACCGTAAGTTCTATGCTAACAGTTTCTTCTCTCGCATAAGATTCACTTATTGGCGTCTCGGCTTCAGTCACTTTCCTACCACCATAATGTAGCTTTCCTGTGCCTTTCCTTTAAATAATTTCATGCTAATTCTTCTTTTCACTATGGTACATAGACTTTATGAATTTAAGTGCAGTACTAGATTGGTGGCAAGGTCTCATCACTTTACACTTGAAATGGCTAGATGTAACCGTAAGTTCTATGCTAACAGTTTCTTCTCTCGCATAAGATTCACTTATTGGCGTCTCGGCTTCAGTCACTTTCCTACCACCATAATGTAGCTTTCCTGTGCCTTTCCTTTAAATAATTTCATGCTAATTCTTCTTTTCACTATGGTACATAGACTTTATGAATTTAAGTGCAGTACTAGATTGGTGGCAAGGTCTCATCACTTTACAGTTGAAATGGCTAGATGTAACCGTAAGTTCTATGCTAACAGTTTCTTCTCTCGCATAAGATTCACTTATTGGCGTCTCGGCTTCAGTCACTTTCCTACCACCATAATGTAGCTTTCCTCTGCCTTTCCTTTAAATAATTTCATGCTAATTCTTCTTTTCACTATGGTACATAGACTTTATGAATTTAAGTGCAGTACTAGATTGGTGGCAAGGTCTCATCACTTTACAGTTGAAATGGCTAGATGTAACCGTAAGTTCTATGCTAACAGTTTCTTCTCTCGCATAAGATTCACTTATTGGCGTCTCGGCTTCAGTCACTTTCCTACCACCATAATGTAGCTTTCCTGTGCCTTTCCTTTAAATAATTTCATGCTAATTCTTCTTTTCACTATGGTACATAGACTTTATGAATTTAAGTGCAGTACTAGATTGGTGGCAAGGTCTCATCACTTTACAGTTGAAATGGCTAGATGTAACCGTAAGTTCTATGCTAACAGTTTCTTCTCTCGCATAAGATTCACTTATTGGCGTCTCGGCTTCAGTCACTTTCCTACCACCATAATGTAGCTTTCCTGTGCCTTTCCTTTAAATAATTTCATGCTAATTCTTCTTTTCACTATGGTACATAGACTTTATGAATTTAAGTGCAGTACTAGATTGGTGGCAAGGTCTCATCACTTTACAGTTGAAATGGCTAGATGTAACCGTAAGTTCTATGCTAACAGTTTCTTCTCTCGCATAAGATTCACTTATTGGCGTCTCGGCTTCAGTCACTTTCCTACCACCATAATGTAGCTTTCCTCTGCCTTTCCTTTAAATAATTTCATGCTAATTCTTCTTTTCACTATGGTACATAGACTTTATGAATTTAAGTGCAGTACTAGATTGGCGGCAAGGTCTCATCATTTTCCAGTTGAAATGGCTAGATGTAACCGTAAGTTCTATGCTAACTGTTTCTTCTCTCGCATAAGATTCACTTATTGGCGTCTCGGCTTCAGTCACTTTCCTACCACCATAATGTAGCTTTCCTGTGCCTTTCCTTTAAATAATTTCATGTTAATTCTTCTTTTCACTATGGTACATAGACTTTATGAATTTAAGTGCAGTACTAGATTGGCGGCAAGGTCTCATCATTTTACAGTTGAAATGGCTAGATGTAACCGTAAGTTCTATGCTAACAGTTTCTTCTCTCGCATAAGATTCACTTATTGGCGTCTCGGCTTCAGTCACTTTCCTACCACCATAATGTAGCTTTCCTGTGCCTTTCCTTTAAATAATTTCATGTTAATTCTTCTTTTCACTATGGTACATAGACTTTATGAATTTAAGTGCAGTACTAGATTGGCGGCAAGGTCTCATCATTTTACAGTTGAAATGGCTAGATGTAACCGTAAGTTCTATGCTAACTGTTTCTTCTCTCGCATAAGATTCACTTATTGGCGTCTCGGCTTCAGTCACTTTCCTACCACCATAATGTAGCTTTCCTGTGCCTTTCCTTTAAATAATTTCATGTTAATTCTTCTTTTCACTATGGTACATAGACTTTATGAATTTAATTGCAGTACTAGATTGGTGGCAAGGTCTCATCATTTTCCAGTTGAAATGGCTAGATGTAACCGTAAGTTCTATGCTAACAGATTCTTCTCCCGCATAAGATTCACTTATTGGCGTCTCGGCTTCAGTCACTTTCCTACCACCATAATGTAGCTTCCTTGTGCCTTTCCTTTAAATAATTTCATGCTAATTCTTCTTTTCACTATGGTACATAGACTTTATGAATTTAAGTGCAGTACTAGATTGGTGGCAAGGTCTCATCATTTTACAGTTGAAATGGCTAGATGTAACCGTAAGTTCTATGCTAACAGTTTCTCCTCTCGCATAAGATTCACTTATTGGCGTCTCGGCTTCAGTCACTTTCCTACCACCATAATGTAGCTTCCCTGTGCCTTTCCTTTAAATAATTTCATGCTAATTCTTCTTTTCACTATGGTACATAGACTTTATGAATTTAAGTGCAGTACTAGATTGTCGGCAAGGTCTCATCATTTTCCAGTTGAAATGGCTGGACGTAAACGTAAGTTCTATGCTAACAGTTTCTCCTCTCGCATAAGATTCATTTATTGGCGTCTCGGCTTCAGTCACTTTCCTACCACAATAATGTAGCTTTCCTGTGCCTTTCCTTTAAATAATTTCATGCTAATTCTTCTTTTCAGTATGGTACATAGACTTTATGAATTTAAGTGCAGTACTAGATTGGTGGCAAGTTCTCATCATTTTACAGCTGTAATGGCTAGATGTAACCGTAAGTTCTATGCTATCAGTTTCTTCTATTGCACTTCACACCTGTGGAATATTCTTCCTGTTTTCTGCTTTCCAACCAACTTTGATCTTCAAATATTTAAGTGCGATATCAATTGTCATGTTCTGTTTCCTTAATTCATGTTCTTTTATTGCACTCTCTGCTTAATATTTTTTCTCGCGTCCTTTCAAACTCAGTCACCTTGTTGAGTTTTAGTGGCTTTATTGTCTTACTTGGAGTTAAACAATACCAAAGAAGATCTAATTTCCACGCCATTCGTTACATCATGACCATTTCTTGATGAAGCCCTTCCTTCGTGATCATCATTAACGCAATTTTACCCATTCGTTTATGAGCACACTAAGTATCATCTGCAACATTGTCGTGATTAACATCATATTTTCCACGACAGGTAGCCCCACCCCTTGCAACCCTAACAATACAACCCCATTAAAACCACCATGACCACTGCTGCGTCCATTAGTGTCAACAGTCCCAATATAGAATCTTCCATCATTGTCACCATCCTCATTGTCACAAAATTATCAATACCATCACAATTCAAATGAATTTAAAGATAAATGTCAGGACATTCCCTGATGTCCGCGGTCAACAGTAAATCTTGCATTTTCGGGAGGTATACTTAAAAAAAAGAATCCATCGTCGAATTTTGAATCACGTGGGGATGATGATCAATATTACTGATGTATCTCCATGACAACCACTGAAACCGCTACCATGCGTTCTCCTACATTTTCTCTCTCTTTCTTCTCTCTATCTCCCTCTCCCTCTCTCTTTTATTTAATAACTCTGACTGCTACCCTCGTTAATTTTTCCCTTTTTTTTTGTTAGTATTTAAAGACTATCACATCGTCTCGTCACCATTGTGATATTTTTCCCTAGTTTTGCTTTATTTACTATTACCTTTTTTTTTCATTTATTTTGTTTGTTTTTTTTTTTTGGTTTTTCTCTTTCGTTTATTTCATTAATACCTCATTGAACCTATATTTTTTTTTCCTTCCCTTTCGCCACTGCCATAATCATCATAAAAAAAAGAAACTCTGTTTACTTCATAGCCTTTCTATCTCCGACTCCTTTGCCACAACCATCGGAATAATTCGTGGCCATCACGTCCGTGACTGCAACTGTAGCGACAGTACAGCTTCCCGATTCCCGGGCCAAGTTTACTCGACGACGTGACATATTAGCAGTGCGAGTAGCCTTGATAATGATACGAATTATAAGCAGAAGTTGTTGAAGAAGTTATTTTTGTTGTTGTTGTTGTTGTTGTTGTTGCAGAACTTCAAGTTGTGTTTAATGGTAACACTGGCACGGTAGATAGACCGGTATCCACTTGTTTCGTCAGGAGTCACATCGACGGATATACGTGAAAAAAAAAATATTACAGAGCATACAACGTGAGAAGACGTGAGTGACGCAAAATTTCAAAGACAAAGACAAAAGCGAAAGAAAGAAAGAGAGAAAGAATAGCAACAACAACAATTTTTTTTTAAAGAATAACAAAGAAAACGACCTTTCTTTTTAAACGTGTGTCTAGAAGCACACACATAAGCGTGATCTCATATACATATGCACAGATATGCATTTGTAGTGATTCGGAAATTGAATTCTTATTACTCGCTGTTATTGTTTCACAGACGAAGCAAATTAGAAACGAAAGAAAAACAGAAAAAGAAAGGCATATATTGTTAGCAAACTTTCCATTGTATACAATATATATATATATATATATATATATATATATACTTATTCATGGATGTGCGCAGGCAAAAACGTGCTAACTAAAGTTAGTCAAAATTTGATTTACTCTCATCGATTGAAAAGAAGGAACAAGAAACAAAATAGCCACCAAGCAAAAAAGGGACCTAAAATACATACATACATATATATATATATACATATATATATATAATACTCTAGAATATTATCACCAAGTGATAGGTTCATAATTTTATTACGCCTTATATAAGAGCGAAGAAAAGACGCGCACATACTAACAGGGGAGAATACATTAACGCATGCCTGCTTCTGGTGCGTAAGTTGAGTTTTTCAAAACAATCTTGTCATCACTTTCAACAGACGTTGCAATGAGGTATTTACAAATATTTATATAAACGGACAAAAAATAATATTTGGGAGAAAAAAAAAAAAACGTCAACGTGAGAAAAATTGAAAAGAGAGGTCGTGCATCAGAGGAGCTTTTACAAGTAAAACCAAAATTGAGATATTAAATTCTTATAACCTCGAACAAAGAGTTACTTGGAAGAACTTTTAAAAAAAAAAGAAAATTACCTAATCGGAGAGCGACGCTGATCTTGGAGATAGAACACTTGCTGACACTTTATGGGTTTGTTTGTTTTTTTTTTTCGCAGAACCCTTAAAAAAAGACAAAAGTAAAACACTTTTTTTGATTTTGCTAATTTGAATTACCGAAGTTTCTTAAATTTGCATCTACCTACCTTGTAGAAAAAAATAAAAAAATCAGAGAAAGTAGTCTCTCACGTCGATTTTGATTAAATGGACTTAAAGGACTTATAAACAAGTTTGCTTTAAGTACTCACAAACAAATGTGCAGGCATATTTTATTTTGAGAGGGCTGTGCAACATAAAAAAAAACGAAGCAGAAAGCCCAGATATAAGAAATATAATTTTAATTTCGGCACATGGGGAAGCCATAATTTTTTTTTAAATTATTAAAAAAAAAAAAAAAAAAAAAAAAAAAAACACGCAATAATTGAATTAAAAGCTGAACCCTTAAAAAAAAAAAGCAGAAAAATAATTAAACGCAACTAATGCAATGCGTTTGATGTAGTAAACATATAAAAGTAGAAGGAAATTTTAAAAAAAAGAGAAGAGAAATATCTTCTGTTGAAAGACTTTTGGAAAGAAACAAGAATTTTTCTTCTTTCAATAGTCGTAATTTTCTCAACGTGCTTCGCCGCAAAGCATCACGGGATACGCATCGACCATTGAATATATTAATCATTAACACACACGCGTATTCGCTAAACCTGCTCCTTTTTTCTTCTCTCATTCCAAGATTTCATTCATCCCTCAACATCCTTCATTTATTTATTTTTTACTATTATTTCTGATTCCTGTAACTCTTTTATTCACTTAATTATTTCTCTTACTTTAACAAGCATCTCAGCATAACCTGTTTTTTTTTTTGTTTGTTTCTTTAATTTCTATTTCTTTCTAAGTATTCTTCTCTTTGTGTCCTTTTTCGTGTTTACGTTTCTTTTTTCTAACCCACTCCCGCTCTTATCTCTTTTTCGACTTCTTTCTCTCTCTCTCTTCCTCTCTCTTCTGCTTCTCTTTCTCTCCTTTTTCTACTTGTCATTCAGTCTCCTTTTCCTTTTTCTTTCTTTCTTTTTTTTCTCCTCTTTCTCTTTCACTCTACCGAGCTCTTGGATTTAGCATTGGTTAAACTTAACTTTTTCTTTTGTTTATTGCACTTTGTTTTGTCTTACTTGACGCGTGACTCCTTCATTCATTCCTTCTCTACTTAGGTTCTCTCTTTCTTTCTTTCTTACTTTCTTCTCTTAAGTCCTTTCTTTCTTGTTTTTTTTTCTCTTAGGGCCATTTTCTTTCTTTACTTTTTTTTTTACTTAACTTTATTTTAATTATCTTTTCATTACTTTTTCTTTCGTTACTTTCTTTTTCTTTTTCTCTTTTTCTTTCACTTTTTGTTTCTTTCTTTACTTTTCTCTTTCTTTCTATTTCATTCTTTTGTTTTCAATTCGTTTTATTTTTTTTTAACTTTCTTTGCTGTTCCGTTATCTTTTTCTATTTTTAGCTTTTTTCTTTCTCTTTCTTTCGTTTCTTTTTCTTTTCTTATTTTTCTTTCCTTTCTTTCTTTCTTTCTTTCTTTCCTTTCTCTCTTTTATCCCCACTGTTTATTTCCCTCGCTTTCTTTGTCCTATTTAATTATTTACCTCAGCCCCCTCTTATTCATCGTTTCCGTGTTTCTCGTCTTTTGTCTGTGTCAATTACAAAGTCTTACAATATTTTCCGCTTTTCACCCGGCACAGAAAAACGGCTGCAAACTTATAAATTACCCACACACCGCCTAACTGCATACATTAGCCAGAACAATTTGTTATCCATTATATATTTGCACACATCATCGTCCATAGAAAAATAAGTACATTACCTTCGTATACTTAGTCACCAAGTGACGAACAACCATATATATATATATATATAATGCGTATGTACGCATATTAACAAAGAAAACATTTAAACACGATCTTTATTATATTTTTTATTTTACATACCATATATACGTTCTTTTATATTTTGCATAACACATATGCGTTCTTTCGCATTGTTATCTAATATTTGATTTATATATATATATATATATATATATATATATATATATATATATATATACGTACATACTGTGAATAAGTATTTATGTTTAAATTTCATTGTGCACTAGTACATTCACATAGAACCACACTATTGCACACGTGCGTACACACACACACACACACGCATACATAGAAAGAGAGACATTTAAAAAAGTGGAAACATACGCTCGGGTGCACGTATATAATAAAGCATCATAAATTTGGCTGGGTGCGACATACTTTTGACCCTTTGGTAGAACTCGGCTAAACTTTGCAAATGACAATAACGCTTCGGGGTTAGGGTAATGGTTAACAAGCTGACAATTACTACTGAGTGCTGAGATCGATTCTTACAGTGGGGCCTATATTTGTGATCTTGTGCCAAAACTGAACTAAGATAATTTTCACATGTACGAACGTTGCGCTTTTAATTTTAAACACGTATTTTATACATATATATATATATATGTGTGTGTGTGTATGTACACACTAACACAACTGTGTTTGGAGTTAACGCGTTTGCTTATTCGTTTTTAGCTTGGAGCGGGAACACGTACTTACTTAACCTGTAGCGCTCACGTGATTCGCCCTTCACACGGCAACGTTTTGCCTATATCTATATGTACGTACGTATACACTAAACCTGAATTCTAACAGCAAAATAAATCGTTCACCGCTTAATATATAGACGTTTAATTTAAAAACAAAATCGGTTTACTGATTTTGCGGGTAATAATTTTTTTTTCTTTCATTCTCAAAATTCGCAGAAAAGTTTCAAAACTTGTTAGCCCGCCGAAACACACACACACCAACAATAATAACAATATCTACCTTTATAAATAATATCTGATTTTTAATGTTCATAAATAACTGTCTGCTCTCCTACGTGAAAATCCAATTACAGATCCAGGAAGACGCATATAAAGGGTTCATCCGACATATGGTTATAGAAGAAAAGTTAATCATCAAACTAAAAAAGAGACAGTTGCAGCTTCGACAGTTTGATTGAGACATTCTGATATAGGTGTGTGTGTCTAGACTCACTCGGATCTCGCCTGACAAAGAGTTGAGCGGAGCCTTAAAAGCGTTTTACTCTACAACACGAACGCTGTTTTATAGGAAATCACAAATTTGTTGATTTCTCAAGACAGATTCAGATAATTACGAATCTAATCAAGTTTTTTTTTTTATATTTCTTTCTGGAGAATTGCTCTTGTATAATTGGAATCATTCTTGAAATATATTTTTGCATTTTTCTCAGTTCGTTAAAACTTTAAAAATCTTTGCTTTCCAACAGCGAATCACAGAACTGCTCGGGCTGATTAGACATTGTTTAAATATTACAGCCAATATAAATTTTTTTTTTTAATTTCTTAATAAAAAAAATAATATTTTTATTTAAAAAAAATAATTCTAATTGTTTTTTATAAGTTGCTTCGTAATAATAAAACTTTCGTTAACCACTTGATTCTATGACTGGTGATTGATTTGTTTTTTTAAGTTAAGTAAAATCATTGGATGTTACATTAATGTTAGACTTTTCTTTTCAATTTAAAAAATAAAATACTTTCTTTTTTTTTGGCAATTATCAAAATTAGCGATATATATATAATTTATTTCTCTAATTAAAATAAAAGATGAGTAACGGGTGAAAACTTTAACCCCATACGACAAAATAGATTTAAAAAGTAATAAAAATATATAGAACAAAATTCAGATTTGGCCAACTTAAAATCGTTAATTTTGGTAAGATCTTTTTTTTCTTTAACATTTTGTCACTGTTAAATCGTCATTTCATGTGTGCGTTCCTTTTCCGACAATAAACAAAAAGGATATTTCTGTTTAGAAGGAAATTCTTTCCTAGAATTGTTTTGTGTCCATTTTTAATCTCTGCGATTTCTTTCTCAGTCTTTTATTCTTTTCGTTTCTGCCCCCCAAAAAAGACAAAACTGTCTTCTCTCTCTGTTTTTTCTTTTACTTTTTTTTTTCACACTATTTTTGCTTTGTTCTTTTCGAATCTCTTGCGCTGACGTCTTTATAAATATATCGTCCGTAATTTCTTGAAGTTGCTTTCATTCTGTGTCAATCCCATTACGCCGTTGTCTTAAAAGGAAGGTTTTTGCCTCTTCCCTTTTTTTTACGTGAATCACCCTCCCTACCAATATTGCGTTTCCGGGAAAGAAAGAAAGAAGGAAGAAAGGCTAGAGAGAGAGAGAAAGAGAGACGATTTCTCACGTGGACTGAAACTTTTTTTAGACAAATCGAAGTTGTGGACAAAGTGAAGTCCAGAGATAAGTGAAGCGACATTAGTAAGAGAATTTGCATTTTTAACCACAGAACAAAAAGGCAATAAAAGTTCGAGTTGTCTTAAGAAATTCGTTCTAAATTTCTAAACTTTATCCAAAGAAACATATCGACACGGGAACGAGAGAGAAGCGCTGACAAAAAAAATCATATTTAGTTAACAGATATATTGATATTGGTAAATTTTAGACACTGTTGCAGATAGATAGATACATAGGTACGGGCCGAGATAGAGATTTTTAAAATTGGAAATTCACGCTTTTCGTCTACGATTTATTAATGATTGTTTTTTTACAGTAATTGTGGCACAAGGCTTTAAAATTCACGTTTTTTGTCTTGCAAATTTTAAATATTTCTTTCACGCGCTCATAAAATCTTTCATTGTCTCTCTCTATCTATCTATCTATTTATCTATCTATCACTCTCTTTCTCAAATTTTTCTGGTTTTTGTTTGTTTCGTTTTTTTGTTTTTTGTTTTAGAGAAACAAGCAAATTTAATTTCTGTTGCTCAATTAAACAAACTGAAATTTAATTTCTGGAAAATCCCAGACAATAAAAAGGGAAATAATTCACATTTTCCATTGTAGCTCAGCAAGGATTTTTAAGAAACAATTTTGTCGATTTTTTTTTTTTAATTTTCTAGCGACGTTTAAAGCCACGTCAGTTTCATAAACCACTTCGTTTTTTTTTTTTTGATTAGCCGACATCATTTTTCAAAAACTTTTTTTCGTCAAATCGTCTGTCTTTCTTTTTCTGTCGACTTGTTGTTCTGTTCGATATACCTGACATTTTCACTGTCCATTACTTACAGTACCATTTAATTGATTAAGATTTTTTTTCCTTTTATTCTCTTCTTTCGGTCACTCAGTTCTTCGTTTTCTCTCCCTCTCTGGATAACTTTTACTAGCTTCACTATTACTCATTCTACTAATTCGATCCCAAGTCATTGACTCAGTACCAATTGATTTCTTCCTCCATTTGCAGCTGGATTACTTACACATAAACGAAGTTTTCTTTCTATCTTTTTAAACATCTTTCTGTGTCTCTGGTCAGTTAAGCAGTTCTATTATTATCTTTTGGGCTCAATATATATTGACTTATCGACACCTGACGGTTGACACCAAGGTTGTGTGCGGTTATATAAGGTGTTTTAACCCTTTATCATATATATATAGAGAGAGAGACGGACAGACAGACAAAGACAGAGAGAGAGATAGTGGATATCTTCAACCTTAACGAGTTTTTATTTTTACCTGCCCGTCTCATCAAACATCTTTTCTTTTAATCTATCTTTTTCTCGAATATCATTATTGTTCTTTTGCTGCTTTTCGTATTGTTTTTCTTTTTTGCGAGACATTTTTGCCTGTACGTTAATTTTCTAACAGCGAAGGCTGTTCTGTTGACTTAAATATTCTAACTTCTGCATTAGTGTGTGTGTGTGTGTGTGTGTATGTGTGTTTTTCATTTTCATAACCAAACTTTGTGCGTACAATTTCCCCTTTTTTGTTTATTCCAAATTGCATAGTTCCTATATTATTTTCAGCAATAATTTAAATATAAGAAAATAAAACTAATATTTCCAGCCCTTTTGACTGAACGACCATTTTGGCAATAATTTCCTTTATAAACTTTTTTACTTGTTTACCGGCCGTCAGTTCGACAAATCTACGCAAATCTATCCACTTGTCTTGTTCGGTCTGCTTCTGTTTCCCGTATTTTCTTGCTATCTACACTCTGTATCTACCTATCTGACGCTCTCTCTCTTTCTTTCTTTCTCTCTCCCCCTCTCTCTCTCTCTATATATATATATATATGTGTGTGTGTGTGTGTGTCTAACCTGTTAATTAGTTTGATTTGATTATTTATATTTGCTCTGTATTTGCCGTCCTATTTATAGCGAAAATCTCTCTTTTTATTTTTGTACAGCTCTTCATCCGGTCTCTCTATCTTTGTATATATATATATATATATATAGCTTTTCTTTTTTTCTTTTTCATTATAACTAAAGCCTCACTTGCTTGATTTTTGTACTGCACTTCACCCAAGACTTTCTATCTTTCTATCTATCTATCAAATTCTGTTAAGTATCTATATCTCTGTATATCTATGAAATTCTGTTAAGTATCTATCTATCTATCTATCAAATTCTGTTAAGTATCTATCTATCTATCTATCAAATTCTGTTAAGTATCTATCTATCTATCTATCTATCTACCTACTCCCTTCCTGCCCAGAGCATTTTAATTTTTCATAGGCCTTTTAATCTAATTGTGTTCAACAGCTTCAATTTTGCATTCTGCACGTTGCTCAAGGCATTAGTTGAACTAACAATCCATCTGCTATCGTTTTCTCCGTGTGCCGGAATCCTAAATCGAAACCGCTAACGTTGTTCCCAACTGGTCATACCAAAAGCAAAATTTACAAAAGAAAACAAAACAACAAAAAAAGCAAACAGCGAGACGTTGTCATTTGCCACGTGGTTGATCGAACGAATAAAATAACGAACAAGTCAAACTGCTGATCGAACGAATCCAGCAGCCGCCGTAAAGGAAAACAAAAAAAACGAAGAAGGAAAAATAAAAAGTCTCTGTCGTCTGTATTTGGTACCAGGGGAAAACTCAGGAGTTTTTTTTAAAACCGAAATTTGGCTTCTTTTTTTTGCGTGAAGTCGTGAGCTGTAGCTTCCTTCTTTTTCCTCCATACGTTTCTTCGACCAACGTGCCATACATACTCCCACCTGTACTACCTTTCTCTCACTCTCTGTGAATCTTTGTGACTTTTACGGCCGTTTCCAGCGCCGCCCGTGAGCACACGCCAAGGAGCGTGAACGTACCTTTTTCTCCTGAAGTTCAACTTTAAAACCGTCAAGCTGCCTCAATCAACTGCAACCCTGGCGAACTATATTACGATGGAGAGCTTGTTCCCGCCGACAAGAGAGTGAGTGCTCAGATCTCATGTCATAGAAGCAGTAATAGTTGTTGTGGTTGCAATGGTGACCGTCTCTTGGTTTTGTTTTCATAGTAGAAGCGCTAATTTCATTGTAGTAGCACTAGTATTAACACCTAAAGATATTGCAAACTAGTCTTACGCGTATAAAACCGTATCACTAATATTAACCGAAAGCACGCAATGGTTTTAGCAGACACCATCAGGAAAGTATCGAAAAAAGTTTGAAGTAAACTAGTTAGATTAAGTTTATCGTAAAGATATCAGGAAAAGCATATATCTATAACGCACTACGCTTTGATTAATTACTAGGTATCATTACCGGCATACCACAATTACTTATGGAGATAGAGAGGAAGTGAGAAAGTAATTAAAGCATTCTTTAATTAACTTATATTAACTTATTAGTACAGTAGTAGATGTAGCAGAGAATATGGTACTTGCAACTATAATTAGTGCCTAAAAACGGACATTTTTTTTTTTCATATAATACTCCGTTTCCAGCTGGGCTATTTTGAAATTAAAATTATCTCAAGTCCCGAGATTGGGGACATCCGCCCAAGCATTACCTCTCCTTGGGGAAGAAGCTGGATAAATTACCTGTCTCTGAGAGAGGGGGTGACGTTAAACGCATTTAAACCTCAAACCTTGTATCACATTCGATAGCGATGTGAGCGCACTGAAAAATCCACTTCGCCGGCACCAGTTTGGAACTAATATTAGTACAAGCACCCGGGGGAGCAACCCCCTCATCAGGCAGTACCTCTCCTTCATCAGAGAACTGTGGTTATTATCCGGCGCCTGAAGTGTCTCCAAAAGGGGGAGTGCTGATGGGGTTTTTGATTAGTTTTTCCACAGTATTGCCTTTAAACCCATATTAAACTATGACATTCTGTCGTATTCGGTAGCGACATGGGCGCACAAAAAGAACCGTCAAAAATAGATATTTTAAAAGTATATATTGATATACACAATAACAAAGCATATTTAGGAAGCAAGCATTCAACCAATGAAATTTGATTAAATTTAACCAACAAAAGTCTGTCTGATTCATTTTTCATAGTATTTTCTCCAATTTTAGAATAGGATATTTTAGATTAAACTCAAAATTGTGGACAAACTGTCCGAAGGTCAGGTTTGTTCTGTTATTTTTGTTAAAGCACTTTTTAGTCTTTCTCGTTATCAAGAAGCCTGTGTGTCCGTGCGGTAGACAAGATTCCGTTGGCTACATCGTGGCATTTTGTAGAGAGCTGGATGTCTCGCTTAAAGAGAGAAAGACAACGCCAAAACGAATGCATCATTGTGATGTTTTCGTTACACAATTAATTAATATGAGCATAAAAAAGTATAATAATTAGAAAAGGCAATAAAAATTAAACAGACAGACCTTGTCGATTGAATTTAATCAAACTTCTTTGTATATATATATATATATATATATGTGTGTGTGTGTGTGTGTGTGTGTGCGTGCGTGTATATATGTATGTGTATATATATATATATATATATATATATATATATGTACACACACGCACATATATATATATATATATATATATGTACGCACATATATATATATATATATATATATATATATATATATATATATATATATATATGCGTGTGTGTGTGTGTGTGTGTGTTATGGTGTAAAACCATAGAAAAATAACACGGACTCGGATACAGGTTAAATAGTATATTCTCGGAAACGTAGTACAAAGGTAAATGTGCACAGGAGAGTATTTTCTCTCACTGGTGTCCCAACTCACTCATTCACTCGCTCTGTGGCTACTACTCGGTGACCCTCACTTGGTGACTCTATATTTAACAGTTCCCCCCACGAGGAATGTATGTGGCAAAGCCTCGTCCGAGTTCCTCTCTGCCTCGGCAGAGAATTTGACAGCTGTCACCTCACTTGGTGACTCGATATTTAGCAACCCCGCCGACACGGGTCGAATGTGGCACAAGGCCGGTTTAATGTGGGCTTCCCGAGCCCGTGGGCTCGGCCAAAAATATGCCCATTAGAACCCGTATACACGGGTTCAGGGACTGCCTACCTCCCCGGACGGCACTTTGCCCTGCGGCAAAGCCCCGTCCGAGTCCCTCCCCGCCGAGACGGAGAGTTCGACAGCAAAGAACAGTTTATACAACCGTTCCAGTCACGGGGTGACTCGATATTTAGCAACCCTACCACACGTGTCGATGTGGCACAAGGCCGGATTAATGTGGGCTTACCGAGTCCGTGGACTCGGCCAAAAATATGCCTATTTACAACCCATATAAACGAGTTTAGGGAGTGACTACCTCCCCGGACGGCACTTTGCCCTGCGGCAAAGCCCCGTCCGAGTCCCTCCCCGCCGAGACGGAGAGTTCGACAGCAAAGAACAATCTAAATGACTGTTCCAGTCACGGGGTGACTGAATATTTAGCAACCCCCCCACACGGGTCGAATGTGGCACAAGGCCGGCTTAATGTGGGCTTACCGAGCCCGTAGGCTCGGCCAAAAATATGCCTATTTACAACCCATATAAACGGGTTCAGGGAGTGACTACCTCCCCGGACGGCACTTTGCCCTGCGGCAAAGCCCCGTCCGAGTCCCTGCCCGCCGAGACGGGGAGTTCGACAGCAAAGAACAGTTTATACAACTGTTCCAGTCACGGGGTGACTCACCTTACTCAGAGTTGGTAACCATATTATATAGGTGTGGAAGAGTTCATTTGTAGGTAGGTCCCCACAATAATATATATATATATATAAACAAAACATGTGGAAGTGCTAGGCAACAAAAATGCAAGGCAACAACTCAGCATAAAATAGTGAACTGATAAATATTAAATAAAACAGAAAATATAAATAAAAGGGTTAACTAGTTATAGTTCCACGCTCTTCAGTATTCAGTCGAAGACAAAACATATAAATAAATACAACACGACTAATAAAAGAAGAGGAAAATACTACCAAAGAATCAGCTATATAAATTACAGATTACTTTTAGAACCAGAAACCATTCTGTCTAGTTACAGAGAGAAGGCTGTTTAGACTTAATATATACGGTCTCAAACACTGTCAATATATTTGTATATATTAATAACGTTCCCTTTGGGTGCGCTGGGAATTTTCATCGGTGATGTTTTATTCCTGATGTTATTGGGAGTGTCGGGCCTCTAAAAACATCAGATATCTTTTCTCAGGTGACCCAACCAGGAGCGATCACTTACCGGTCTGCTTCATGGCCACTGATGTATGAATCTGCAAAATTTTACGTGACTGTTTATTGGCTTGATTCTTTTTCGATTTCAGTCAGTAAAATGCCCGTTTTTAAAGGCATAATACAATGTTGGGCAAACCGCATAGATTAAGTAGTAATAAATCATTTTAAGTTTCTAGTTACATTTAATAAGTTTAAGTAATCCGAATGTCTTATATGAAAACGTGCCATTAATAATTTCTGATTAGCATATCCTTCATCTTAATTTCACTTGCTTTTTATTGCAACACTATATTTTCTATTCAACGACAATACGTTTGAGTTTCAAATAGACGGACCGGATATTAATTTTTGGAGAAAAACCCAGTTGATGTAACCGTATCCAACCAGGGGTTTAATTAAATATTCAGGTTACTTGGCCTGTGCCTCTTACTTAAGGTTGCGCACATTCTCGGGCAAAACTCTTCATTATTGAAAATAATAAAAAGATAATTAAAACATATTTTAACAAAATCCAACTACCCTTTTTATTTCAACCAGTTTGTCTATTTGAAACTCGAGGGTACAACAGGTGAATAATATACGTTTGGGCGCTAGTCAGCATTTAACTAATTTAACCGCAGAGACACACCAGATGACAACCTTTTGGGTTAGTGCTTGATTATTTGACTTTTTGCTGTGTCATATTGTTTGTTTATACCTTGTAGTGGCAGTATTCGTAAGAGTTTTTTCTTTTTCGTTGAAGCTTTGTTGTTATCCATGTTTTAAATTTTACTGCCTTGTTTTTTCTTCTTTGCTGTCTTGCGATCGCGTTGCCCGCGTTTCCAAGAATTAATAATGATTATTTATTATTTTTTTTAATTTTATTTATTTTATTTTATTTATTATCATTAACCAGCAGCTAAAATAGGCAAACAAACGGAAAGTATTTTTTACAGTAGCGATCGCCCTCTACAAGGCCCAAGAGTCACTCGATGTAGAGGATTGCAGAGTAACAGGTAAAATGCACAGATTATGGGATACGCAGGAAGATAACACTCGACTTGAATATGTTAATTGTAGTTGACTGTAGTGATTAGAGAAGCATCCCCGTGGGAGTTGGTTCCAAAGAGCAGCGGTTAGTGCAACCTCGAGATGTATGTCCAAATCTTCAACTTTATTTGTAATTTCGTTCACTCTAATGCGATTAATATTTTATTTACAAAAGTTTCCTACTCTGAACTGGCGACACCAGGTGGCAGTGTCTTAATCTCCATCGTAAACTTCCAGTGATTTCTTGTGTGAAAATTAAATAATAAACATTGAAGTAATTTACAAAAAACACTTTTAAATTTATATTTAATAATACTAAAATAACCATTAATAGCCTTGTCAAAACACTTATTGCCAAATCACGTTGAAACACCGGGTCTAGCAGGATTACAGAAGTTAAGCAAAGTCGAGCATGGTCAGTAGCTAGATTGGTGACCGCTGAAGAATACCAGGCGCTGTAAGCTTGGATGGTTTAATGGATAATGCCACGGAATTGTTTATCGCAGTGCTAAGTTCTAATTCCATTTGGGTTCGTTATATTCCCCTACGCGCAAATAACCTTTGTAAAGTAACGAAATAACCTCTTCTCTCCAAGGTACGGGTTAAATAGTAACACTTGTATCACTAAAACAATTACTATCTAAAAAAAAAAAATTACATAGAAAATACATAGAAAATTACATAGAAAATACATAGAAAATTACATAGAAATACATAGAAAATACATAGAAAATACATAGAAAATACATAGAAATACATAGAAAATACATAGAAAATACATAGAAAATTACATAGAAAATTACATAGAAAATACTTAGATTTTTGGAATTAAATCCACAGAGGTTGATATGCCGCTAAATGATATCAACCAACTTTGGCAAAAGAAATTTCTCTATTTCTTGTGCCTCTAACAATGGGTTAAATAGTTAGGTAAACTTGGCTTTCTCGCATTGGGGATCAGCCTGTCTAGGACGACTATTGGGAATTCAAAGTGAAGAAATCAATAAGAATCAACTCCGTTATCTTTCCAAAAGAAGACATGGCAATTGAAGAAAGAAAAGATGTTGATTGGCTCACATTGTTACAAGAGATAGTATCTAATAATATTAATCATATTAAATATTATAATTAAGATGTTAACACCAATAGCAATAATAAAATCATCGAGAAATTTGCAAAGAATCAAGTGATTATTTAGTAATTCTAATTACACAGCAGAGGATATTGTAGTTGCAGTATGAATAGATCAAAAAATAAATTAATCGTCCCAAAGCATAAGATGAGGCGGCTTCTCAGCTATGACTGGTTGCAACTGCATTGTGATTACGAAAGATTTCCTGTATGCATTGTTATAGCAACGATTTTTAAACCTGAGTAATAGCTGTATCGGTAACAGCAAGAAGTCTCCTTACGTGCAGTGTACGGTGGACATGCATTGATTGCACTATTACAAGTGACGATAGTTTTTATAGACGCCACAAGGAGATTATTCTATATACAATGTGAATATTAAGGATTTTATAGGATTCCACAATCGATCTACCAGATTGTTATCACGGACAGGAAACAAAAATACCAAGTATGACAGGCAAAAGACATATGCAAAAATGAACAGCTGAAACGTATGTTTCTGAACGGATACAGAATGATGGATGAGTTTGTTTTTTGTAAAAAAAAAAAAAGAAAAAAAAAGAGATTTGTCAAAAAGTTTTACAGAAAATCCGCCATGTGACCGCTTCTCGGAAGACATTGATTTTTAATGAAAGAAAAATAATTAATTAGAAATTTGGTTTTCAGTCATGTCTTAAGTGATTTTTTTTTCTTTCTTTCATTTTACCCTGAATTAATATAATGTATTTGCGCGTCAATGGTAATTTTCGAAGCGTAGCCAAAAATACGGGCGTTCATTGACGTCCGAACTGCCGGCTCAGTCGCAACCGATTAAGCGAAACAAGATAAGCATTACACCACGTCGAAGTGAATGCATTTGGCTATGTATGTATTTTGAATTTGGATTAAGTCGTGATTAGCGATGTCTCTCTAATTACCAACCTACATAACAACATTAGTTAATCCATCTGTAAGTGTTCACACAGAGAGAGAAATATATATATATATATATATATATATATGTGTGTGTGTGTGTGTGTGTGTGTGCGCGCATGTGTGCGTGTGTGTGTGTGTCTTTGAAAATGACGGAACGCATTCTTTTTTTAAAGGATATTTTTGTCCAATACTTCTTCAGAAAGATACGTTGAAACGACAATAATCAAAACGGCGAAAGTCGGTCGATGAGGCTTGGTGCAAAGAGCCTCAAAAAACCGTAAATGCTTAACCGACTAGACCTTGTGCAGCACCGTAAACGCTCCTTCAACATATTCGGAAGCGCAACCCGGGTTATCAATTAAATGAAGACTCAAAAACTGACTGAGTCAAATGATTACTCTCTGCACCCTGTCGTGTACGTGTTGTCCAATACATACATACATATATATATATATATATATATATATATATATATATATATATATATATATATATATATATATTACATAGGAGAGAAATCCAAATTTACCTCATTCAAATTGATATTTCAATCAACAACTCCATGTTGGCGTTGTCAACTTAGAAGTGTGAAGGAATAAAATAGGAACTTAAAATTCAAACATGAAAAAAAAAATAAAAGGAAAAAAGAGAAAAAGAAAGCAAGCAGGAGGTAGCTTATATATATATATATATATATATATATATATATATATATATATATATATATATATATAAGTGGATGTGTGTGTGTGCGCGTTTGCCAGTATGCGTGTATGCATGTACGTATATATATTTATATATATATATACTGCATATAATCGACAGCATGTTTTCATTAAAGCATGTCTCATTAAATAATTTAGACAGGTTTTGTCTTCTTATTTTTAATAGGCTCCTCTCATAATTATGGACAAGTTTTTAGTCTCCTTATTCAAGGAAGAAAGACAATTACAATGTTGATGCATTTTCATTTTACTCCGAGTACTTTCGACTTTGGCACAATGTCATGATCATGGTATTGTTTTCTCTAAGACAAAAAAATTGTTGTGTTCATCTGAAAATTATTTTTTTCCGCGTGAAATGAAAAATGCTAGGGATATGTACTGTATAATTATAAATTTTATCATATACTTACCTCCTTCCGTTTAATTTTTAACTGACTGAACACCGTATGTTTCGGGACAAGAATAAAACTCTGATGCACTTTATATATATATATATATATATATATATATATATATATATATATATATATATATATATATATCAAAATGTAAAAGAAAGAAAAAGAATAAAATTTCAACGTTCAAAAAAGTAATTAAAACAGAGCTCAATACAAAAGTAGAGCAATATATATTTATTATACACTGTTGCATTAGAACATGTAAGTTACTGCTACTAAATTGTACAGGAAGTTAATGATTGCCATCATTGTTTACTACCTGATGAGACACTATTTATTAAACGTCGGAAGCAAATTAAACGTGTATACTATATATACATACATATATATATATATATATATATATATAATGCAGGAGATCATTGTATATTATATAAAATATATGTTTGAATAATATATATATATATATATATATATATATATATATATATAGCATAATGAGAAGCCACGTATACTTTGTTGATATGTATATAATATATGGATAAAATAACTGAAAAAAAATTGTAATTACAGTAATTCAATAAATTTCTGAAGAAGGACCGAGGTGGTCTGAAATATTAAATATATATAAAATCATATAAATAAATACTTTCGAAAAAAAACACCCAATTTTTTTTCAGTTATTTTATATATATATATATATATATATATATATATATATATATATATAATTTAAAAAAAAGAGAAACTGCAAAAGATGTTTGGTTATTATGTGGATTTATAACAAAAAATCCTTTGCAGTTTGTCTCTTTTTAAAAATAGACATTTTTCTCTCGTTGGAACAACTATAAACTTATCCATACGTATATATATATATATATATATATATATATATATATATATATATATATATGGATAACTGTTGAAATACATTTATAGACCGATTATATTATGAATAATTAAATCTTTTCCTTATTTATTCATTTATATTGCTCTGTAAATAAATTTATACACTGATCTATCGTCATGGATATAACTTATTAATAGTTTTATATTTAAAAGACCTACCTGGAATAATCCCTACAACATACGAATTCGGGATTTTATATATATATATATATATATATATATATATATATATATATATATATATATATATATATATATATATATATATAACAATTTTTGTATGTATGTGTTTTGATAGGAGAAATAATAGTATCCGAAAGGAAAGTGAAAATACTGAGACAAAGTGGAATATTTTTTAATCAAAGACGCGTTTCGCCGTAACATAGCCCTCTATGGCTTCATCATTTCAACTAAAAGAAGAAAGATAAAAACTATGTGTTGGAAGATTATTTTAGGGATCTCTGTGGATATGCCGGTTGTCGTAAATCACATTAATTGTCAACTAATATATATATATATATATATATATATATATATATATATATATATATATATATATATATATATATATATATATATATATCTGTGTATGAAATATTCTCCGATCAAGTGTATCTGTAGAAGAAACAAAGTGAATAAAAAGAGATAAAAGAAAAAACTATACTTCGCAGAAGCTTTTCGTCTTCTGTGGGACTTTATCAAGAAAATCATTTATTGACTTGATAAAGACCCTCAGAGCACGAAACGCGTTGGCTAATATAGTTTTTTCTAGTCTGTCTTTATTCATATATATATATATATATATATATATATATAAACAACTGCACAACCGAAATCTTTTAATTTAGACATAATTACGAGCAAACATTTGAGTGAAAGTTGCATAGTAAAAATAATTGGCTCACCAATTCGTGTCCAAGAATGCCAGTCTATATGTTACAGATTCATTTGTGATTTATATTGAAACTATGCTGAGCAGACCTTAGTTACAGTTTCTGGGAGAGTGCACGTTATCTACCGTGATCAACTGTGTGTGTGTGTGTGTGTGTGTGTGTGTGTGTGTGTGTGTGTGTGTGTGTGTGTGTGTGTGTGTGTGTGCAGCATATCTTCATTTATGCATGTTTGGTTGAATAATCTAGACATATTATGTCTATTTATTTTTATTTTAATCCTGGGGTTGAATTGCTAAGACAAAGAATTAATGGATTTGACAGTTATGAAACTCGTATATATATATATATATCCGCTACTTATGCCAACAAAAAAAACTAATTATATGTTACACTAAATGTAACTTAACAACTTAATCAACCGCAATAACTCGTCTCCGTCTACAAGTGTTTTGCAAAAAAAAAACAATATTGTATATCAATTTAAATGCGCATTGGGAAATTATATCACTGACAAAAAAGAAAATATATATGTTGACTTTACCACAACGACCTTATCGCGAGAATTACATTTCATATGTCGGATTCTCGATCAACAAGATTTAAAGGAACATTTCTGTCCACATTCGCGATTTAATTGACAATACAAGTATACTCCACCACGAAAATAAAAAACAAAAGCTTCAAATTCTGGAAAACCTTTATATAAAAAATTTACGGCCAACACTAAATAAAATTAATTATGAATATCGTAACAAAGTTCTAGAAAATTTATAACAAGAAAGTTTTAAAATATCTAAATTGCAATTGTTAAAAAACTACAATGGCAACAAAACAAAGTTTTAATAAAGATTGTTACAATATAATTTAAGTTACCTCCCTTACATAGCGGTAATTTTTTTTAATTAACCGAGCCTGTTCATGCGTACGCACAAGATTCATAATTGTCAAATACACTAATTTTGGTATCTTCAATTTGTAACTCGTATGTTGGGATGATGCTTTTACGAATAATCATGTTTGTATATATATATATATATATATATATATATATATATATATATATATGCTTTTTTGTGTAATAGTAACCTAAATGTTTTTCTTGGACTTTCTGGGTTAGTACTACACAAAAAGACAATGGTTAAACATCGAAAAACATAAGGAAATTAATTTCTTTTAATAATATACGGAAGTATCAACTCTTTGCCTGAGGAAGGTCGCGAGACCGGAAACACGTGTAGCAAAATTATGGGAAAAAAGTATAATATATATTTTTTTTTAAATCCACATTATAACCAAAAACGTTTGCAGTTTCTCTCTTCTTTTTAAAATATACATTTTCCTCTTGTTGGAACAACTATAACCTCTTCCCTAACTATATATATATATATATATATATATATATATATATATATATATATATATATATATATATATATATATATATGAGCATGTATAAATTCAGTTTGACCTTTGCGGATGCCGCCAGCTTTAAGTGGATTAAATTCTTATTTCAGCAATCTAAAAATGACGGAATTCGTCATACACTTATTGCTTAACAGACTGATCACGTGCTATTCTTAATAACAACTGCGGTGACAGTAGAACTATATAGTATAGAAGGTATAAAAGTGTATTTTGCACAGTTTTACATTTTTTTAATAGTAGCGTAAAACCCCTCAGTCAGATACTGGAAAGTCAGTATAGTATATTATAGCTGGCCATTCGTATTCGAGGAAACTAGCCAATCCCTATTGCAGCCGCTTGCTCAGACGCATTTTGCTTATTCAACACCCACAGATACCACCTGTGGTTTATACTGCAATTATTTCTGGGAAAGAGCGTGTTTATCTAGTGTTATCAACAATTTGAACCAGGCCAACACGCTCGAGCCCTCGGCCACGATGACTTATGACTTCGTGCTAGCACAGCTATCGAAGGCCCCTCTACCCAATTTCACTCACAAGGCTTGGGTCAACCCGTGGTATGATTTTCAGGCGCTTTCCATGGGTTCCGCATGCTGGGATCGACCCATCCAGTTCGATAAGGAAGTCTCCTTCCTCACATATCGACCATGGTGAGATTCGAACCAGGATCTCATGGTCAGTATGCGAACATTCTAACCACTTGGTGACATGTCCATTAGAAAGGCAGTATAAATCATTTAAATAGACAGATCTTGTCACTGTTATTTAATAGAACCTGTTTGAATAAGAAGCTTTCCGTGTGGAACTTACCAATTATTTATGACATACGAACGGAAGGAAAATGATTTTTCGCAGTCCACGTGTCATGGCCGGTCGAAGCTTCAAAGGTCATGATTGGCGGAACTATGTAATGTAGCTTGGCAGAACACTTGCCATGGAAATAGCGATAGAATAGGGAGACGCTTGCAATGTTGTGGTCATAAACGGGAAAAAATTTCAAGGGCTTATTTTTCTAGATTTGGAATCAGTCAAATATTTTCTAAAAACTTTTACTCACAAATCTGTTTTTGAAACCCTAGAACACTAACCATTCAATTAAAGTTACCCCACTACTAACCATGGGTATATCATACCCGATTTTGAAAATATCAAAAAAATATTAAATATAAATCCTTATTTGAAATATTTTACATGCAGGCACTTCAAACTTTGTACTTTGAGTTAACATTAATAGGAACTGAAAAACGTTATTTAGGTAAGAAAATCAGGTACTGAAAATTGTAATTAAAAGTAGGAAAAATTGCGCTGGGTACTATATACCCATGGTTAGTGTTCTAGGGTTAATACTGGATTATTTAAATGGCAATTCTACATTTCAAAGAAATAAAATAAAATTAGGCTCCATGTCTGTTTCCCTCCCTCTTATTACTGTCCTGCTGTCCATCCATACGAACTTGGTAAACAGGGTACCTCTAATTCGTTCAGGGTACTTCACTGTAAAGGTTGGAAGTCCTACCAGAATTTATTATTGAAGGTCACAATCTTAACAGCATTAGATATGCAGGTAAGACAGT
This sequence comes from Acanthosepion esculentum, assembly GCA_964036315.1. Classification (NCBI taxonomy): domain Eukaryota; kingdom Metazoa; phylum Mollusca; class Cephalopoda; order Sepiida; family Sepiidae; genus Acanthosepion; species Acanthosepion esculentum. The sequence continues at coordinate 94,009,591 of OZ038493.1, read as the reverse complement.
GCTGATAGCAGATAGAGAATGTAAACTATGGGAACTCGAGTAGAAGGTATTGAAGGAAAGCATGAAGAAAGAACTAAGCATCAACTGTAAAAAGACAGAATGTATGGTTGTTTGCAAAAGAAATATCCCAACATGCTGATTACAAATTGGAGATACCAAAATAAAACAAATATAAAAATGAAAATACGTGTTTTAACAGAAACCGGAAAATGTTACAACGAAATCCGAAGGAGTGTTGGGATAGTGAAAGATGCCTTCCAAAAACTAAGAAAAGTATTAAGAAACAGAAAAATGTCATTAGAAAGAAAGAAAATGTACTTAACTGTTACGTAACATTTGTCCTCCTACATGGCAGTGAATGCCGGAAAACCACATCACAGATGACGAAAAAACTTGATGCAACAGAAATGTGATTCTATAGAAGGATACTGAGAATACAATGAACTGAACAAATGAGAAACGACGAAGTTTTTGAGAATATGGAAACAAATCTAACACGTATGCGTAGCATCAGTAAAAGACAAATGGAATTTCTAAGGCAAATATTAAGGAAGGAAGGCCTGGAAATTTTGGCACTCACAGGACAGATTGAAAGCAAGAGGGACAGACGAAAACAGCGGATAGCCTAATGAGTTTGTGTAAATGGGATTAGGAGAAAAAAAGATTCTACTAAGGGCTACAAAGGGCATAAAGAGCCACAGCACATAAATGAAGAAGAAGAAGAAGAAGAAGAAGAAGAAGAAGAAGAAGATGAAGAAGAAGAAGAAAAAGAAGAAGAAGAAGAAGAAGAAGAATGGTACTTATTGTTCCCAGTCTGCTATATTGATCGATGTCGCGAATGCCATGTTATGTCCTTCTTTGATTTGTTTTGTGTTTTATCTTATTCGAGTATTTTTTCTTAATTTATTTTCTTTACTTTGATAATCAATACATCTTACCCTCTCTTTTCTTTCTTTTAAGATGCACTCCATCTGTCCTCTTCTTTCCCTTTCTTTCTCAATTTCCATCCTTTTTCTTTCTTTCTTTCTTTTTTCTAATATTCAATCCGTCTGTCTTCTTTTCATATTTCTCATCCGTTTCTTTCTTTCTTCTAATACTCAGTCCGTCTGTCTTCTTATTTCTCAACCGTTTCTTTCTTTCTTTCTTTCTTTCTTTCTTTCTTTCTTTCTTTCTTTCTTTGTCCGTCTGTCTTCTTTTCTTACTTCTTATCCATTTCTTTCTTTCTTTCTTTCTTTCTTTCTTTCTTTCTTTGACCGTCTGTCTTCTTTTCATACGTCTTGCCCATTTCTTTCTTTCTTTCTTTCTTTCTTTCTTTCTTTGTCCGTCTGTCTTCCTTTCTTACTTCTTACCCATTTCTTTCTTTCTTTCTTTCGTTCTTTCTTTCTTTCTTTCTTTCGTTCTTTCTTTCTTTCTTTCTTTCTTTATTTCTTTCTTTCTTTCTTACGTTCCTTTCTTCCGGTATTTTTCCATTTATTTTCCTTTAACTTATTTCTCTTTTTCTCACCACTAATTTCGAAATAGCTTCAAACAAACAAGTCAGAAAAACCTGACCGTAAAAAGATATTTAGACTAACACCTTGCTTCCACAGTTTCCATCTCCTGTCTATGCATCAATATCCCAAAAGAGATTTACACAAAATATAACAGAAAAAAAGATACCTTAATGACTGTGCTGTCCTCATAGTCCGGACTTCCGATTAGAATTGCGCCTTATGCACACTATTGACAGCTTAAATATTATGTCCAGCAAAATAGCCGTTGTATTTGCCGGCCTTTTTTACGCGTCTTCCGTAGTTGGTAATGTTCCTGGACTGTTGAAACAAACTCTTTGCACAATTCATGGTGAAGATAGGGTTTTCCTTCCGCTGCCCATACTAAGGGGGATAACTCACGTCAGTTAGTTCTAACAGGTTAACTCATATTCTTGTGATGACCATTGTCTCTTCCAATGAATATACGACGCGTTTGCATTAATCGAACACAGTTTGAATTCATAACGGGCAGGTAACTCGATCTAGTTGACAATGACATACATCTGAATATGGACAAGGAGCACGACAGATGAAACGCTAGCAGGATAAGAAGCGAGATACGGATGGATGCTGCCCGACGAAACCGATGCAGGAGAAAATCGTTTCTTTTAATAATAAATGCTAAGTTTTCCGCTTAGAATATATATTTTTTTCTTTTGTAAGACTTCTCAATCTAGGCCGGTTGTTATTAATTTCACTGTGATGCCAACTGCTAAAAATAACGTTTGTCGTAATAAGAAAAATGTCGGATTAAAAAAAATGTCGGATTAAAAAAGAATCCGTTATGAAATAACTGTGCTTAGGTTTCAAGTACAAAAAAACCAACTTGGAAAATATATCGTCGAAAAGGACTCAATAAGAAGTGTCCGGTTCTTTAAGTAGGTAATTGAACTTTGGTGGTATCGTGGCAGTCTTCTTTGTTCTAATTGGGAACGGTAGGTCCCGACTACAGGAAGGAATTTCCCTGATCGTTGTGGTAGGATCCACCTAATTTGCATAGTGGAGTACCGACCATATAAATATGGTTGGTACCGGGAAGAGAGGGGAACGAATCAAGAGATTCAACCAGAGACTCTGCCCGACTGCGACTCAGTCAACACATTCTCCAGGAACGGTCTTCCCAGGAATATACAAAAGACTATATGTAAATATTGTGTACACTTTCTTGTTTCAATACATTTTGTTCTAAGTACATTTTGTGTTGCATTATTATTCCATGCATTAGTCAAGTTTCAACACTGGTGGAAAAAGGGAATACTGTTTCAGTTCTCTTCGGGAAGCACACTTTTCTTTAGTAAGACTTCTCGATTTAGGCCGATTGTCATTAATATTACTTTTTTATGAAAATCAAAACAAATCGCCATGTTAACTTAAGGAAGCGTACTCACAAAAAATAAAGTTTAGGGCAGCACTTCTTAATCTGGGGTCCCTAGGTGACCCATGGATGACTTTCATGGGGTCCATGAGGGTCAGATAAAAATTAACATTAATTATTTACTATTATACAGCCCTTGTTGTAGTCAGCGGTTTCCCATTGAAAGAAAATGCATCCTGCCTCTAGTTATAGTACAAACTCCTAGGCGTGTCTTGACTTGTTGTTGTATCGATGTTTGCCATTTAAACATGTCATCGTTCTCTGCATATAAAGATCTTCCTCAGGTCCAATTAATTTCCAAAAGGTTAAAGACAAAGACGGACACACTTGAAGTAGAGAAGCGGCTTCACGTCAATATTAAATTCATCGGGTTCAATGGACAAAGTTAAATTTAATTTATATGTTCGGACTTAAATGTTAGGAGAGTGTCCAAGTATCAAGTGGGATTTGCGGCCTCGTGATTTCTGTATTACATTAACGTCGGAAAAGACAGCTCCAATAAACGTGTGGTCACTACAGCTGTTAGCAGCAAAAGAAGATTTCAGGATCGATTTACCACGCGGTCCCATGAATGGATCCTGATTGGACAACATTTAGCCAATCAGAGTCCAGATATAAGTAAGGGTTTCAAGTTCAAATGTGATCTTTGAATGGTAATGGCTCAACTCCCTTTACAATCCCATTTCAAATTCTTATATTCAAATCATTAGAGCAAGTGATAATTCTCATTTTCCACGGTTTATCACGGCTTGATTATCTTAGGTGCGGAAATTTAATTATCTGGGAAGTGTTTTGACAGAGGGCGGTAAGTGTGACGCTGAACTCCGAAGACGTATTGGGATGGCCAAAGACGCATTCCAAAACCTAAGAAGAGTTTTACAAGACAGGAGGATTTCTTTGGTAGCAAAGAAAAGAGTACCGAGCTGCTACGTGACATCTGTCCTTCTTTAGGGTAGCGAAAGTTGGACGGTTCCCTCAAAGATGAAGAAGATACTCAGGGGAACAACGGAGGTATGGTTCTACAGAAGGATGCTAAGTATACCATGGACAGAGCGTGTGAGCAACGATCAGGTTTTGAAGAGGATGCAAACAAAGGGAAGCTTATACTTAACATCAAGAAGAGGCAGATGAAATTTCTGGGACACGTAATGAGAAAGGAGGGCTTGGAGAATCTGATACTCGCAGGTCGAATAGAGGGAAAGAGAGACAAGAGAAAGCAGAACGTGACCTACCTAGCGGGCTTAAGCAAATGGTTGACATAAGGGGGCCTGTGTAGAAAGGGGACGAAGCCTTTTGGGAGCTACAAGGGATAGGGGAAGTGGAGAGCCATGATCGCCTACGTCCTGAAGGGACACGGAACATAAAAAGAAAAGATACTGCTGGGGAATAATTGACACCAATTTCTTTCAAGCGTGGCTGGCTGAAAATTGATGCGATGCAGTGTTCATGGGGGTGTTGCATGAAGAAATGCATGTTCAAGTGTTGTCAAAAGCCAGACTGTGTGAATTTGCTTGACTATCTGTCTATGAGCGGCTAGTACCTATCGAGGACCGTCACTAAAGGGGTCAGTGACTCATAAAAGGTTAAGAAACTACTGCTATTTAGTGTATAAATGTTAAATTGTAAAAAGTATTTACTCGCATATCTCGCCTATGGAACTCCCTTCCCTATTACTGTTTCCCTGACAAATACAATCTCCAACGGTTTAAGTGTAGCGTCAATCGACATCTCCAGTTGCCTTGATCTATCCACTACCCTTCTCCACATCCTTTCATTTTTCATTCCTATCTGCTCTCGCTCCGGATCTTCTGTGGCTCCCTTGCCTTGATCGACCTTCTCCACATCCTTTCATTTTTCATTCCTATCTGCTCTCGCTCCGGATCTTCTGTGGCCCATTTGGCTTGATCGACCTTCTCCACATCCTTTCATTTTTCATTCCTATCTGCTCTCGCTCCGGATCTTCTGTGGCTCCCTTGCCTTGATCGACCTTCTCCACATCCTTTCATTTTTCATTCCTATCTGCTCTCGCTCCGGATCTTCTGTGGCCCCCTTGCCTTGATCGACCTTCTCCACATCCTTTCATTTTTCATTCCTATCTGCTCTCGCTCCGGATCTTCTGTGGCTCCCTTGCCTTGATCGACCTTCTCCACATCCTTTCATTTTTCATTCCTATCTGCTCTCGCTCCGGATCTTCTGTGGCCCCCTCGCCTTGATCGACCTTCTCCACATCCTTTCATTTTTCATTCCTATCTGCTCTCGCTCCGGATCTTCTGTGGCTCTCTTGCCTTGATCGACCTTCTCCACACCCTTTCATTTTTCATTCCTATCTGCTCTCGCTCCGGATCTTCTGTGGCTCCCTTGCCTTGATCGACCTTCTCCACATCCTTTCATTTTTCATTCCTATCTGCTCTCGCTCCGGATCTTCTGTGGCCCCCTCGCCTTGATCGACCTTCTCCACATCCTTTCATTTTTCATTCCTATCTGCTCTCGCTCCGGATCTTCTGTGGCTCTCTTGCCTTGATCGACCTTCTCCACACCCTTTCATTTTTCATTCCTATCTGCTCTCGCTCCGGATCTTCTGTGGCCCCCTTGCCTTGATCGACCTTCTCCACATCCTTTCATTTTTCATTCCTATCTGCTCTCGCTCCGGATCTTCTGTGGCCCCCTTGCCTTGATCGACCTTCTCCACATCCTTTCATTTTTCATTCCTATCTGCTCTCGCTCCGGATCTTCTGTGGCCCCCTTGCCTTGATCGACCTTCTCCACATCCTTTCATTTTTCATTCCTATCTGCTCCCGCTCCGGATCTTCTGTGGCCCCCTTGCCTTGATCGACCTTCTCCACATCCTTTCATTTTTCATTCCTATCTGCTCTCGGTCCGGATCTTCTGTGGCTCCCTTGCCTTGATCGACCTTCTCCACATCCTTTCATTTTTCATTCCTATCTGCTCTCGCTCCGGATCTTCTGTGGCCCCCTTGCCTTGATCGACCTTCTCCACATCCTTTCATTTTTCACTCCTATCTGCTCTCGCTCCGGATCTTCTGTGGCTCCCTTGCCTTGATCGACCTTCTCCACATCCTTTCATTTTTCATTCCTATCTGCTCTCGCTCTGGATCTTCTGTGGCTCCCTTGCCTTGATCGACCTTCTCCACATCCTTTCATTTTTCATTCCTATCTGCTCTCGCTCCGGATCTTCTGTGGTTCCCTTGCCTTGATCGACCTTCTCCACATCCTTTCATTTTTCATTCCTATCTGCTCTCGGTCCGGATCTTCTGTGGCTCCCTTGCCTTGATCGACCTTCTCCACATCCTTTCATTTTTCATTCCTATCTGCTCTCGCTCCGGATCTTCTGTGGCTCCCTTGCCTTGATCGACCTTCTCCACATCCTTTCATTTTTCATTCCTATCTGCTCTCGCTCCGGATCTTCTGTGGCTCCCTTGCCTTGATCGACCTTCTCCACATCCTTTCATTTTTCATTCCTATCTGCTCTCGCTCCGGATCTTCTGTGGCTCCCTTGACTTGATCGACCTTCTCCACATCCTTTCATTTTTCATTCCTATCTGCTCTCGCTCCGGATCTTCTGTGGCTCCCTTGCCTTGATCGACCTTCTCCACATTCTTTCATTTTTCATTCCTATCTGCTCTCGCTCCGGATCTTCTGTGGCTCCCTTGCCTTGATCGACCTTCTCCACATCCTTTCATTTTTCATTCCTATCTGCCCTCGCTCCGGATCTTCTGTGGCTCTCTTGCCTTGATCGACCTTCTCCACATCCTTTCATTTTTCATTCCTATCTGCTCTCGCTCCGGATCTTCTGTGGCTCCCTTGCCTTGATCGACCTTCTCCACATCCTTTCATTTTTCATTCCTATCTGCTCTCGCTCCGGATCTTCTGTGGCCCCCTTGCCTTGATCGACCTTCTCCACATCCTTTCATTTTTCATTCCTATCTGCTCTCGCTCCGGATCTTCTGTGGCTCCCTTGCCTTGATCGACCTTCTCCACATCCTTTCATTTTTCATTCCTATCTGCTCTCGCTCTGGATCTTCTGTGGCTCCCTTGCCTTGATCGACCTTCTCCACATCCTTTCATTTTTCATTCCTATCTGCTCTCGCTCCGGATCTTCTGTGGTTCCCTTGCCTTGATCGACCTTCTCCACATCCTTTCATTTTTCATTCCTATCTGCTCTCGGTCCGGATCTTCTGTGGCTCCCTTGCCTTGATCGACCTTCTCCACATCCTTTCATTTTTCATTCCTATCTGCTCTCGCTCCGGATCTTCTGTGGCTCCCTTGCCTTGATCGACCTTCTCCACATCCTTTCATTTTTCATTCCTATCTGCTCTCGCTCCGGATCTTCTGTGGCTCCCTTGCCTTGATCGACCTTCTCCACATCCTTTCATTTTTCATTCCTATCTGCTCTCGCTCCGGATCTTCTGTGGCTCCCTTGCCTTGATCGACCTTCTCCACATCCTTTCATTTTTCATTCCTATCTGCTCTCGCTCCGGATCTTCTGTGGCTCCCTTGCCTTGATCGACCTTCTCCACATTCTTTCATTTTTCATTCCTATCTGCTCTCGCTCCGGATCTTCTGTGGCTCCCTTGCCTTGATCGACCTTCTCCACATCCTTTCATTTTTCATTCCTATCTGCCCTCGCTCCGGATCTTCTGTGGCTCTCTTGCCTTGATCGACCTTCTCCACATCCTTTCATTTTTCATTCCTATCTGCTCTCGCTCCGGATCTTCTGTGGCTCCCTTGCCTTGATCGACCTTCTCCACATCCTTTCATTTTTCATTCCTATCTGCTCTCGCTCCGGATCTTCTGTGGCCCCCTTGCCTTGATCTACCTTCTCCACATCCTTTCATTTTTCATTCCTATCTACTCTCGCTCCGGATCTTCTGTGGCTCCCTTGCCTTGATCGACCTTCTCCACATCCTTTCATTTTTCATTCCTATCTGCTCTCGCTCCGGATCTTCTGTGGCTCCCTTGCCTTGATCGACCTTCTCCACATCCTTTCATTTTTCATTCCTATCTGCTCTCGCTCCGGATCTTCTGTGGCCCCCTTGCCTTGATCGACCTTCTCCACATCCTTTCATTTTTCATTCCTATCTGCTCTCGCTCCGGATCTTCTGTGGCCCCCTTGCCTTGATCGACCTTCTCCACATCCTTTCATTTTTCATTCCTATCTGCTCTCGCTCCGGATCTTCTGTGGCTCCCTTGCCTTGATCGACCCACTGTCTTTCTCTTTCACCACATCCCCTCCCTTGCCACTCCTATCTGCTCTTCCTCCAACCCTTCTTTAACCCCTTGCGTGATAGTGGCCTCCGGCCTTGCTTGGGGTGATACGATTAAAAAAAAAACTTACTAAGTCGTTTCTCATAGACGTAATGTGGCTTCCCTCTGTCTTTTCTATAAATCTTTTCATGGCAACTGCTCTGGCGAGCTACTTTCACTGGGACCCCAACTGCAAGAATTTAAACGTGCTACTAGGTTGGCATCTCGGTCCCACCCTTTCACTGTCGAAACAGTTAAATGTAACCGCCTCCTCTACTCCAACAGCTTCTTCTCCCGCATTTCTCGACAGTGGAACTCCCTTCCCCTTACTTGCTCCCCTGATAGCTATAATCTTTCAGTATTCAAATGTAATGTCAATCGACACCTTCTGATACCTCCTTCTCTTTTCCTCTAATACCCCTCTTTATTCTTGGTGTGCACTCTCTGTAACCCCTTGCGTGCTCGTGGCAAACAGCCTTGATTGGTGTGAAATGTTTAAGAAAAATATAAGATGAAATATTTAAAAGACGCCATTGACAAAGTCAAACAGGAAACAGCCGTGGTTAACTTTGTTATCATTAGAAACGCTTTCAGCGGATAAGAGAGAATTTATATTGAGATCATTGAACGTGTTAGCGTCAAGATTAAATGACATCGTAACGTGTCAATGGCACGTTTAACCTTGTTCAAATGCGGAGTGCCAAATTTAGAAAAGAAAAACAACTGTTTTAATGAGGGAGTTAAAGTTTTTGAACTGCTAGGTAATGTCAGTCCTCCAGTGAATGATGGACAATTTTCTCACAGATAAAGAAGCAACTTGAAGCGAGAGAGCAAGAACAGCAAGGACGTTTTTAAAAAGGAAATACAAACAAAAAGAACATTTATACATAAAATTAGAAATAAACAGTTGCCGTTTCAGAGACACATAACAAGGAAAGATTATAGAGAACGTAGAGAATTTAACACCCACAGGACATAATGATGGCAAGAAGTGTAGAGAGAAACAACCAAGGAATAATCTGCTGGACTCGACATTTAAAGGCTTCAAAATTGAAGATGCGGTCTGTTGGTTGAGTTTTTATATAATTTCTCATGTGTTCATATCTTTTGTTTTAGGGACATAAATTATATAAAAATTACTTACAAACATTATAAAGAAACTCAAATCGACAAAAACAAGAAAATTAAATTAATTATTTATTACATTTAAAACCGCTAACTTCATCGTCAAAAATACTAATCCACCTGTAAGATCTAAATTATACAGAACCAATATTATTTATATATCGCATAAGGAACTGTGTTCTTGACCAATCCAAATTTGTAAATAATTATATTGGATATACTACAACATGTTTAACAAGAAGACTCACGTTACATCTCTCTGACCATACTTCAATTAGGTCTCATTTAAATACACATGGGGACCTACAAAATCTATCTGTAATATACACGTTGAGAATACAAATATAATAGCATCACCTACATGAACCAAAAGGTTAAAAATAATGAAAGCATTATTAATAAAAAAAGAAAAAGCCAACACTCAACAATATCAACTATGAACATGGCCACAATGTGCTGACCGTGTTTGGAAAATAAAACATTCCTATAACTCTAGATAGATATATAAATCAATGCACAAGTTAAAAGTAAAATAAAATTCATCCTTGATAATGGGTAAAAGTATAGCTAAAAGTCATTGAGATCTTCATAGTGCAAACTTAACTGCGTTGGTCTAGCCATGTGCAAGGACGAGTGATGATCGCATACCAAAAGTTCCTTTCTACAGTCAACTCCATAGCATAAATGTTAGTAGATCTTGGCTCAGGTATAAAGATAAACTGAAGAGCAACCATTTTTGCGCCAACATTCCATTCAAGAACTTTAAAGTGGTAGCTATGAAGAGATCAGAGTCTCGTTCCAGCTGCTATGCCGGAATAAAGCACCGTCAAGCAGTAAGCATCATTCGACTGTGTGAAAAATGAAAGCGAAATAAAACAGTATTGCTGCTGCAATTGCATCCAATACATTCTCCTGTAGTTTTGTGGGCTTTTGTGCAGTTCTCGAGCCGGTCTCAAAAGTCATGCCCGTCATGGGCATGCAGATAATTAGTAGGTAGTCTCCGGATCCTAATACATCGAACTCGATGCAAAATTTCACGTACGTATAAATGCATTTCTTCCACAGGTGTGTAAATATATATACATTCAGCACTGTATTTATAAATACACTGCTGAATGTTATAAGAAAGAGCTATAAGTATCTATTAATTAACATACATAATATATACATATATATATATATATATATACGTGTGTGTGTGTGTGTGTGTGTACACAGACACACACACACGCACAAACACAGACACACACACACACATATATATAGATACATATATATATGTGTATGTGTGTATACACATAGACACACACACACGCACACACACATACATATATATAATAACAACCTGAAATCAGGGAGAGCTGAGTTCGAATTCCAGTCGTGTTCATTACATTCACTTACGTGATAATACACTGATGTATGAATCTATCTTTTCTCAAAGATATGGGTAAATAGCAGGACAGACTGAGCCCCATAGCATTGAGTGGCAACCAATTTAGGAGAAGGAAAAACTCTGAATTCAACAACCTCCAACTAGAAGTAAATAGTAGGACAGTCTGTGCTTCCTAGCCATGGTTGGCAACCAAACTAGAGAAAAACAACTCTGTATTCACAAACGCAGCCAAATTTCCTCAGGCAGTTGCATGTGATGTTCAGTTTTGTTTTTGCAACTTCTGCAATATCGCTAGTGCCAAGCTGTATTTGGCTCTGCCTTTCCCTTGAACAGCATCGGTGGTGTGGGCAAAGAAAACGGACTTCATTGGCAACTGTCGATCTCTCATAAAAAAGAAACACTGACCAGCCTTGCGCCCTGGACTGGGCATAGCTCTTCAGGCGCACCGGGGTTAAGCAAACTAGAACCTGGATGGGTGACCGCTTGGGAATACTAGATGCTTTAAGCATGGGCGAGCGGATAGTTCAATGGATAATGACTCGGAATTGTTAATCGAAGAGCCGTCTTCCAATTCTAGTCGCTCTTCAGGCCATGTGTGTTGTGTTTTGATTCGACTATTTATATATGCTGCATTATGGATAAAAAGTCTATCGCATTATTCTAACAGATATTGGATGGACGGCAACGATTATGTATTAAATTATTTTAGAGAATATTGAGTATAAATAATTGTGGATCAGAATTCTATTATTTGGAGTTATATTTTTAGCGTTCTTTGGTAACTTTTTACTCCTTATTTACTACTGATTACTTAATTATTTGAATTGTTGGTATATATATTGCAGCCTAATTATACATCATTCCTATTATTCGCGCACACACATCCTCTATCTATCTATCTATCTATCTATCTATCTATCTATATATATATATATATATATATATATATATATATATATATATATATATATATATATATATATATATATATTACATGAATCATTCATACAAAAAGTAAATTAGTAAAGTTAATGATATAAAATGGCGAAAAACATCTTCGCAAACAAAATTTTAAAGTTGTATTAACCTACGAATCATTTTAAATAAATTTTATTTGCGAAGATGTTTTTCGCCATTTTATGTCATTAACTTTACTAATCTACTTTTTGTATGAATGATTCATGTAATATAAATTGAACTGTATCACATATTTGATATATATATATATATATATATATATATATATATATATATATATTAAGACATTTTTATGTTTATACATTTTTTATAGATACAAATATTTAAGTAAATGCTCTGTTTTATAATAAACTATAAAATGTATTAAGATCATTGTCGGACACATTGTCTATTTCATAATTCGTGACGTCATTTGTTTACATTTGGATACGCTTTGAGCAGATATGAATATACGCGAGAGATTGTAGTTTAAAAGCAGTAAAATCGACCTTGCTAACCGAACGATCCTCTGTGGCTCGTCGATATGACGACTCCGTATAGGATGCAGGTTCGATTCCTGTCGGACGACGAATATTTTCTATGACAATTTCAACGGACATTCAGGCCGGTAAATGTTATTAATACTGTTTATTATAAAACAGAACATTTACTTCAATATTTTTATCTATAAAAAGAATGTATAAACATAAAAATATCTTTAAAAATTGTCGGACTTTGTCCATTTCCTCATATATATATATATATATATATATATATATATATATATATATATATATATATATATATATATATATATATATATATATATATATATAAGGTATGCTATATTATGGATAAAACCATTCAATATCAATCATAGAGGGTTTGTAATATAAAAATGGACACTGAGTTGAACGCCAGCGGCGACAATCTGTTTCATACTTGAAAGCAATCTTCAGGCCATGTTTGTTGTGAATTGTCTCGACTATTTATATATGCTGGTCAATGGAACATTATGGTTACCTAGGTTTATTGTATTATCCTTAACGGTTATTAAGTAAGCGATAACGTTTATGTTTCAAATCATACTGGGGCCAACTGAGTAGAAATAATAGTGGATCTGAATGCCGTTATTTGGGGCTATTTTATAATGGCGTTTGTTAAAATTTTACTCTTTATTTCATATTGATTACTTAATTATTTGTGGTTGGTTATTATTATTATTATTATTATTATTATCATTATTATTATTACATATCACTTTATATATATATTTGTCACTTAGCTGATTGATATTATTTTCAGCATCTCCTCTAGACGGACATTCCAACAAACGCTCCGTCAACTCGTCAGGAGATACCATCAATTGCCTGCTTATTTTCCGATTTTGTTATTCTTATTTTAAGTTAAAAAAATAATTTATGAAATTTTTATTGGTGTACGGTAGACTTCTTCTTCGTACATCGTGTGTGTCTCTGTGTGTGCGCGTGCGTGCATTTGTGTCCGAGCGTGTGTACATATTCGAGTGTGCAAGTGGACAGACACGTGCTTGTGTGTATGTGCGCCCATATATGCGTACGTGTAGAATGTCGAGGTTATTTTCACCTTTTCATTGTTTTCTTACCTCTTTATACACTCTCCCTATTGCTTTTATACCTTTTTCTCTCTTTCAGTTCATTTCTTTAATGAACCCTAGTATATTTCTCCTTCTCTCTCTCTCTCTCTCTCGGACTCTATCTGACTGCCTGTCTCTCTCTCTCTTTATTTATATATATATATATATGTATATATATATATATATATATATATATATATATATATATATATGTATGTATTACTTCTAAAGTTACACACACATACACACACACATACATATATATATATATATATACATATATACATATATATATATATATATATATATATATATATATATATATATATATATATATATATATACATACATGCCAGGGTAAGTAAAAAATTATCCGCCCACTTTCACCATAACCTATCTGTGTTATGAGTGCGGATAATTTTTAACGTTCCGACACACATATATATATATATATATATATATATATATATATAGGGAGAGAGAGAGAGAGAGAGTGGGAGATAGAGAAGGAGAGAGAGAGAGACTAGGATTTATCAAACAAATACGTCAAAAGTTCCATTCATCTTGATAATTTCTTATATAAAGAATATGAATTATTAAACGATTACGTTAAAATTCGTCCTCACAGATTCTTCTATAGCGAGTAAGATTTATATATATATATATATATATATATATATATATATATATATATATATATATATATATATATATATATATATAATATTAATTATATATATATATCATAGATAGATAGATAGATAGATAGATAGTCACCTCATACGGGACCACGTGCTTACGCACACGAGCCAAAGCCCAGTGCCACCTGTAATTATTGCACCAGCATATGTCTGTTAATCTTCCTTGATGCGCACAAAATGCCTACGCAAAGACGTAGGTAAAAACACGTATCTGTATATACACCAAGCATGATATGTTTACCCACGCGTGTGATTCCATTATATATATGTGTGTGTGTGTGTGTGTGTGTGTGTGTGTGTGTGTGCGCGCATGTGTGTGTGTTTGAACAAAAATATGGTGCCTAAATATACATACATATATATATATATATATATATATATATATATATATATATATATATATATATATATATATAAAGTATAATATAATGAACCTTATAATAATCCTTCCTAGTTCTCTAATTATTGATGTTAAGTTGAAATTCATCAAGGAAGGTATTTTTTGTTAACCCAAGTACTTTCTATGTTTTGTTAACCCGAGTACTTTCTATTTTTTGTTAAACCAAGTATTTTCTATTTTTTGTTAACCCAAGTACTTTCTATTTTTTGTTAGCCCAAGTTCTTTCTATTTCTTTCGGGATCATCCTCAGTGGTAAATTGCGAAGATAAACTTATTGTAACTGTAATCATTGTGATGATTATTTTTGCAAACATGCGTGAGCCTTATAATTTATTTTAAATTGGTATAATTGTGTTTACGATGTTTGGCAAACAAGCGTTCGCAATGTAAGGGGTAACCAGAGATGGTAATATGAATCATGCTGTTAAATGCGAGTCAACTCAAATGCATTTCAACACATTGCTACTATACTCGTAATAAATTTTGTTCAGTGTTAGTTGGTTGCTTTTGAAATAGAGGGCATCGAGAATTTGAAATTTTTCATTATTTTCATGGCGTAGTATTTCTGGTATTGTCAACACGTATTTTCTTGTATGATGAACGTAGACAGGAA
>OZ038493.1:93979616-93989616 GCA_964036315.1 Acanthosepion esculentum | reverse complement strand
AAAAATTGCTCATTACCCCTCGGCACTTCCCCTTTTAGACACGCGCCGTTTAATAACCCCAGACTCCTACCGAAAACGAGGTACTGCCCGAGAGGATCCCTCACCCCCGGTGCTTGACCTAATATTATTTTCAACTTACCTGGACCAGGTAACGCGAGATAATTGCAAGAATGGAACTTTGTAGAAGATGCCTAGTAATTAAATTAGTCTAGCGGCCTAGTCTAATTAGATTCTTAATTACACTAGGTCTAACCTTCACGGCTAGGACCCGCCATTCCACTTACATCGTAACAAACAACCCACATTCCCTCCGTATTTCATCGGTGAGAAGTAAGTTCCACTCTAACAGCTTCTTCCCATGACCAATTGCTCTGCGGAATCGACTCCCAAGAGAATGTTTCCCTGATCTCTACAATCTTAACCTGTTCAAGTCTAGAGTTAACCTTTATCTCCCCCATCCCGTATCAATATTAGCTACCCCTTAACGTAACCTTCTTCTTCGAGTGGCACCCAATCCTTGTACAGGGTGAACCTTACAGTGAAAAAAAAATTGCATCTTAATTACTAGTTAGACACTGAACATATAATCTAAATTATAAAATACAATAATAAACAAAGTGATCTTTCATCAGAGTTTATAGACTGGCGCCATATCAGAACTAACAATAATCGTTAGCAAATAAAAAAAAAAATGCATCATTTGAAGACTTCCAACAGCAGCAACAACAAAAATGTTTAGCACATGTGAACTAGGAGAGGAAATAATGATTTAAGTTCTACACATCTCTAAAATGATAAAGCAATTGATTTACCAGATAACAAAAGCCAGACTTCCAACAGCAGCAACAACTAAAATGGATAGTACGTGCAGCTAAAAGCGGAAATAATGATCAAATCAAACTGTTTACAAGAAATATAATGTTTGTAAGGAAACGTTTATCAGCAATAGAAAGAGCTATAACATTTAGCTAATTTTAGAAGTTTAATTTTCTCAAATACTTTTTTTAAAAAGATTTTTAAATATATTTAAACTATATTTTTCTATTAAAAAACTAAGATTAAAAAAAGATTTTTATTAAAGATTTTGTAAGTTATTATAAATGTTAATAGAATAGTCCTGGCTTTTATCAAGGTTTAGGAGAGATATCGGAAAAAATAAAAAAATTATGAAGAACTACAAATGACTGAATATTATGGAGATCCATGGCCGCCAACGTTCCGAAGGTTCACCGCTGAGAGAAGAAAAAAAAAGAAGAGAGCTATTTTTTCAGTCAAAGAATGCCAAAAGCATCCTCCACGTAAAACGGTTATTTATACTAATAGTTACGCATTCATAATTATTTTAGCGTTTTTTGATTATTTTTTGGCAAACACCTAAAATATTCCAAATATTTCTTTCTCAAAATTGTATGTTTGCTTCCATATTTCATACATTTATTTTTCTCTTCATTTGTCATGTCATTCTCTCTCTCTCTCTCTCTCTCACACTCTCTCACTCACTCACTCACTCACTCACTCACACACGTACACGTGTACGTACGTTTATTATTTGGATCGCCTCGATGTGATGAAATGTTTAGCAAAGCTCATCTCGCTGGCTCAATTACGACTCAATAGGGAGTTTGAACCCCAGTTTGTGCCACTACTAAACTTCGCTTAGTAAATTACTACTACGGGCACTTTGACGTGGTGTTAGCAAGTTTGTGTAGCGTGTTCGATCCTCACTGAGTGCTCCAGATATTCAGCCTTGTGTCACATCTCAGCTGCGCTTAAAAACGCCATACATATATTTATTATTACATATATGCAAAAAACTCATTCGACCCTTCTTCTCAAATGTGTACAACCCACGCCTCCTCACCCACTCAGCCAAACACACGAACTCACCCGCAAAAACAATGATTCGCCTCTCCATATGAATACTCTTGATAAGCAAGCAATCACAGAGGATATTTATTCTATTCGTCTGTTTCCGTACGGGGGCAGATTTGACATAAGGTCAACCTAAGGTGCGCCTCCACCCACCACACGCATACATGGATGGGGTAGTGTGTCCCTACGCACGAAGGCAAAGACTTAGCACAGGAAAGTGTCTCAATACAATCGTGCATACACAAGGGTAGAAGCAACATTGACTCAATTTTCATCTGTACTTCTCTCTGGACACGCCTACCACACTAAGGACTGACTGATGACCCGCCCCACTTTTGGTTTAATAGAAGAGGTGCTGCCCGAGCCTTTCAAAATAAGCAAATGAATTAGATTTTATCTCTGAAATTCTAATATTCCAGTTCGCTTTGTTATTTATAAAGCTTCAATTAGTATTGGCAAAAGTCCACATCTAAGGAGCACTCGTTGCGGGACCAGCTTGTTAACCATTGCAACATGGCCAGGTACCGTTAATCTCATGGATTATTAATTCTTGAGTAAGGTCGATCCCCAGTGGGCTCCTCAAAATGTTGTCCTTGTGCGATACTGACGTGTATAAATAAAGATAAAAATATATATTTTCGATCTATATATATATATATATATATATATATAAATATATATATATATATATATATATATATGTATATATGTACGTATGTGCATATATATATATATATATATATATATATATATATATATATATATATATATATATATAGTACATTCAACACCATCACTTGATAAGGCACCAGAAGTGTTGAAACAAAATGGCTATTTTTGAGGTGATTTTATAATATATTTATGCTATAATTTTCGAATAAATTACACAAACACACATATATACACAGACCCAAAATATACATTTTATATATATATATATATATGTACATATATTTTATATAGATAGATAGATAGATAGATAGATATAGATATGTACTGAAAATCTTGGTAATCCGTATGGATAATCTCAATGCGGATGAAATCATTATAGCTCAATGTTAAGTCAGAATGAATAATTTAATTTAAAGAAAACCAGACCACTTTAAGGGTCCATTTGTTATAAATTATTACAAATGGAGCCTTAAAGTGTTCTGTTTTTTTTTTAAATTAAATTAAATTATATATATATATATATATATATATATATATATATATATATACATATATATATATATATATATATTAAATTATATATATATATTAAATTATATATATATATATATTAAATTATATATATATATATATATATATATATATATATATATATATATATATATATATATATATATATATATTATGGTTCACGTCTGTTAGTGTTGTAAAGTTTTATAATTTCTTTTAAAAAGCAACCGGATCCCCATGAGCAGTAAGATTGTGTAGCGTAATTGTTTTAGGTGGTAACGGGTAGCTTGGTCAGAAAGTCAACATTCGAAATCTTGTTATTTCAGTTGTTTTTTCTTTAAGCCACCGAACATTTGGCCCATGGCCAATAAAAGGATCTCGTTGGCCCCCACCAATTCTATGATACGCCACCGTCACTTTATTTTTATAAGGTAATATCCATATAAAATACAAATTTGAGCACTCGACATGGTGCAATGGTTACCAAGCTTATCTCTCTAAATCATTAAAACTGAATAGTGAATTCGGTCCTTACTGGATGCCCCATACTTTTGACCTTGTGCCACATCAAAGCTAGGCTTAGAATATCATCATATAAAATACAAATTTTTTTGTAACCCAATTATGTACAATAAAGGATCACGTGCATTATTTGAGAACAAGTCAACTGGAAATTTTGAAAATAGATACAATGTATTTAAATACAAATTAGACAGACGTCAAGAGACAATTCCATGTTTGATGGATCAATGTTTTGCACCAATTTCTAACATCAACTTGGGAATTTTCTTGTTAAAATTTGAATAAAATCCGCAAAAATTTTACGTCCTTGTATAGTCAGTTGTGTTTAGTTTAATTTGTAACATAAACGTATTTAAAAAATAAAAAAAAGTCAAATGCTGATAAGATAGCGAGTGTCACAAAGCACTGCCCATGGCCCCCAATCTTGCTTACCACCCCTGTTTCGGTTGACGAAAATATGCTTCTTTTTTAGGCAAATATATGACTATTATACAGGCTTTGTTTTTTTCGTTTTTTTTTCAAAAGTCCGCATCTGATAGTGTCACAACGACAGAACAACTCGGAAATTCCGAATAAACTCTTTCTGTTCACAAAGCAGTCTCTTTCTAAAATGCAACACACATGCCCTCATGTTTGTCACGTAACACAAATACGCACCCAGACACACAGAGAGAAATACGATGGCACTTAAACAGAACGATTCTTTCACTCATGCACAAGCAGAAGAACTGGGTTACGGCGGAGGAGGGGGAGGAGGAGGAGGAAGAAGAAGAAAAGGATTGGGGAAGCAATTAGTGTCATGTCTCCTCCGTGCATGTTCGAGACTATTTAAAGCTAAAGTTGTCTATACCAATTTTCTTTCCCGGAACCTCTCTCCACAGCTTCTAAATCGAATGACTCTACACAATCACCTCTCCACAAAATATTGAAAATCCGTATTCCTAGTAAAGGCATTAAAAAAAAAAATTCTGTTCATCTCTGCCATTCACCCATACACTGGCACATGTCAAAAATGATAACCGTTGATAAAATCCTAGTATATACCCAGATTGAAGAATCGGTGAGTCGGGTTTGTTACAATGACGGAAGCGCAAATATCCTTTGGGAAAGATATGGATCTATCACTTCTCACCTACCCGCAGTTATAGATAAAGTGCATAATTGGGTTGTAGAGTCGTATAGGAGAACAAATTTGAATACAAAACCTGCGAATGCTTGTTTGTGGACCCTGTGACACACTGGGTGCACCACTTCTCAGTATTTGGATTTTGTAAAAAAATATGGTTGTTTCTTCACAAACCTTCACCATTATAATCAAATCATGTGCGAGTAGCCTAGCTCCTTGGTTCTGTTAAACTGAGTTGATCTACCCTATGGCTAATATATATATATATATATATATATATATATATATTCCTGTTCTTCTCTCGTCTGTTACCCCTCTCTATAGACCTCATTTGGTCTAGCGTTCGTCCCACACTCTCATACATACACTCACACTAATTTTTTTTTTTTTTTCCCGGAGTTTTTTTTTCTGTTTTCTTTTTCAATTTTTAGGTCTGATGAATTGGATCGTTTTCACGATTCCAATAGAATAAATTATGACCATGGAATATTAGTGTTTAAGTCCTTTTATTATATCCTTACTCTGTCCTGGACATTGAGTTCTACCTGGATCATATCCTCTTGGAATTATTTTTTATACACATATGTATGTGTATGTATGTATATTTATTTATATATTTTAGATATACGATTGCATATGTATGTGTATATTTACCACTAATATTATCAATATATATATATATATATATATAAAAATGTATATATGTATATATATATATATGTATATATATATGTATATATGTATATATATGTATGTATGTATATATATATATGTATGTAAATAAATATGTATATATATGTATGTATATATATATCTGTGTATATATATGTATATATATGTATGTATATGTATGTATATATACGTATGTATGTATATATATATATATGCATGTATACATATGTATATATATATGTATGCATATATATATGTATATATATATATATCCATGTATATATATATGTATGTATATATATCTATGTATATATATGTATGTATATATACGTATGTATGTATATATATATGCATGTATATATATATGCATGTATATATATATGCATGTATATATATATGTATGCATATATATATGTATATATATATATCTGTGTATATATATATGTATGTATATATATGTATGTGTATATATATGTATGTATGTATGTATGTATATCAATGCATGTTTTATTAAATAATATAGACAAGTTGTATCTATTTATTTTAAGTAAATTCCTTTCATATTTTCTGATAAGTTTAATCGCATTATCGTTGAAAGACGAAAGGAAAACACCATATTGATACATTTTTAAATCCATTCTAAGCTTTCAGTTTACGTAAGCCATTATCAAAGATGACAATTTCAATATATCAAACAACACACGGACGAAACAATAATGATAGGCCGCCCTTGCTGCATGAAAAATTTCAACGTAACGACAAACTCGTATATACGAGACGCGGAAACGAAAATCGCGTCGCAGATCGTGACGTCACACATGACCACGCGAGAGTGAAAAACGAGAAGTATTAAGTATGGGAAGCCGTTGGTATAACCCAATGGCTTCTGTTATAAATTATAGGCATTTAAGAATATTTGTGGAGATTTCATTGTTCAGGTTAGGTTTCAACTGTTTTATGTATATAGCTTCAAGAATTTTCAATTTGTGTTTATTGTTTTCATGTTTAAGCATAGTTGCGTTGTCAGCAAGGATTTTCCGGACGTGGGTACGCGGGCAGGCATCTTGTTTTAAATGTCTAAAAATGTTAGAATAATCATTTAAATGTAGAGTTAAGCGCCGTGAACGCGAGTTTGTGGTGTGACCAACATAAATATTATTTAATCCATTGGAGATACAATCTCCCAAAGGGCATTTGAATTTGTAAACTACGTTGGTTTTTTGCAAATCGCTAACAGGGAGGGGGAAGATCATTGCGAACTTTATGGACATCCGGTATATATAATAGACTCTCCCATCGTATTTGACGCATGAGGGTCAAGCAGCTCAGTTCCTAGGTGTAAATGCTCTATTTTTTAATGAAACAGTATTAATTACATTTACCCGCCTGAATGTTCGAGAAATTTCGTGGAAAATATGCATTCTCCGATAGTAAAAGAACCTGTATCCTATACGGAACAAGCATTAAAACGGGCGCCGATATGACCGTTCAGCAACAGACAACTTCTGGTTAAGCAAATATCAAATTACTGCTTTTAAACACACACCTTATCCGATCTTTCTTGATCGATTCATATCTGCTCTGATTTCGTAAAATTTTACCAATACAAGTCCCGAGTGTCACACAGGATAAAGCGTTAATGTTCCATTGGTTGTGATAAATGGTGTGTGATATGAATAAGAGATGGTGGTAAGAATTATATATGTATGTATGTATATATATATGCATGTATATATATGTATGTATATATATATGTATGTATATATATCTATGTATATATATGTATGTGTATATATATGTATGTATGTATGTATATCAATGCATGTTTTATTAAATAATATAGACAAGTTGTATCTATTTATTTTAAGTAAGTTCCTTTCATATTTTCTGATAAGCTTAATCGCATTATCGTTGAAAGACGAAAGGAAAACACCATATTGATACATGTTTAAATCCATTCTAAGCTTTCGGTTTACGTAAGCCATTATCAAAGATGACAATTTCAATAAATCAAACAACACACGGACGAAACAACAATGATAGACCGCCCTTGCTGCATGAAATGTTCGAGAAATTTCGTAGAAAATATGCATTCTCCGATAGTAAAAGAACCTGTATCCTATACGGAACAAGCATTAAAACGGGCGCCGATATGACCGTTCAGCAACAGACAACTTCTGGTTAAGCAAAGCTCAAATTACTGCTTTTAAACACACAACTTATCCGATCTTTCTTGATCGATTCATATCTGCTCTGATTTCGTAAAATTTTTCCAATACATGTCCCAAGTCTCATACAAGATAAAGCGTTAATGTTCCAATGCTTATGATAAATGGTGTGTGATATGAATAAAAGGGATGGCGGTAAGAAGTGAAAATTGCGAGGTTAAGTAAGATAGACAATGATTTACCCTTGACTTGAAGAAGTTAATAACGAAGTGTTCAACAAAGTATCCAGTCGGGAATCTGTTGTACAAATTGTTCCTGGGGAAAAGAGTTGACATTTTGAATACAGAGAAAATGGGGATGATTAGAATCCATGGTATTCGTATGGTGTCTGATGTAAATAGTGCATGTAGCTGATCTGACCATTTGCCATGGCAATAACAAGAACGTAGCAAAAACTTTACGTCTGCCTGGAAAGAGGTTGCTGAGTGGAAAATACCCCCCACACACACACACACAAATTGTTTTAAACTTTATGGAAATGTGAGGACTGAGCATCTCCAGCTCAGATATGGCAGCAATAGAGGACGTCGTCGATTTACGACCAGGCTTGATTGCGACTGACAGATGATAAATCGATTTGGTTGTAAGTCGGCCTGTAAATAATTTTGCAATATTTTAATCTCCCTTTACAAATTATTGTATTTTTTTTTTTTTTTTTTTTACAATTTTGACGTTTTTCTTTAAGTTTCACATGATTCGTATCATCTCTCTATACATTATTTTGTTTCTTACTTTAGGTTCACCAGGTTTAAGTCAAACACTACATGGTATAGTACAGGATTTTTTTAGTATCTGTCTCTATTTCTGAGATGAGGTATTATGTACACTATTTATATTATTCGGACTATTGTCCTCATCTTCGTTGCCATATTTATCACAACGTTTCGGCCTTTCAGTATCTGTCTATATTTCTAAGATGAGGTATTATGTGCACTATTTACATTATTCGGACTATTGTCCTCATCGTTGTCACCATATTTATTACAACGGTTCGGCCGTTTTACGCTCCGGCCTTCTTCAGGTGGTTGGAATGCTGAACTGAACCCTTTATTTCGCTCACTGGTGTAGACTGTTCTAGTTCCATGTGCCATGTTTAAGGAATCATGGCACAGTGGATAAAGGCGTTGGTTAGATCCAGTGAGAAGACCCAAAGAGTGTAAGTTCAATACCCATTTACGGCAGTGGAGAACATGGAGAGAGGAATTAACAGGAGATAACAGATAACTGACATCCATTAAACATGGCACGTGGAACTAGAACAGTCTACCCCAGTGAGCGAAATAAAGGGTTCAGTTCGATATTTCAACCACCTGAAGAAGGCCGGAGCGTACAACGGCCGAAACGTTGTAATAAATATGGCGACAAAGATGTGGACAATAGTCCGAATAATGTAAATAGTTTTTTTTTAAGCATATCTCCCCAAACAAGGCGTAAGTGCTACTAGCACGCAAGGGGTTACAGAACGTGAGATTAGGAGTAAAGAGGGGGGTGTTTGAGGAAAGGATATAGAGAAGGACGGGGATCAGGATCAAGGCATCAGATGATGTCGACTGACATTACATTTAAATATTGGAAGATTATAGATATCAGGGAAGCAAGTAAGAGGAAGGGAGTTCCACTGACGGGAAGTGCAAGATAAGAAGATGTTGGAGTAGAAGAGACGGCTCTATTTAACCATTTCTACAGTGAAAGATTGGTACCGAGATGCCAACCTAGAAGCACGCTTAAATTCATGCAGTTTCGGAACCAATGAAAGTAGCTCGTCAAGAGCAGTTGCCATGAAAATACAGAGGGAAGTGATAGCACGTCTGTGAGAGAGTGACTGTAGACGAGATACCAGATCAAGACCTATCACATTGCATATCTTTCTCTGGAATTTGTCGAGGACCTCGAGATGAACAGCGGGGACACAATTGTTTTACTATTTGTTTAACATATAAAAACTAAAAAAAAAAGAAGGAGACCTTTAACGTGGTGTAATCGTTAGCAAGCTTGCCTCGCTAGATCAATTACGACTGAATAGTGAGTTTGGTCCTCAATGGTGCTCTATACTTTCGGCCTTGTACCACACCTAAGCTACCACATTTAGAAAATCGCTCTAAAATATTCAGGTGCAAAAAAAAAACAAAAAAAAAAAACAAAATCAAAACAAAAACAGAAAATATTTTAGTTGCAAAACAATGCAAAATGTTTACAAAAACAAAACATCTTATTAACGCGGGTGTCATTTGTGTCTCGTGATGTCGTCAGCTAGGACAGGGGTCGGGGTAGCTGGTGCAGTTGTTGTTTTTCTCACAAAACATGAGCTTTGTCTAAACTTCATTATATGAACGAGACAACATCGCTTGACCTTCGTTCAATCCTTGCATACCGTTCAATGTCAGGGCCCATTCCTTTA
>OZ038493.1:93947116-93974616 GCA_964036315.1 Acanthosepion esculentum | reverse complement strand
AGGTATTATGATTACTTACATTATTTACATTATTCGGACTGTTATCCTAATCTTCATTGCCATATTCACAAGGACACATGGCCCAGTGGATAAAGACGTTCGTTAGATCCAGTGACTAGCCCTCTAGGGATATAATGGCTGTCTATATCTCTGAGATGAGGTATTATGATTACTTACATTATTTACATTATTCGGACTGTTATCCTCATCTTCATTGTCATATTCACAACGTTTCGAGAGCAATGGTGAAACAAAAATCTTGGAGATTGAGTTAAAGGGAAATAACTCAGGTCATCCGGAAGAGGCATGGCACGTGAAACTAGAATAATCTACCCCGGTGGACGATATTATTCAAACTGTTATCCTCATCTTCATTGTCATATTCACAAAGTTCGGCCGTTGTACACTCCGGCCTTCTTCAGGTGATAGGAATTTCGAACACATCACTGTCTATCGGGGCAGATTGTTTTAGTTCCACGTGCCATGCCTTTATCGACTGAGCCATGTGTCCTTGAGCATAAAGACGTAGGTTAGATCCAGTGACGTGACCCAAAGAGTTGTGAGTTCAATACCAGGCTACAGCACTGGTGAAGCAAAAAGATTGAAGAGTTGGGTTAAATGGAAATAACTGAGACATCCGGAAGAGGCATGGCACGTGAAACTAGAACAACCTTCCCCGGTGGACGAAATAAAGCGTTTCGTTCGAAATTCCAATCACCTGAAGAAGGCTGGAGCATACAACGGGCGAAACGTGGTGAATATGGCAATGAAGATGAGGATAACATTCCGAATAATGTAAATATGGTAAATAAGAGATGAAAAATTAATATTTTAATGAATATATTATAAATTCAATAATATTGCATTGCTTTTTTTTAAATCTCGTGCTAAGCAACAATTCCTGAAGCAATCAAAACGAGGCTTGGAGATTTTTATTAACTCATTGAGATAGTTATTAATCATATTACGAATGATTTTGCAATAATTATGGCTTTAATTACTTTCTTTCAATTCTGTTATAATTACCGAGGCTGTTTTTACTGCCACTTTTATGATCACCCGAGGCTTTCTCTTCGGGCTGTGCTCTTCGTTCTCTAGTCATGATAGACACTTTACTGCTTGCATTTAATGAAGCTATTGGCGTACAACAATAACGATGGCGCGTTGGGCGTCACGTTGTAATGTAATGGTTAGCCAGCTGATGTCACTTTATTGTTGCACAGACTAATACGAACCCGAAACTAAATCCCCCCCTCCACCAAAGTGACATTATTCTTTATTCAACTCCGGATTTCGCCAGTTATTGTAGGCGAATGGATGTCCGACATTTACTGTTTTCTACATTCTCTACTGTTCCCTCTTTGGTGAGTGCTTATATATCTACTGTTCATCTAGTTTGTCCTACAATGCGCAAATCCTGAGCGTAGCTCGGCCCATCACTTGTTTACACGCTGAACGCAGCCACTAATCTCCAGTAAGGTGCGGATCTGCATCTGATTATCTTTCAGGTCAATATTAGCTTACGGCCATACCACGTTGAAACACCATTTATTATCCGATCACCGAAGTTAAGCAACATTGAACCTGATCAGTACCTAGATGGGTGACCTCTCGGTTACATCACCAGGTGATGTAAGCTTGGAGGTGAAGGTGGTTTAATAGATAATAGCTCGGAATGAGAAATTAGAGAGCAGAGTTCGGATTCCAGTCCAGTTCGTCATATTCACTTACGTGTAAATACCCTGAGGAAAGATTTGAATGCTCCTCTTCTCCCCCAAGGTATGGATTAAACAGTAAAACTTGTATCAGAAAATTATTATTATCTCCAAAAAAATTCTTAAAATCCGAAAATATGTTTCGCCTTTAAATAACCTGATGAAAGGTTGATAAACCGTAAAAACGAATCAATTCAGGTCAACATATTCATGCACCAGGATTCTCTGACGCATTCGTATAACACTGATTACAAAATCTATTTTCGTTTGGTATTGTCTCACATCAGTCTCATACGGAACTTGTTTGGCAGACCTTTTGTAATGACGTCGATTCTCACTGGGTGCCCTGTGTTTGGTCAAAAGCACACCTATACCGAGAAAATAACAAAGGTACCTAATCTTGGTGCAATTGTCAACACGCTGAATCTGTGGGTCCATTAGTTGCGTGTTAGATCCTCTCAATGCTGATGGCCTTATGTCAGAATTAAGATACAATTAACAAATGACATGATCGTTGTTTGGTTTCGTTTATTTTATTTTACGGTCTATCAACCTCAATGGGTTATTTAATGCTGACAAGATTTTTATTGTTGCTAATATTTTTTTCTTTTAAAAATTGTTTGGTTTGGTTTATTTTGTTTTACGGTCTATCAACCTCAATGGGTTATTTAATGCTGACAAGATTTTTATTGTTGCTAATATTTTTTTCTTTTAAAAATTGTTTGGTTTGGTTTATTATGTTTTACGGTATATCATCCTCAATGGGTTACTTAATGCAAAAAAATATTGCCGGTAATATTTTTTTTTTCCAAATTGTGTTGCTGTTAATAATGTATTACTGGTAATAATTTTTCTCCAAAAGTTTATTGCTGGTAATAATTTTTAAATTTTCATAGTGTTTTGACCCCAGTTTGGAGGTTAACTATTTACCCATAGCTGGGATCCTAACAGGTGCTACCACCCCGGACAGGATGCACCTGGAAAAACCAGCAGTTAAGAGGTGGTTCCACACTCCTCAAAACCTCCTGATCAGAGGCCTTGCTGTTGGATTTAGTTTATCGTCTTACCCGGGACGCGGATGTAGTTTATTGTCATACCCAGGACGGTCATCGTTGTACAATGGTCATTTACCTATACATGTAGCCTTATACCATACCTAAGTTACCCTTAGTAAATAGTAAAGTAGTATGCGATTCATCTTAGATGGTATCAAATTTAACTTTGCACATAGAGTACTTCGAAGAAGCCAGGTTCATCGGCGGGTTAACCTGAGAAATAACATCTTAGCCAACAGGTGGAGATCCGCGGT
The DNA here is from genome assembly GCA_964036315.1 of Acanthosepion esculentum. Lineage (NCBI taxonomy): Eukaryota > Metazoa > Mollusca > Cephalopoda > Sepiida > Sepiidae > Acanthosepion > Acanthosepion esculentum. The sequence goes on along the minus strand of OZ038493.1, from coordinate 93,971,592 downwards.
TTCACACGTGATAAACTTAACTCTGCCTGGGAAGTGAAGGTATATATATATATATATATATATATATATATATATATATATATATATATATATATATAGCGGGCCACTGGTATTCGAAGATACGCGTCTATTAGGGCGACTGTTACAGGCGCTTACTCAGGCGCATTTGTGTTTATTCAGCCCTGAAAATTAGAGTTTGTGGTCTACTCAATTTCACTCACATGGCTTGGGCCCACCCGTGGTATGGTTTTCTGTTTCCGCATGCTGGGATCGACGCCTCAAGTCCGATGACATCAAGAAGTCTCCTTCCTGACAAATCGACCATGGTGAGATTCGAATCCGGGTTTCATGGACAGAAAGTGCTAACCACTCGGCCATGCGCCCGTCTCATTTGTATTAAAGTATATTTGGGCAGTAACCTTCCTTTTAAACATCTTTAGAAATAGTTTGACCGTGTTTTGAAAAACATGAAAACATTTTATAAAACATACATACAACAAACTATTTCTTATTTAACAGTTAAAATATTTAATCCTTGAAAATGGCTAAATGTATAGCCGAAAGCGCTTGGATAAAAAGAACACTCAAACAGTTTTTATATAACTTATCATTTGAAAAGAAAAAAATATTAGATCGCATGAAAAAGTGTATAAAAAAACTAATAAAAGCACATTGTCTGTCGTATTCAATGAAATATATATATATATATATATATATATATATATATATATATATATATATATATATATAATAAAAAGACTTAAACACTATATATATATATATATATATATATAATAAAAAGACTTAAACACTATATATATATATATATATATATATATATATATATATATATATATATATATATATATATATATATATATATATAAACGGGGGTAACAGCAACATTTTCAAAATCGTGTAAAAGCAAAATTGTCTATTTGTTATATTAAGCTTTGAACCGTTGTATCTTAGAACTGATAAAAGACATCATAGTGGTATTCTTCGAGGTTTTTATGACACTGTTGGACTCTACTTTAAGCAATATGAATATATAATTTCCAAGTGTAACTTGAAACACGATTTAAATTCAGAGTTGTCCTTCTCCTAGATCAGTTGCTATCCAAGGCTATTTACCCATAGCTGGAGGGAGAAGAAGAGGATTCACACCTTTCCCAAGGTATTAGCACGTATATATATATATATATATATATATATATATATATATATATATATATATATATATATATATATATATATATATATATATATATATATATATATACGTGGGAAAAGGAAGTGTCTCTCTCATCTCTCGTATTGGCAAGATGTCGGATCCACGTTTGAGGAAGGCCTCAATGCCGCGCACTGAGTGACGAAATCAGGCGTTGAATAAAATATAATGTTACATATGAGATATTTAATCTCTTGTCTTCATCAGTCTGTAAAACGAGTAGGATTGTATTATGCGCTGTAATAGTTAACGGCTTAGGACGAGAAATCGCAGACCCGAGTTCGAATTCCAGTCGAGTTAGTTCCATTCATTTACACGCAAATACCATTGGGGAAGGGGTATGAATCCATCTCTTATCCACGCAGGAATGTGTGTTGAGTAGCAGGACAGATTTGTTTCTATCACACTGGTTGGTAACAAGACTATCGCAGAAAGAAACAGCAGCTTACTGCTCGAAAGTCTTCTGCCTAGTTGAAAGAGGGTGTATCACGTATGGCACTTGAGTTAAGATGGCGTTACGCTAGTATCTATGAAATGAGACAAAAACAACTGAAAATTACAGACGGAATTTTTGAGCGCTGAATATCATCTCGAAAAATTAATTAGTCTCGCTATGTGGCTCTCTATACGTGTGAAAGATTTTAGAGCCTTCTCCGACGTTTAGAGGTATAGGATTACACCTATTACAAAACCAAAACATCATGCATTAATTTTTTTCTTTATGTTTTTCAATGTTAAATATTCTCGATACGAAACATTCTCTGTTTTTGTGTTATTTCAAGAAAGACATTCGGATTACAGACTATATGAAAAAAACTTACATAAAATATATAGACAACACTTATCTATATTATTTAATGAAACATGTATTAATGAAAAAATGCTGCCTAAATACACACAATATATATATATATATATATATATATATATATATATATATATATATATATGAAGAATATAGGTTTAAGGTGTGCTATGTTTATGGGATAAAGTGCTCAATATCAGAGATAGAGCGTATGTAAATATAAATATAAATGTGAACATTGAAGTCAACACTCAGAGGCGACAGGCTGTTTCATGCTGGGCGCAATCGTCAGGCCGCCAAAACCAGGTTCTCAGTGGCCTGACGATTGCGCCCAGCATGAAACTGCCCGTCGCCTCTGAGTGTTGACGTCAATGTTCACTTTTATTCATATATATATATATATATCGCTTCTTGTTGATTCCTTACATTTTTTAGGTGGACTCATACTCCGAGTCTGACATGTTTGCTGTGGACTTTTCAGGAGGCCCGCAATAACCTAAAATGTTCGTTCGTTTTATTAAGTAGTTAATTTACTTATAAACCGAACACATTTTTGGGGCAAATCCAATATAATGAAATTGCTAAGTGTTTATAAACACTTAAAAATAAAGTCTATATTGCCTTGTTGTTCCTATTAAAATTAACATAAACTCGTCAGAGTTTCCTAGACGGCTGGAGTGACTTCCTAGCTATATTGTAGGATAGTTGAAAAATTTAATAATTCCAGACAATTATAATTCAAAACACTATCACAATGATAGGAAGAGACATCTAACGGGCAGATCACGAATCACTGTTCATGTTGCTTTGTTCGATAGACAAGTGTTTAAGTTTTGGATTGTTCTGGAAAGCACTGCGATCATTTTTAGTGCAGATTAACAGCGGTTGAACAAAACCGGATTCTCAGCGGCAAATTTGGAGGCTGAATCTTGTCTATGTGATCATGTTATTAAATACAATTGTTGAAATATAAATAAGTTTATTTAACACTAGTAAGTTGCAAATAAAAATTAAAATGTTTATTTAGATTGGGGTTCGGTTAATGTAACGGTTATCGGCGCGAAAAATGTAATCAGCGAGCCGAGTTCAAATCTCAGCCTCGTCTGTCCTATTCATTAATACCCTCGGGAAAACAAGAATCAGTCGCTTTTACTTCACCCATAAGTACGGTTTAAATCATACATAGGCAAATTTTCTCGGGAAGTTGACTGCATGATATCTGGCTCATCACAAGCTGGGTCGTACTTTTAAAAAGATTCTAGGTCATTTTTTCTTAGTAGATACCTCAGCGATGTTCACTACAGAAGACGATAAGCGTAATCATATACCGTAGAAATGGCGGCCGGAGTTGGGTTTTTTTTGGTTGTTTTTTCTTTTCGAAAATATTATTCGAAGTCTTGGTCTAATAATATCACTGACGACAGGGGGATTAACACATGCATGTGATTTATTTCGAATTTATTCACTTCAAAATAAAAACAGTATATTCTTCTCTCTGTCTTTTCCACAAATATTTTCACGGCAACTGCTTTGACAAGCGCTTTTTTCCCCTGGTGCCCCGATGACATGAATTTAAGCTAAGGATATCATGTACCGAGCATGTGAGCAAGCGATGAGAGCTTGCAAACTAGGAGAAGGCTTATACTTAACATCAGAAAGAGGCAGCTGAAGTTTCTGGGACAACAAAATGAGGAAGGAGGGCCTGGAGAATCTGATACTCACGGGTATCAAATAGAGGGGGAAAAGAGACAAGGAAAAGCAGTGTGTGACATACCTGACGAGCAGGTGGATGACAGAACGTGGTCTGGGTGAGGAAGCAGAGAGAAGGAAATTGTTGAGTGCTGCAAGGGATAGAGGGAGGTGGTGGAGAGCCATGATCGCCTACGTCCTGAAAGGACATGGCACATAAAAGAATTTGATTGACACCGAGGTCCCACCGGGTTACTCTTAAAATAGCTGAATGCAATCACCACATCTAATTCAACAGTTTATTTTCTAGCCTATGGAACTCCATTCCGTTTTCTTGCGTCCCTGAAAACTACAATCTTCAAAAATTTAAATGCAACGTCAATAGCTATCTTCTATCTATCTGAATCCCGCCCGTCTTTTGTCCATTCCTCAATTCTAAGTCTCTTCTTTCACCTACACTCTCTGTAAATCCCCCCTCCTGTGTACGAGTAGCATTCTCGCCTTGTTTGGAGTGAAAGGGTTAAAAGAAAATTTCTTCTCCAGAGAAAAATGATTATAAATGCTTCTTGTTTCAAAGCCAAAAGATGTTTTTTACACGTATGATCTTTCGTAGTGAAAATCGTCAATGGTGAACACGTTATGTGTCTCTATCTCTGAGATGAGGTATTATGATTACTTGCATTATTTACATTATTCGCACTGTTATCCTCACCATCGTTGCCATATTCACAACATTTCGGCGTTGTACGCTCCGGCCATCATCAGGTGACCGGGAATTTCGGAGCGAACCTTTTATTTCGTCCACCGGGGTATATTGTTTTAGTTCCACCATGTTGGTTAGATCCAGTGACTTGACCCAAAGAGTTGTGCGTTCAGTACGAGACTACAGCAGTGGTGAAACAAAACTCGGAGAGTTGAATTAAAGGGAATCAACTGAGATATCCGGAAGAGGCATGACACGTGGAACTAGAACAATCTATCCCGGTGGACGAAATAAAGCGTTCGTTTTGAAATTCCAATCACCTGAATAAGGCCGGAGCGTACAACGTTGTGAATATGGCAATGAAAAGGAGGATAACAGTTCGAATAATGTAAATAATGTAAATAATGAAAACGTTAGTTCACTACAAGTTTTCAGCATTCAAAAAAACATTGCACTTAAGCATTTGTTTATATATGTCGTTATGTATGAGCGAGTATATGAGGGAACAAGTGAGGACATAAAAAAAATTAAAGATAATATTTTCCATATGAAATTGAACGTGGCATTCCCAACGACCAATCGGGCTGCTGGTTACCCGCAGGTTACAGTTTGGCAATGCCTGACTTAAGTTATATATTCGTAACAATAAACAGGGGCTTTTCTTTCTTGTTTATAATTTTGGACAATTCACATAAGTTGCCAGCTTATATCTGATGTCTGCTTTTATTTTCATGCAGATTTCGTTCAAAGAGTATTTGAATCTCGTAGTTGATATCTATTGATTACCCTCTGTAAGAATCCATAACATTCTTGGCTGGAGAGATCCGGTTATTTCATGAAAATCATCCACAAGTACGTGCTTATGTATGAGAGAGTTTGAGTGAACAATTGAGAAGAAAACAAATAAATTTTAAGAAACGTTACTGTCCTCATGAAGTTCAGAAAGACCAAACGGGCTGCACGTAGCCCGCGGTAGGCCTTTCGTCCAATATTGGTTTAAATGGCAGAATAGTACGGAATTTATAATTTTCGATGATGACAAGTCGAGAAGAATATTTCTTAATTCAAAATTATGGAAAAAAAGCAACGAGAAAAGACTCCATTATTTTTTCTCAAGAAACCATGGAAGTTTAGGCTATTTACAGAAACGAAGCAATGGATAGCAATGAACGTCCACGTTTAAAAGGTGCATAGCGTTTAAAAATAACCTCATTCAATGCATCTTGAATGTTAGGATTTTTAGAGCGTTATTTATACGATTAATTTCCTAGCTTCAATTTCATTATGTATATCCTGTTTCTAAATAGGTTTCATTTATTCGACTCTCTCGATATTCCATCAATCATTTATTCCATTCTTTTAATTTACTCTTTTTATCGCCTTGTATTCACAATCTATATCAGATAAACAATTTGTCAATGTCTCCTACGTCTATCTCAACACATAATAAAACAAAAGGAATTTGTAGTGATCTACAATCTTATAAAGGATGTGGTATTTTCTTTTAATTATATAGTAATTCTCACACCTTATTTTCAATCAAACTAGTTTGAATTGGTTTTACCCCAAGCAAAAAGGAAGTGTTAAGTCGAAGTGAAGGAGAATGAGAAGACTTTAGTGAGGAGAAAGGACAAGATTAAAGAAGACAGGTGACGACTATAGGCATTTAAATATTTGAAGATTATAGTTGGCAGGGAAGCAAGAAATCGGAAGGGAGTTCCACAGTTCGGAAGTGCGAGAAAAGAAACTACTAGAATAAAAACACACGGTTATATCTAGCTAGTTCAACAGTAAAACGGTGAGAGCTAGTTTCCAATCTAAAAGCTGACTTAAATTTATTCAGTCGAGGCACCAAGTAGGAAAGCTTATAAAGAAAAGGTGCCATGAAAATATTCATTGAAAAGAGAGAGGGAAGCCACCTTACGTCGGTGAGAAAGTAAATGTAGTCCTGATGCCGGGTCAGGATCAATTACGTTAAAGACCTTCTTTGGATTTTGTCAGGAATCTAGAGATATAGAGTAGGAGCAACAGAAAATGGAAGCTATATTCAGTGGAAGAATGGTAGATTTATAAATGTGCAAGATGAATTCTAGAGAGAAAGGTTGACTGGCCGATTCAGTGAACCAGCTTTCCTAGCAGTAGACGATTCAATTATTTCAGGTTAGTATTTGGGCTTTTAGCTTCTTACAGTGCAAAACAAATGTGCTTCTAACGCAAGCTTATAAATGAAGTATATTGTGAAGAAAAATGACATATATTCTGCAGAAAAAAGAAATATACTGGGAAAAAATTACTTATATTGTGTAGAAAAATGAAATATTGTGAAGAAAAACGGTATATATACTGCAAAAAATAGCATATATTCTGCAAAAAAAAACGGCATATATTATGAAGAAAAATGACAAATGTTGTATAGAAAAATGATATATATTGTGAAAAAAATTGAAATACATTGTGAAGAATATTGGCATATGAAGAAAAATGAAATAAGAAGAGAAATGAAAGTACACTATTTACATTATTCGGACTATTATCCTCATCTTTGTTGCTATATTTCTTACAACGTTTCGGCTGTTGTACGCTCCGGCCTTCTTCAGGTGGTTGGAATGTTAAACTGAATAATAAATAAATATGGCAACAAATATGAGGACAATAGTCCGAATAATGTAAATAGTGTACATAATACCTGATCTCAGAAATACAGACTGATACTGAAAGGCCGAAACGTTGTAATATATATGGCGACAAAGATGAGGACAATAGTCCGAATAATGTAAATAGTGTACATAATACCTCATCTCAGAAATATAGACAGATACTAAGAAATGAAAGGACACAATGAATTTGAAAATAAATGAAGAATATTTTTGTCTCACAGTGAGTGTATTTTAGAATCTGCGAATCTTTTACGTGTACAGATAAGTATTTTGCATAAAACATTTTACATATACATGTGGAACTCTCTTCCGGTTTCTTGCTCCCTTCCCACCTACACTCTTCAAAAATTTAAATACAACGTCAATTGCCATCTTCTTTCTTCCTGAATTCTGCCCTTTCTTCCAAAACTAAAGTTTTCTCATTCTCTGGTTACTGGGATAAGGAATGGCTTGTAAATTTTAACACCACCAAAACGAAACTATCTTTTAATCACCATAGAGAAACTTTTTTTTATCTTCCATCAGCAGGGCCGATGTTAATCTTCAGGAGAGTAACTTATTGCAACTTCATGGTCTTGCATTTTTCACTAACATAAAGTGGATTGATTATATGGAATCAATTGCTAGATCTACTGCTAGGAAAGTTGGTTCACTGTGTCGTGCGGACAATATTTTCATCTTACACATAAACTGATTTTTTGTCCATGAATTGAATACTGCTTCCATATCTGGTTTGGTGTTCCTGCTATATAACTCAAGATTCTTGACAAAATCCAAAGAAACAACTATAATAGAATTGGCCCTTTAGTCACTTTCCCACCACGGTGATGTGGCTCCACTGTCTTTTCTACACACATTTTCATGGCAATTGTTCTAATGAGCTTCCCTGTTTGGTACATTGACTGCATGAATTTAATCTTACTACTAAATTGGCAACTAGGTCTTGTAGTTTTTTCATTGAATTAGCCAGATGTAATCATAAGTTCCATTCTAATAGTTTCTTTTTTCAAACTTCTCCCCGACGGAGCTCTCTTCGAGTTTCTTCCTCCCCTGCTACCTACATTCTTCAAAAATTTAAATTCAAGGTGAATCGCCATCTTCTGTCCTCCTATATTCCTGTTCTTTTATTGTCCTTTCTCCGCATTAAGTCTTCTCGTTCTCCTTCATTCCCAGTGAGTCCTTGCGTCTTAGTGACGTCATCGCTATCATTGGGGTTGAATGATTTTAAAATAAAAAAAAAACTTATTCATCTTTTTAAATAGGCTCGTCAGTTCTTGAACCTCAATATGGATGCCATGCATGGTGTCCATCTCGTTCAGATATTTCTAAACTATCATTTATATACTCCAGTTTTCTTTGAGCGAATGAACCTTTCAGGTCTAAATAAAAAGCGAATGAACCTTTCAGGTCTAAATAAAAAGCGAATGAACCTTTCAGGTCTAAATAAAAAACGAATAAACCTTTCAGGTCTAAATAAAAAGCGAATGAATCTTTCAGGTCTAAATAAAAAGTGAATGAACCTTTCGGGTCTAAATAAAAAGCGAATGAACCTTTTAGGTTTAAATAAAAAGCGAATGAACCTTTCAGGTCTAAATAAAAAGCGAATGAACCTTTCAGGTCTAAATAAAAAGCGAATGAACCTTTTACGTCTAAATAAAAAGCGAATGAACCTTTCAGGTCTAAATAAAAAGCGAATGAACCTTTTAGGTCTAAATAAAAAGCGAATGAACATTTTAGGTCTAAATAAAAAGCGGGGGAACCTTTCAGGTCTAAACAAAAAGCGAATGAACATTTCAGGTCTAAATAAAAAGCGAATGGACCTTTCAGGTCTAAATAAAAAGCGAATGAACATTTCAGGTCTAAATAAAAAGATAACCATTCATCAGATCTTATAGACCGGCGCATAGAATCAGAAAGATTTTTACCAAATAACAAAAACTAAATCACTTGAAGACTCCAAACTGCACCAAAAAGGGGTAGCGTGTGTCACAAGAAGAGAGAATAAAAATGTTGAATTTCCACACCTAAAAACAAAAGGTTAGCAAGCAAACTTCTATTAAGGCTAGAAAACAGTGATAACAGTGTGTGAACTTGAGAAGTCTATCTTTTGTGAGAAACCTATTTAAAAGAAGAGTTTATAAATTTTAACCGACTCTAACGCAAACTATTCGGTCAATCGATGCCAGGCAAACATGGACCTTTGTGCCCACAAAAGAACGGTCTGTCAAAACGACAGGTATTCCTTTGACACCGCTATTATTTTAACTACCTTCACTCCTCAGTAATGTTTATTCTTTTCAAAAGCGATGATTAGAATTGTAATAAAACCGAAATATATGAAAGCAAATTTGTACATTTTCTTTGTTTTTGAGAATTTACAACAAATATAATAAAGAAAAGGTATGATATTGTTTATTGGAATGGTTGGCAAAGCATAGGCTAGTTTCATTTGATTCGAACTTTATAAAAGGGTAAATAATAAGGATTTTCTTATATTTGGTTCAGATATTTTAATAATTTAGCAAATGTTTATAAATTTATGAATAAAAATTGTTTTCATATTTATATATTTATGAAAGAGTAAATGATAAATATTGCATTGCATTAGTTTTAATTGTATTAGTTTTTAGAAGTTTGTAAATATAAAATTATTCTTGTAAATAAACAATCTAATAAATAGTGTTTAGTATTTTCTTGAAAATTGTCAAAAACCAAAAAGATGTATTAAATTCAGTTTCTTGTTATATTTTAGGTTTTATTACAATACTAATCGTCGATTTTTAAAAGAATAAACATTACCGATGAATGAAGGTATTTAAAATAATAACGTTGTCAATAAAAAAAAACTTAAACTTTGGTGCTCTTTTTTTCTTTTTTTTTTTTGGCGCAGAGGGATTTTGCTGGTACGAATCACCAAGTTTTCCGAATGCTGAATGTTTCCTGTATGGACATGATGAATTTTACCATTACCATTCCAGCATTTGAGCTGGGACAATTATTTGTCAGGATGTTAATCTATGGTAAAGAGTGTGAAGAATTAATATCTTTGCTAAGGGTATTCGCGTTAAATGAACATTAAAAGTCACAAGCGAAATCGAACTCGTGCTGCTGTTACTGTTTTGTTCAAATGACAACACTTATGCCAATTCGTATCTCTGTTTAACCTCTATACGAAAAATATAGCTGCGTTCATGCATTTTTCAGAAACAGCATAATATATAAGCAGATTACAATTAAAAAAGAGTTTCTATTTTTTAATTTTATTACCTCCCTTTATTCCGACTTCACCCACGCCTCGCTTTGATTGTCGTGTTTCTTCTGTAAGGCAAAACCAATCAATAACATCATCCATTTAAAAAGAAAACGAGAAACAAGCAAAAAAATATAATTTGATCGATTATTTGAAATTAAAATGTTTCATTCTACATTGAATATTGGATGTCGGTCGAGTTAAAGGTCGAAATGTACTCCTGAGAATAACGTGACCCGTCAGGTAGATATTCAATTTAAGATGGCGCATTGCCCGCCATCTTTTATATGTGTTTTTGCTGTTGAATTGGTCAGTTCCGCCTAAGGAATTTCTAGCAGTCTTTTTTTCTTTGTTAAATGCTTTTTTTCCTTATTTTTTGCTGTTTTCTTTTTCTCTTTTTGGACTATTAACCTGGGTATTTGTTTGCGTAATTTGAAAATATAATGAAATATTCTCATATTTTGTTAATGTTTTCACAAGACCGTCAGAACAGAAGCTCGTCCAGCCGGGAAAATATAAACTACAATTTTTGCCCATTTTCCAAAAAAGCAGCTAATTGAATCGAATTTCAGCGTGCTAATTAGTTTGCTAAAGAATTACATTAATTAGAAGCATGGTAGCAGAAATAAACTTTATTCAATGCCCATCAATAATATGAGAATATAGGAAATGTTTTCTTATCTGATACAAGTGATAGTCTGAATATAGCAGGTTTGGAGAATATTCAGTTGGTAGAAAGACATCCACACTCATATAAAGAAATATTTGCTGTGTCGCATTCGCAACGTGAGGAGGATGCGTATCACACAACGAAATCACTGATTGATTTACTTCCTTAAAACAAAAATCTTTTTGTTCAAATGTCTCGTTCAAACAAGCCAAACAGTCACTGGAGCGTTGCACAGTCATTTCCGTCCGAATTTCGTGATGAGGTGTTAACTTTGTTTGAATTATTTGCAGTCAGATTAATCTCCTCATTTTTTTTTTTTACTGACACTATCACAATTGTTGACCCGGATAACATAAGTTCGCCTATCGCCCGGTTCACACTCCTCCCCTGTTTTTTGAACAGGAGTAGCTTTTTTTTTTATCAATTGTTTCCTATTCAAGAATCCGTTAACGGATCCATCTAAAGTCTACTTCAACTTCATACTTCTAATGTCTCCTCCTAACTCTGAGATTTTATTTAATATTTATGTCTTTCTTTTATTTTTTTAAACTCTCAATAGAAGTATATAGGTGTGCCTATCGCCCGGTGTATACCCCTCCCCGGTCTTTTCAACAGGAACAGAGTTTATTCCTTTTTAGGGTTGTGTTTCTACCTCCTTCTAAAGTCTTTTCATTTTCTTTCACTCCCAGAAGCCCCTTGTTCATATCTATCTATTTATCTATCTATCGGTCAATCTGTCTACTTAATATCTATCTATCTGTCTATCTACGTCACTTCCTATCTATCTAAGTGATAAAATATACATTTCAAAAGTGTAAATTTTAAATTCATTTTTTCTTTGCACCTTTTGAAAGTGAAGTCTGAAGATCCAGAGAAAAATAAAATTCTCTGGTGAAATAAATTATAACAAATGGAGCATTAAAGTGGTCTCATTTTCTTTAAATTAAATTATTCGCTCTGAATTAAGATCGAGCTCTCAGGATTTCATCCTCCTTGGTATTATCCATAAGGATTACCAAGATTTTCGTTACTTAAATACACACACACATATATATATATATATATATATATATATATATATATATATATATATATATATATATATATATATAATTCAGTTCATATCTACCTATCAACTTCAGTTTATATATATATATATATACATACATATATATATATATGTATCTATCTATCTTATTCAATTCCTATCTTTTCATATCTATCTATCTATCTATCCCAGTCTGTTCCTATCTATCTATCTATCTATCTATCTATCTATCTATCTATCTATCACAGTCTGTTCATATCTATCTATCTATCCTATTCCTATCTATGTATCAATCTATTTTTCTAGCTATCTGAGTGATAACACACACACACACACACACACACACACACATATATATATATCTATATATATATATATATATATATATATATGTGTGTGTGTGTGTGTGTGTGTCTCTGTGTATGTGTGTGTGTGTGTCCAGGTATACGATTTGTGTATACGGAATCAATTCCAATAACCAAAAAATACTATTCTTAAAAGAGTGCTCAATACAGAGTAGAGCAAATATTATTTATTCGAAAATTATAACATAAATATGTTATAAAATCTCTACAAAAATTGCCATTTTGTTTCAACATTCCTGTTGTCTTATCAAGTGATGGTGTTGAACACTATCATTTCATAAGACACCAGAAGTTTTGAAAGAAAATGTCTATTTTTGTAGTGATTTTATAACATATTTATGATATAATTTTCGAATAAATCATATATATATATATATATATATATATATATATATATATATATTTAAAATTCAGTTCATATATACCTATCTACTTCAATTCCTATCTATCTATCTTGGTAGATAGCTTTCTAAGTTCGCTTCTGTTGGTGAATGGATGCTTTAATATGCAAATCTATCTTTCGCCATTTGTTCTTATCTATCTCCGTGAATCTGTTCTAATCTATCTATCTATCTATCTATCTATCTATCTATCTATCTATCTATCTATCTATCTATCTATCTGAGTCTGTTATAATCTATCTTTATACACACACACACACACATACATTCATATATATATATATTCGTTTAGTTACCTGAGTATTCAAGAAATCTTATATGCACTGTTCGGCAGAATACGAACCTGCGTCTCCCATCGACAGAGGGAACCGTCCTTATAATCGACGTGCTCTAATAAGATTTCTCGAATATTCAGACCGGTATACAAAAAATAAATAAACATGCTGGTTAATAATTAGAAGGAACGTCTACTCAAATATGAGCATCCACTTTAATCCGACAGATTTTATCCCTTAATACGTTATTTTAATAGATACTCGTATTTGAGTAGATAATCCGTTTATTTATTAATCAGTATATTTATTTATTTTTGTCTGCCGACCTGAAGAGCCAAGGAGCGTATAGTTTTCTTTAATAAGATTATAAAGTTTAACAAATAAAATAGAGCGTCTACTCAAATATGAGTATCCTTTTAAAATAATCTAATAGTACCTGTTGGATTAATACATTAAAAATCTATTACTTTCTTAGAAATTTGCTTTGTTTACGTTTGGATACGAAACGGAACAGATATGTAAATTTCGGGAGTCAATGACGAGAAGGATTTCGCTTAAAGACGATATTCAACCGTGACAAATCGGCGGAGTTCTTCATGGCTCAATCGGTTAAAGTAGATCGCATCTAACGATAAATCCCTCTGCCTAAGGTTGACGTAGGTTCGAATCTTGCCAAAGAGCGTATTTGTTTCTTTTATAAGATTTCTTGGATATTCAATTCTGTAGACGGAAATAAATAATTATAGTGATTACCAAATAAACCGGGCGTCTACTCAAATATGAGTATCCACTAAAAATAACGATTAAAGTGATAAAAGATATCTGCCGAATTAATAAATAAAAATCCATTACTTCTTTACAAAATTGCTTTGTTTACATTTGGATACGAAACTGTACAGATATGTAAATTTCGAAAGTTTATGACGTGAGGAATTTCGTTTAAAACCACAGCTGAGCATTGCCCGATAGGCTAAGTTCTTTGTGGCTGAGTCAATTAGAGCACGTCGTATTTAACGACGGTTTTCTCTGACTATTATGGTAATGTTAGACATTTCCTTGTAAGTATACATTCTACGTTCATTGGACGAACATCCCATGCCTCGCAAGTTAAGCTTTTCGTTACTCTCTGGCCATCAGGCTGGGATCGAATTGCTCTACTCAGCTTTAACATTTTTTTATCCTTTAAGCGCAAGCAAGGCGATGAAAACGCCAAGAGAAACGGAGACTGAACTGAGGTTAGAAAATCATATCGAAAGGATAGGACAGTAAAATAAAAGGGACCAAAAAGAATTAAGACGACGATTGACGCTGCATTTAAAGATTTATAGATCGTAGTTGAGAAGGAAGTAAAAATAGCGAAAGGGAGCTTCACAGGAGAAAACTATTGATATAAAACTTACAGTTGCATTTCTCAAATTCAACACTAAAATGATGAGATGTAGCTGCCAATCTAGTAAAACATTTTAATTCATGAAATCGAGGTACGAAAGAGGAAAGACATAGACAGATAGATAGATAGATAGATAGATAGAGAGAGAGAGAGAGAGAGAGAGGGGATAAATAGAACTAAATAGATAGAAAGGAACAGATAGATAAAACTGTGTCATCTGCATTTCTTATATTGTTAAGATTCCGGTCACCAATAATGAATCCAAGTAGAACTTCTAATTCTCACAGAATCACCTTGCTGTATAGATTGAAAAAATTCCCCGGTATCTACAATCTTAACCTGTTCAAGTCTAGAGCCAACCGTTATCTTCCCCTCCTATCCATATAAACTACACCCTAACGTAACCCTCTATCTTGAGTGCCGCCGGTCCGTGTAGAAAGTAAACCTTAATGTAAAAAGAAATTTTAAATGTCCGGCGAGAAGACACATCCTTGTCTTACACCCATTTCTATTTTTTGTATAAATACTGAATTCACTTTTTTACTTAAACATTTTTAGTGGATATCCATATTGGAGTAGAGGCTCCCTTCATTTATTAAACGGCATATTTATTTGTTCTCGTTTACTTGATATTCGAGAAATCTTATTAACGAAAAAAAGAGAACATACGTATATTTCGAGAGTCTGAGATTTGCGCTTATAAGGCACTATTCAATTTTGTTTGACCATCGTCACATTTCATGGTCGGGATGGTCTAAAGTACGTTAGATCTGACGACGGTATCTGTTGCTCAAGGGGATCCAGATTCAAATTATGCCCGAGGGCGCATATATATGTTTTTTTTTAATATCTCGAAAATAAATAAATATACTATTTAATAAATAAACGGGGCGTCTTTTCAAATACGAGTATCTACTAAAAAATAACATTTAAAGTGATAACATTTGTTGGATTAATAAATGAAATTCTTTAAATTCCTTTTCTATGCTCAAATTCGCATCTCAAATGAAATGTTAACTACCGTTAGCCTCTGTCTATATTTCTGAGATGAGGTATTATGTACATTATTTACATTATTCGGACTATTGTCCTCAGTGGATAAAGGCGTTGGTTAGATCCAGTGACAGGATCCAAATAGTGTGAGTTCAATACCCGGTTAAGGCAGTGGAGAACTTTCAGAGGGAAATTAACAGGAGATAACTGATAACTGACATCCATTAAACATGGCACGTGGAACTAGAACTGTCTACCCCAGTGAGCGAAATAAAGGGTTCAGTTCGACATTCCAATCACCTGAAGAAGGCCGGAGCGTACAACGGTCGAAACGTTGTAATAAACATGGCGACAAAGACGAGGACAATAGTCTGAATAATGTAAATAATGTACCGTTAGCCTCATAGGGCTACTTCATCTTCTAATATCAGTTAATACCTTTTTTGATCCCTCACTGTACTCTCTTAAGGCATGCTCGTTTAGCAATGATTGAGTGGCTTCAGAATCTTCTATTGGGGCAAGAATAGTAAAAGGTTTTATTTTTAGAGTAAGAGTGGGACCGGAGTATACGTTGAAGTTTGTTTGTGTGTGTGTGTGTGTGTGTGTGTGTGTGTGTGTGTGTGTGTGTGTGTGTGTGTGTGTGTGTGTGTGTAGATACGTGTATTCATTAATTTTACAGCTGGTGAAGGAGAAATATATGCCCCACCGTTGTCTGTTGACCACGTGTTGCTTGAAACTGAACAGGTTCTTACATTTCGTTTGCATCGTTATCAACAAATGTCAGAGAATTAAAAAAAGACATGAGAGCACGTAAACAAAAGGGTCCTTTACAAATTATAAGCCCTTGAATGCAATGTGGGATCGGTTAGTGAACTTCAAGTCCTTTCGGGGGGAACAACCAAGGCCACGCTTCATAAAGAGAGGCAGATATGAATATGATCTGTGTGTGAGGCTGGAGTTCAGCTGATTGTTCTGTGTTCTGAGCCGTTCAAGTCTCCAAGCAAATGGTGTCAACTGTTATGAAGGCAAAAAAAGGCCATTTAATTGATTATTTATACTAAAGGCGGGGGTGGGCAATAAGTAACTTTTTGTACAGATTTTGATCTCATTTAAAATTCATTTGGCATGATTGACAATTCTTTCTTACATTTTTTCTTTCTTTTCTTCGTTTTTTTTTTTTTTTGCATCCAAACTCCGTATAGATTTCCTCTTATTTCATTCCAAATTATATTTCGCTTCTTCTTTCTATCGTCTTTATTTTAGGTTTTAACTTCACTATATATATATATATATATATATATATATATATATATATATATATATATATATATATATATATAATTCTTTTGCTTTCGGGTTTATATCGTTTCCCGATCATCTCTATGTTCTTTCTTTCTTTCTTTCTTTCTTTCTATCTTACTTCGTTCCTTTCCTCCTCCTTTCTTTCTTTCTGCTTCAAACCCTTTATCTTTGGTCTTTTATTTTATTTTTTTTCTCTGGTTATTTTAGTTGTTTCTCTCCTTTCTATCCCCTTTATTTCTATTTTCATTTTTCCTTCTTTGTTTCTCTTTTCCGTTCTCTTTCTTTCTTTCTTCATCTCTTTTTTCTTTCATACATTCTTTCTTCCTCTGTCTATGACATTTTCTCTGTGTGAGTAACTTTACATTTTCTTTCTTTCTGTAGGTTTCACGCCTTCATTTTTCTCTTTCGTTATCTTTTTTCATCTTTCTTTCTTTCTTTTTAAGAATGTTTTTGTCTTTGTTCTTTTCTTTTCCGTTTTCTATTTCTTTCTTTTTCGATGCCTATTTTTCGTTCCTCTCATCTGTAGTCCTTTTTTTTCTTTCTTTCATTCAATTTTTATTCTTCTTGCCTTCTTTCTTTCTTTCTTTTTCTTTCTTTCTTTTTTCTTTCTTTTTTCTTTCTTTCTTGCTTGCTTGCTTTTAGTGTGTTCCTCTCTTTTCCATTTTCTTTATTTATCATTGTAATGGATCCCTACTTTTACTCCATCATACTCTCAAAGATGACCTGTATTTACACGGGTAATCTAATTCCCTAAAATATTATCATGACTATCCTTTACATTTCCGTCTCAATGGGTCTTTGTGGGCCTAATTCTGTTTATTTAAATCCAACAAATGGTTGGCTTTATTTCACGACACCAAACTGATTTTAAACAATCAGCATTTGTCATATTCAATTTGGAATTCGACAATGTGGAATTGTTGATAGGGTCAGCTATCTGCATTACACACTTGTATTTCTTCTTCTTACCCTCCGCCTCCTCCTCCTCCTACTTCTTCTTTTCTTCTCAATTTTTTCTCTCTGTTTCTCTCTGAATATTTTTCTCTCTAAATGTATTCTCTTCTTTTCTTTCTCTTCTAACTCACTTTCTCTTGCCTTCACAGTCGTCTGCTTCTTCCAATTAATTAACAATATCAAGAAAATCGTATTTTTCGCATTTCTTATCAATTCACTTCATTATTTTCAGTTTCCTTTATTTTTTTCTTTTTCATTTCGCTCTTGAATTTTTATCTTTTTCCTCTTCATTCTTTCTTTCATTTTTCTTTTACTTTTTCTTCATTGTTTTCTTTTTTCTTTCTTGATTGTTTCTTTTATTCGTTTATTGTCGTCGTATCATTTTCTTTCGTACTTTTTTCTTTCTCTTCATTCTATGTTCATTGTTTTTATTCTTTATTTCGTTCGTTCATTGTGACTTCTTTTACTTTTGCTAAATTCGTTCTTTTTTCCTTTACTTTCTTTCTATTCTTGATTATTATAGAATTATAGCTCATTTTTCTCTTTCATTCTTTCCTTCATTCTTTCTTTCCGTCCTCCTTCATTCTTTCTTTCCTCTTCCTTCCTTTCTTTCTTTCCTTCTTTCTTTCCCTTCTTTTCTTCTCTTTTTCTTTTTCTTTCTTTCCTTTCTTCTTTTTCTTTCTTTCTCATCCTTTCTTTTATTGTTTACATTCTTGCTAGTTACTTTTTTCTTTTTGTTTCCTAATTCATTCCTTCTTACATATATTATTTCTTAATTGCTTCATTCCTTCAATCTTTCTTTTTATCGCACCCATTCGCCCTTCTTTCTTTCTTTCGTTCTTTCCTTTCTTTCATTCCCTTCTTTCTTTCCTTTCTTTCTTTCTTTCTTTCGTTTCTTTTCTTCCTTCTTTCTTTCCTTTCTTTCTTTCCCTTCTTTCTTTCTTTTCTTTCTTTCTTTCTTTTCTTTTCTTCCTTTCTTTCCTTTTTACTTTCCTTTCTTTTCTTTCTTTCTTTCCTTTCTTTCTTTCCTTCCTTTCTTTTTTGCCTTCTTTCTTTCTTTCTTTTCTTGCGTTCTTTCTTTTCTTTTCTTCCTTTCTTTCCTTTTTAATTTCCTTTCTTTCCTTTCTTTCTTTCCTTTCTTTCTTTCCTTTCTTTCTTTCCTTTCTTTCTCTCTATTCTTTCTTTCTTTTCTTTCTTTCCTTTTTACTTTCCTTTCTTTCTTTCTTTCTTTCTTTTTTTTTACCTTTTCTGATTTGTCATTCGATGGTTGTCGTCTCCCAAACAATGAAAATTTGTTTTTATTTTCTGCATTGCATACGATTTTTTTCTTTTGTTTCGTTAATTTTTCCCCATTAATATTTTTCCTATCTATTATTTTTTTAATTAGTTATTTTGTTTTTGTATTTTTCTTTCTTTAATTTCCTTCCTTTTCTTTCTTTCTTATCCTTCATTGCCTTTTACTCGTTCCTTTCTCCTTTATATCATTCAAATTCTTTTTTACTTTCTCCTTTTAAATCGCCTTACTTTTCCTTCAAACGTTCAGCTTTGACCAAATTAGACACGCGGATTTCTCCGAAATGTTTTACTTGTGTGCCATTCATTCATTAAAAAAAAAAAGGACGACAACATTGTCCTCGTATTTGTTTCCCATTAATCATCAAACTTTACGACATTCGCTCGACGACGTTACATTATGTCTATGCCTGTCCATTTTAAGTAACTGGAACAGTGAAAAGAAAACAACTTTAAATGGAGGGTGCGATGGATAAATTGTCGTCTAAATTACGCAAAAATGAAAATAACACTGAATCTCATTTTAATAGATGCCTTTACCAAAATTACCCAAAAGTATCTTGAAATAATAAAGAGTAAATTTGTTAAAATAAAATCGCATTTGCTTCAACCGCGGCCTCTAAACGACATCGGAATCTCCTGCAACTCTTCTAGACGGTGTCCTTGCTTAAGTTGGTGAATAATGCCATAATACTTTCCTTCATTTCTTCTTTGGTGTTACAAGGGGTTTTGTTGGTCTCTCGCTGAACTACGCCCTACACATAATAATCAAGGAAGTTGCAGTTTGGGCAGTTAGGTGCCCAGATGTAAGAAGTGATGTGGTTGCAGAAATTATCGAACAGCCATGACTGGGTTCTCCTGCTTGTGTAGCATGGTTCTGAGTCCTGTTGCCAGGCATAGAGTCTTCCAGCAGTCACCTTCTTGACTCAGAGCAGCACTACCTCTTCGAGGCACTTGATGTATGCACCTGTGATGAGTCTGAGGCCGTTTGGGATGATGAATGGCGGCATAACGTCACAATCACCAGTGATCACTCCAAACACACTTCGTAAGCAAAGCAGTACAGAATGGTGTTTCCAAATTTATGGAGGAGTGAATTGCGTCATGGCGCTCTTTTTCTCACAGACGATGCCCATCTGACCCTATTATACAGTGCAGTCGACAAAAAAAATATAGCACGCATGCGCGAAATTAAAAATATAAAATGGCAACAATTTACCCATCGTACCCTGTATATGAACTATAAATCATTTTTTGAAATCATTTCATTTCAAGCAAGGTTCTGAAGCCATTAAGGCATATTACTGAGGATGAAAGACAACAGAGTGACAGAAGCTAAGAAAATAGTAATGAGGACAATGAAGGACAATAATAAAACTAGGTTTTAAAAAGAGACAATTGGCATTGGATTACGTCTTTGTACATTATAGCTGACATGAAAGAAAAGAAGCCGGGAAAAAGTTTCATAGGCAAGAAGTGCGAGAGAATTAACTATCAGCATAGAACTTACAATTATATCTAGCAGTTTTAGTAGTAAAATGATAAAACCTAGCTACCAATATAGCATTTATAGAAAAGGCAGAGGGAGGCTACTTTACGGGGGTGGAAAAGGGACTGAAGCCGAGATGCCAGGTCAGGCCTATCATTGCAGATTCTTCTTTGGATTTTATCAGTTGGTTTGGTTTGTTGCATTTTACAACATATCAACCCCAAATGTTTATTTAATGCCGACAAGATTTTTATTGCTGGTAATATTTTTTTTTTTTTTTAAATGTATGCTCGTAATATATTTTTTTCCCAAAAATGTATTGCAGGAAATAATGTGTTGCTGGTAATAATTTTTTCCTTCGAAAATTCATTGCTGGTAATAATATTTTCACAAAGATGTAAGAATTTATCAAAAATCTCTAAATATATAGCAGAAGCACCAGAACGGATGTGGTAGTAATATTCAAAGAAAGGAGGAATGGTAGACTTAAAAATATGTAAGACAGATTTTGGAGAATAAAATTGTCCAGCCCAACATAGTGAACCAACTTACTTAAGCGCAGACTTAGAATTGATTTCATATGCTCTTCACACTTCATGTCAGATGAAAACATTAATCCGGCAAGGTGCAATGCGTTACTCCCCAGGAGGTTAACATCAGCTATACGCAGATTGAAGGCGAATCGTGTTCTCTCTCAGATGGTTAAAAGAGCAGTTTCATTTTTGATGCATTAATTTTAAAGCCACTCTTTTTAACAACTGCAATACCTATAAGACATTTTTTTAAAATTTCTCTAGGAAATTATGCCAGTTCAGGCTACAAAAGGTTTCAGGTTCAGGTTTCATAAATTTCATATATTTGAAACCTTTTCTTACCAAGATGGGTAAATATTCAAGATGAAAAAAATAACTGAATGCCACAAAAAGAGATCTGAGAAAAATTACATGTGTAATAATGAAGTCAAAAGGATTGACGGAGGAAAGCTATCAGAACAGTTGCTATGAAAATATTTATAGAAAAGGCGCAGAAAAGTTATGATATGGTGGTTGAAAAGTGATTGAAGACGGGATACTGAGTCAGGACCGATAATATTTCAGATTCTTCTTTGTGATTTGTCAAAAATCTCTAGATATATAACAGAAACACCATACCAGATGTGGCAACAATTTTCAATGCACGAAAGAAGGGTGGACTTATAAACGTGCACGACAAATTACTGCAAAGCTATTTTATGCTGCAATCAAGAAATTTACTTCCTGAAATATTAATCTATGATTATTACATTATTTACATTTGTCGGACAGTTATCCATATCTTCACTGCCATATTCGAAACGTAGAAACTAGAATAATCTAAACAGATGTATGAAATAAAGGGTTCGATTCGAAATTCCAACCACCTGAAAAAGGCCGAAGATACAACGGCTGAAACATTGTGAATATCGCAATGGAGATGAGGATAACAGTCTGAACAATGTAAATATGTAACTGCTTGAAATATCCACTAGCAAAATAGATATTTTTAATTGTGCATGATTATTATTGTTATTTAAACACTGAAAAATTGGTACTCTAAAACATTATCTTTGAGACGGTCAAAAAAATGGTCCTCTAAAACATTATCTTTGAGATTGACAAAAAATGGGTACTCTAAAACATTATCTTTGAGACGATCAAAAAAATGGGTAATCCAAAACATTATCTTTGAGATGGTCAAAAAATGGGTACTCTAAAACATTATCTTTGAGACGGTCAAAAAATGGGTACTCCAAAACATTATCTTGGAGACGGTCAAAAAAATTGGTATTTTGTTGGTAATGTCACTATAAAATATTCTTTTATACTTTCAAAGTGTTTTGTTTTTGTTTGGGGGGAGTTCACTATTTGCCCATAGCGGGACCCTAACATGTACTACCACCCCTGTTCAGGATGAACCTGGGAACAACAGCAATTAGGAGGTGGTTCCACGCTCTTTAAAACCTCCAATCTCACGATCAGGGGCCTTGATGCTGGATGTAACTTCTTGTCATATTCAGAATGAATTATAAGTATTATTCCTGATATTTTTCTAATAATCGTTTCTCTTTTTTTTCCGTAAAAGCAGTGAAAGCGGTAAACACCAAAAAATACACATTGACTATTAAGCGTCCATAAGATCCACTTGAAAGGCTTACGGCCACCACACGTTGAAATACCGGTTCCCGTACGATCACCGAAGTTAAGCCTGGTCAGTACCTAGATGGATGGCCGCAAAGGAATGCCAAGTGCTGGAAACTTGGATAGGTGGGTAGAGCGTAGTGTACAACGGATCAAAATTGTTAATCAGAGAGACTAATCCCAATTCCATTTGGTTTCCTTATATTCACTTACGGTCAAATAAACTTGGAAAACCTTGTTTCCTCCCATCTATGGGTAAAAAAACAGGACACACTGGGTTTGTTTGGTTTGTCTTACGGCATATAAAAGTCAATGGGTTATTTAATGCCGACAAGATTTTTATTGCTGAAAATATTTCTTTTTAAAAAGTATGTATGGTAATATTTTTTCCAAAAATGTATTACTGGTAACATTTTTTTCAAAAATGTATTACTGGTAACATTTTTTTTAAAAATGTATTACTGGTAAAAAAATTTTCAAAAATGTATTGCTGGTAACATTTTTTTCAAAAATGTATTACTGGTAACATTTTTTTCAAAAATGTATTACTGGTAACATTTTTTTCAAAAATGTATTACTGGTAAAAAAATTTTCAAAAATGTATTGCTGGTAACATTTTTTTTAAAATATATTACTGGTAATATTTTATTTCAAGAATGTATTGTTGGTAACACTTTTTTCAAAAATGTGTTACTGGTAATAGTTTTTCAAGAATGAATTGCTGGTTATATTTTTTTCAAAAATGTATTGCTGATAACATTTTTTTTTTAAATGTATTACTGGTACAATTTTATTTTCAAAAATGTATTACTGGTAATATTTTTTTCAAGAATGTATTGTTGGTAACATTTTTTTTCAAAGATGTGTTTCTGGTAAGAGTTTTTCAAGAATGTATTGCTGGTAATATTTTTTTTTCCAAAATGTATTACTGGTAATATTTTTTTCCAATATTTTTTCTTGAAAAATTTATTACTGGTAATAATTTTTGCAAAAATATATTGCTGGTATTAAAACCTATTCTTACGCTTTCATAGTGTTTTGACTCCAGTCTGGGGGTTCACTATTTGCCCATAGCTGGGATCCTAACAGGTGCTATCGCTCCGGGTCATGGTCGGCCTGGGAACAACAGCAATAAAGAGGTGGTTCCCCGCTCCATAAAACCGCCAATCTGCCTATCACAGTCTTTACTACCGGATATAGTTTATCGTTATACAGGACCCGATTAAAGGCAAGAGTCACAGAGAGAAACTGTGAGCACCCCCCCCCCCCTGGAGCGCGTGGAAATGAATGTCTCAAAAGAGAATGGAAGAGACAATTGCAAATGATAGGAAGTTGTGAAGAGTTGTGGACAAGACACATAAAAGGAGGCATTTATTCACTTCCGCAAAGACTGCGAAATACTTTTTGTTTATACTGTACATATTTCAATCATTATTCCGATCTTTTCATCTTGTTCTCGTGAATTCTCGACAGCGTTTTAGAGCAGCCATAACTCGGATGATTTAAGGTTGCCGAATTCAGAAGACTGCAGAAATTATTCTTGGCGTGTTTTCTTTTTTTTTTTTAAATTCACACTATTATTTAAACCCAATGCATCAATTAGCAGAATAAAAATAATGTATCTGCCCCCATTGATTCCAATATGGCTGACACAATGGAGCCCCATCTCTTTTGTTTCCATACATGAATATTACTTCTGCTATTGTTAATAATAATAATAATAATAATAATAATAATAATAAATGAGGTACATGAGAACATCAACAATTCCAGTCGTAGTTGGAGCCCACGGATTGATTGGAAAA
>OZ038493.1:93932116-93942116 GCA_964036315.1 Acanthosepion esculentum | reverse complement strand
TAGATACAGGTAATGACGCTTGTCATGTAATGCTCACACGGATTTTGTAGTGGTGAAATTAAGATTTCACGTGAAAATAATGTTTTATACTTTCTCTATGTGTACAAAAATCACGTTCACTACATGCAGAAAATATATAGATGCTGGACATTTAGACATTTGGAATAATATCTTTACTGAGCATGAAACAACTGGTACGTAAGCCACGAACGAAGGTATTGCTGTGATGTTTGCTGAAAAAATCTGGCGCCATCGTAGGCTACGTAACTGGGCCGAGGAACTCCCATCCAGGGGAGATGAGGGCACTTGCAACTGCTGCACATCATCTAGGAACCTTCGCTTTTCTTTCTGAAATTTTCCATTTGTAGCAAGTCATGTCAGCACCTGAAAAACCTTCGGATTTTGGAGGTTTTCGGATTAAGAAGGTTTTCGGATTAGGGAGGTTTTCGGATTAGGGAGGTTTTCGGATTTAGGCAAAATTAGAACGAAACGAGGCCCATCTTCGTCATGTAATGCTTTTTAACCGGAACAGAAAATAAAACACTACAGACGGCAAAAATATGTGCGATTTATGAAAAAGGTGCCATAGCTAAGAGTAATGTCCGTACGTTGTTCACTGAGATCAGAGGTGGAAATTTTGATCTGAAAGGCCGAGAACGCTCCGTCAGGCATGCAGTCATTGATGATGACTAAATCAAAACGTTGATTAAAAATAATCCAGTTCACACGACACGGGAGAAAACCCCAATATCACATGGTACGGTATTTGAAACACTTAAATACGTGAGACATTACGATGTTTGAGAGAATTAGAGATTTTACAGAAAGAAAAATTTAATGGACCGCGTTTCTATCTGCAATTTTCTGCTTAAACACCACAGCATCAACGCATTTTTTTAAACAGAAAGCGATGAAAAAAGTATTATTTACAACAATATGGAGTGAAATAAGGCCTGTATAAAAAAAAAAAGTTTTACATTCGAAGAAGGTGGTTCTGTGCGCTTAATGGGATTGAAAGTGTATTGTTTATCACGAACTCCTTCCACATATCAGAAGTTGAATTCAGAATAGTACTTTTCCCATTTCGCCGGCTAAAGTCAGCAGTCGAAGAACAACTTCCGGAGTTTACCAATAGAAAAAAAGCCAGTACGACACCAGAACCCACATCTATTCGCAGACCCCATCAGAAATTGGAGCATCTTCACCTACACCTGCCTCATTAGCTTTTTCTTTTTTACCATTGTGCGCCAAATACATGGTCTAAGAGCCACTCAAAGTAGAATGTTGCTGAATGAGCATGTTATAAGTGCGTATAGCGATAGAGCTGCATATTATGAGGATATATAAGATAGCTAACGGTTGACTTTTAACTTGAAGATATAAATATTGTAGCGACGAAAGAAGCATCCTCTCGGGAGCCGATTTCAAGAAGAAGTTCAGAAGAATAAGCTGTCTCAGTGGAACTTTACCAATGGAATATGAAGGGAATGAAGGTGAGTTAACTCAGTGTGCGCGACTAGCTGTTGGGGTATGAACTGGTGCATCTAAAGAAACTAGTTCACCCGAATAACTGACATAAAAATAGCAGTTGAGCAAGGAGGCGGCTAGGAACGTTTCGTCTGTGAGAATCGGCTGAGTTATCACCCACAAGGTTGCGTAAAAGCTTCTGTACTCAGTCGAGATTGTAAATTAAAGATTGGTTATCTCCAGTCTAGATGTGACATCAGTACTCCTTTTTTTTTTTAGCCCGGTCTGGCTACACTAGAGACAGATCGTGCTTTTCTGAAGCAGTACAGGGAACCGAACATTTTTTTTCAATGTTTTTTGTTATGGATCGCATATGCGAGTTTCATCCGAGGTCTGGTATGTGCTTGAGTCCCAAAAGACGATCAAGGAAAAGAGCCTCATTGAGAGTACAGCTACTTATAACTGGAGAAAGTCTAGGATCTGTTACTAGATCAAATATATGAGTTCCAATTGAGGTCTGAGCTGAGTTCGAGTACCAAGAGACGTTCAAAGGAAAGGGACTCATTGAGATTACAACTAGTTGATGTAGCAATATGAGTTAACGTTAAGACAACTCGATACGGAACACTTTCGTCTGACGGCTCTTAGTAATAGAGGACGGCTTCAAAGGACAAGAGACGTAGTCTAAGAGGAAGTGACGGAAGTAGGATTGTTTTTTGGGGACGAAGATGACAGGACAAAGAGTCTGTTGTCTATAAAGCTCTCACCATACCGCGCAAAGAGAGAACAGAAGGACCGACGCGGCTTCGCAGAAACACGGACAGCCGCGGACTGCACACCTTTCCCCTCATTTACGCCTCAACCCGTCTTCGTTCGCTACTGATTTACTGCTAGATAGTTGTGACCGTTACTCATGGATTTACGATCCGGTCGAATGGTAATTTTCAAACCACAAGCCTTTGACGGAAAGAAACTGCACCCTGTCAACGAACCTGGTTCCTGGTCTGTGTTGCAACGCAACAGGGCTAAAATATTGGTGCTGTGACCAGGATCGTTCCTTAACGGCTAATCTCTTTGCTAATATGTCGTGCATCGTGCGATGAAGCCTCCTCACTCTATCGTTACTTTGAGTATGGTTATATGAGGTAGTAACGGGATCGATCGTCCCCTTTTCCAGCGTTTCTTTCTTAATATGATTTACGTCTTCACCTTTTTTTATTAGTAACGTCAAATTCCTCAGACCATCCGCTATATAAATCGATAAAACTATGTATTGATTGCTTGATAATGAGCGAGGGCGGGGTCCTGATACATTAACTGCAATCTTAGCAAAAGTGTATGAGGGCAGGTCAGTTTCTTGCTTTTTACGATTTACTTTGTGAATATTTCTAGATTGACATGGGACGCATGTACTAATGTAATTTGTCAAAAGTATTTGCACCTCATAACTCTCGCAGTCTTTACCATTCCTAGGTAACCATTTTTATCATGAAACTATCGTATAATCTAGGATGATCTGGGACATATATGCATTCGTTGTCTGGATTTGATAAGTATTAAAGTACACCCTCCAACAGAACATGCTTATTCCCTTCCTTAACACTCGCGTTACCTGTTTAATGTCGTCTTTCAGTTTTTTAATACTCTTATCTGCATCTTGCTCTGAACTATTATTTGCATCCTGTATTTGTGGTTTCACTTCACTTGTAACTGGGTTTTCTTCCAGACTGTATGATGCGAAATCTTGCGGTTCCAACCCATTGGAGTTAATTAATGCTACCTCATACGTTCGATCATCTCTCTCTAATGACTTAAAGTGCTTATCCACAGGTGGGTTGGGTTATCTTCATAGTAGATTCGCACACACATTTCTACCTGCTAAATATTCTACTCTACACTGATATCCCTTGATACTATGGGCCCACGGTTGAATCTTTTTTTTTATTTTGTATTGGCGATTTCAAAATGTACCAAAATGCCTAAAAAAGATGTTTTTTTAAATTGCAAAACTAATTACAGGCCGACTTACGACAAGATTATTTTTCGACCTGTCATTAGTAACCAATCGTGAATGTGCTTAAAGGACTACAAAATGTGCAACATCTCAGGCCTCTCACTGCTCCATCCCTATTTCCACGGTACATTATCCTATCTTTACAGTTGAGACACGCCCAAATATCTTTGTTTGTTTGGAGAACAGACTCCAGTACGGGTATTTCCCTAAGAGTAAACCTCTGCATTGAGTTGCTC
The DNA here is from genome assembly GCA_964036315.1 of Acanthosepion esculentum. Taxonomy (NCBI): domain Eukaryota; kingdom Metazoa; phylum Mollusca; class Cephalopoda; order Sepiida; family Sepiidae; genus Acanthosepion; species Acanthosepion esculentum. The sequence goes on along the minus strand of OZ038493.1, from coordinate 93,938,399 downwards.
TCGAACCTATAGTGGATGAAACTTACAATGAAAAAACAAAAATTTGAAATCTGTGACCGCATGTAAAAACAAAAAAGTATTGGGGAAGACTGATTTTCCACTCTGCCACCTCTTTCCCCATTATCTCAACGTATCAAGCCAGTCAAAACTGTATTGCTATTTCCATGGCAAATGTTCACATATGCTTCAGTCTCTAGTTCCGCCAGTTCTGACTTTCACAGCAAAGACATACCATACTTCTTCCATGTAGTCGAATCACGCTTATTTCTCCCGTATTCTATATGCAAAGAGAAACTTCTACTAAGACAGATTTTTACCCATGAGCTCTCATTATTAGTATATTGACTTTATTCATTTAAGGGTCGTTCTTGATTGGCAGGTAGGTTATTATTAACTGGACCGAATCAGTCGTGATAGTAGTATTCAATACTAAGCTAGAAACGTCACTGAAATAGTATTATCTTTTTTGTTTTCTAAACAATTACCCAGGAATAATTATCATGAATAGATCAATCCATTCATGGTAGTATGGAGGGTAACTGGTCCTTAATACAACAAAGGTAACATCATTTTACTGTTGAAATTGTCTGATGTAACCGTAAGTTCTGTTCTATTAGTTCCTTCACTTGCACTCCCTGCCTGTGGATATCTCATGCGGTTTCTTTCTTTCATGTCAACTATGATCTTCAAAAATTTAATTACAACGTCAATCGCCATCTCTCATCTTTAATCGTGTTATTTTATTGTCCTTTCTGCTTAGTAACTTTTTTTTTCAATTTGCTTATCTCTCACTACCACTTGTGTCTTAGTGGCTTTATCTCCTTGTTTAGAAATGATGCAAACAGAGGAAGAATAAATGTCACTTTTTCGAACTGGCACGCGAATATGATTTTATCTTAACACTTCAATATTGACCCTTTTCAAATCAAGGGTCAATTCGTATCAATTCTTTTTATCCTCATAGACTTCACTTACTATCCCCTCATCTTTCATTAATATCACACACCTCATTCATCATGGCTATTTTGATTGTATCATATTACCATTAGGGTGTCTGCCGCTTTATTACGGTAAGGTTTTAGCAGAAAATATAATCCTTTATATTATAAAATGAACGCTCAGTTTTCTTGTCCCAGCGAGAGGAAAGATTAATTGAGATGAGATTAGAATAGAGGGAGAGATAAAGAACCAGAAAATGATACATGAGAGATTGATTTGTTTTCTTTCCTCTTTTTCCATATACAAGCCTTAATATTTAACCCATATATAGGGGAACATGAATTAAGACCTTTCCCAATTCTATTTGCGTGTAAGTGAATGTGCCGAATCCGACTGGAATTCGAGCTCGTCTCTCCGATTTATCATTCTAAGACGCTATCCACGGCTACATCCTGCTAGAAGGGAGCGCAAGAGAAAGAGTGGGGCGAAATAAAGAAACAAAAACGAAAGGGAGAAGATTTGTCCAGGATTGAGAAAACTTTAAGTAGCGACAGAAGAAGAAAGAGAGAGATAGAGAGGGGGAAGAAAGAGAAAATGAAAGAAAGGGAGGAGAGTGAAAGAGTAAAACATAAACGAGAGGAGGTAGATTTGTTTGAGAGTGAGATAATTTAAAGAGACGTAGACAGATAGAAAGAGAGAGGAGAGTGAAATAGATAATGATAAACGGGAGGAGGTAGTTTCGCTCGGGGGTGAGAAAATCTTGAGGCAGAGTGAGAGAGTAAGAGAGAGAAAGAGAGAAGGAGAAAAAAGGAAACAAAGAAGAAGACTAAGAGAAAGAGACGAGCAGAGAAAGAGAAAAAGAAGGAGAATACGAGAAAGAGAGAATGGGACAGAAAGAAGGAGAGCAAGCGAAAGAGAGAAAGTAAGAAAGGAAAAGAAAGAAAGAAGGAAAGTTAAAGAGTGGTGGGGATAAAAGGAAAGAAAAGAGAGTAAGAGAAGGAGAGAAAGGGAAAGAAAGAAGAAGACTAAGAGAAAGAGAAAGAAAGAATGAGATTCAGAGAAAGAGGGGATAGAAAGGGAAAGAGTGTAAGAGAAAGAGAGAAGAAGAGAAAGAGAAATATAGTAGGCGATTAAAAGAAAGAGAGGAGAGAAAGGGAAAGAGTAAAAGAGAGAGAAAGAAGAAGAAAGGAAAGAAAGAAAGGAGAGTAAGAGAGAGAGAGATGCTTTTCAGATAAAACTGTAAAGTGAGAAATGGAAGACATCCAAGTGACCCAAGATGATCCTTGAATCAACTCTAAAATTGCTTCTGACAATGACACGTGATAATTTCTAGCTCCTGTCTAGCGTCCGGGCGCCTCGACCCTCAAAAGACTTCGCTATTTTAAACCACATCAACGTCAATCCTTGCCAGTGTTTTTATTAAACGAGTCCCCCGCCGTTTGAGGCAAACACGCCCGTCTACTGGCAAAGCAGATACGCATCCAAGACAACATTCCAAAAATTGTAGACATATCAGACGATGACTATCCACAACAATTTTTCGCATTTGCTTTAGAAAAAGACGTCAAAAACATCTATGCAGCTTCAACACCATAGGAAACAAAAATATGAAAATATACGAGTCACTGTAGATTCCAATTGTGATTAATCAATTCGTGCCAAGCAAGGCGATAATGCCTCTAAGACGAAGGAGCTACTGCGAAAGAAAGAAAATGAGTAGACCTTAAAAGGTACCGAAAACAGAGAAACAGGGCATAAACCTCTATTTATGTAAAAAAAAACATTAGGAAAGAGTCTGAACCGGACAATAGGCTGACCTATCTACTCCTATTGTGGAAAAAGTAAATGAATAAATAATAAAAATAAACAGAAAATAAAATTGCATAGTTTCGGCGGAGACGTTAGACGTATAGAATTGCAGTAGACTTTAGAAGGAACCGGAAACCCAATCCTAAAGGGGTTAAATTCTACTCCTGGGCAAAAGCACGGGGAGGAGTATGAACCGGACGATAGGCGAAACTATCTACTCCTATTGGAGAAAATAAATAAATAAATAGTGAATAAATTTTCAGAGAGGAATATGAACGCAAACAATGGATTTCTATGTTGTAGAATCTATGAAAGCGAACCAATAAGTAAATACCTTGACACGACTATTATTTAATTTTCGTTTAACTTCAAGCTGCTAATAAAATGTAAGGGTTTGCTGTGAAATAAAACGAGAGGGCTGACGTGAGGAAAAAGACAATAAATGAACAGGGTTCAATTTGATATGTTCCCTGTATAATGTAAGATTTATGTGAGTAACATTGAACATCAGAATTATATGAATTGGCAAAGACAGACATTATGTTGAAAAATTAAATATATTTTTTTCTCCTCAGAATCTATCGTAAAGATCTATAAGTCTATCATTCGTCCATCCTTAGAATATTACTGCTACTTATGGTCATCCGGTGCTCCTGCTATTTACCTTCAGCTCCTTGATAAGACCCAAAGAAGAATCAGCAATATCATTGGTCCAGATCTGGTGACTCGGCTTCGGTCACCTTCCCACCGCTGTAAGGTTGCCTCTATGTGTCTTTTCTATAAATAATTCCATGGTATTTTTTCAGATTAACTCTTTGTTGAGATATTATGGTAGGTGTAATAAGAATCGTAAGTAAGAATGTGTTGTTTCGGTGTAAGGAATATTGTGCTAACTAAGTTTAATTATAAGACAGAAGAAGACCATCTTTTCCACTTACCACTTTTGGCCTTCTGCCATATTTTTGTATATTTTTACAAAATAGATATTATTCTTCACTATAGATCTTAGAGTTTTTTTTTTTACTTTTATGCGCAGTAACAGACTGGCGTCAAGGTCTAATCAATCTTCAGTTGAGCTAGCTAGATGTAGTTAAAAGTTCTATGCTAAAACTTTCTTTTCTCGCACTTCTCACTTGTGGAACTCCCTTCCGCCTTCCATGCTTTCCAACCAGCTTTAACCTGCAAAAAAATATATGTAGTGTGAATCGCTATCTACTGTCCTCCTGATTACTCTTTCTCCGTACCTGTTCATTATTATTGTTTCTGTTACTAATTCTTCCATACTGTTTAACCGCTTGTGTCTTAGTGGCTTTACTGCCTTGAATGGTATGTTACCGATTAAAAATAATATTGCAAAAAAACAAATTTTTGTAATCTGTAGGCTAAAGAGTTGATCGACAAATATAGCCTACCAATGAAATAACGTGGATAACGAGATTCATTTTTCTGTAAGAAGTTTGATTGGTTAGATATTCATTTTCTATTTCTTTATATCTGTCCGTCTTTTTCCTCTTTCCCTATCTATCACTGGCTATCTCTTAATCTATCTATCTCTGTCCTTCTCTCTCTCTCTCTCTCTCTCTCTCTCAAACATACACTCACTCTTTCACTTTCACTCACTTTCTCTCTGTGTTTGTCTGTTTCTCATTCTCTCACTGCTTCTCCGACTGTTTGTCTCTTTCTCCTTTTCTCTCCAATGTTCTGTCTGTTTCCCTATCTCAGTCTGTCAGCGTCTATCTTCTCTCAGCTTTTTTTATCTATGCCCCTCGCTATCACTGTTTGTCTCTATTTCTTTAAGACTCTCTCTTTCTCTCTGTGTTTCTGTCATTCTCTCTCTCTCTCTCTCTCTCTCTCTCTCTCTCTCTCTCTCTCTCTCTCTCTCTCTCTCTGTTGCTCTCCAGTTCCCTATCTTTCGCTCAAACTCTCAAACTGGTGAGAAGTGTGTGACATAGACGTCAGATAATGATTGATGTCAATGGTGGAAGCGTACGTTTCTGATTTTGTTTTAAAAATTTATCTTAATCTTCATTTATCAAAATCTGTATTGCCGATAAAGGTTGTAATGCAAATTTTAACATCGTGTCTCTTGCTGGTGTCGACGGCCATGTCTCTCCACAGATTTCTCATTTATATCTCCCTTTATCATATATTTAAGGAACAACTAGTTAGAGTAATATATCCGTCATTAGAATTGCTTCTCTAAAACGGAAATAACTTACGACTGAAGATAATATTTTTAATACGGGAATATAACAAATGTATATTTTTATATAATTTTATCATTTTTCAATATAAAATATAATTTCAAATAATAAATATATATATGTATATATATACTACGTTCTTTTCCTTATCTATTTTGTGAATAGTTTGGTAGTTTAATAAGGGGGAAGGCAAAAGCACAAAGTGTCATGGATTTTCGTGTCCACAAAATGGTTGATCATTTAATAAGAGGGTCAAAGTCAGAAAGTGTCATGGATTTTCGTGTCCACAAAATGTTTGATCATTTAATAAGAGGGTCAAATCAGAAAGTGTCATGGATTTTCGTGTCCACAGAATGGTTGGTCATTTAATAAGAGGGTGCAAAGGCACAAACTGTCATGGATATACGTGTCCACAAAATAGTTGGCCATTTAATAAGAGGGTCAAAAGCAGAAAGGGTCATGGATTTTTGTGTCCACAAAACGGTTGCTCATTTAGTAAACGGTTGCAAAGACAGGCCATATATTTTTGTGTCCGCGAAAGGGTGGGTCGTTTATTAAGAGAGTACAAATAGAGAAAGCCTCATAATTTTTTGTGTACTGACGTTCCATAGTGCCATGGTGGATAAAGTGAGAATTTCAAATATTTTCCCAAATTCTGTTGCTTGGGTTCTGTTGTTTGAAGGTATTCCTCCAGTACTATGATTGCAGTATATCTATAAACCCGAGTCGAAAAGAAATTAAATAAAATAACAAAGACATAAAATTTTAAACAAATTAATGATATCCATATATGTGTAGATATGTATGTATATACTATATGAATATAAAATATGGAGATATGTAATAATTATATGTAGAGATATATATAGACAATGTGGACATTGGAATCGGCATTGCATTGTGACTGTCTTTTTCACCCCTCAAGTTTATGCCCGGTTGTATATCAACATTATTTTGAGTCGTTTAATCATATTTGAGTAAACGTTTCCGTTTATTTATTAAATAATATATTTACTTATTTTCGTCGTGCAGCCTGAATATTCGAGAAATCTTATTCTAGAAAAACATGTGCTCTCCGGCAGGATTCCAACATACCCCCACTCCGCACCTAGAGGTCGCATATTTTTCTTTAATAAGATCTCACCAATAGTCGGTCCGGTAGAGGAAAATAAATAAATATACTGTTTAATAAATTAACCGAGCGTCTACTCAAATATGGGTATTCAATAAAAAGATCGTTTAAAATCTTTTTCAAATGTATTCTCAATTGTCAATTTAAAGTAACGATTTATGTCTACGATCCGGATATGAAATTAGGTCACCATGGGTGT
>OZ038493.1:93904616-93922116 GCA_964036315.1 Acanthosepion esculentum | reverse complement strand
TTATTTCGAATCCACCGCCATTAATTTGAAAAAGCGTTTCTTACCATCATAAAATAATACTCAACGGCAAATAAAATATGCAACCGCCACAGCACTCTCTACTGGAGTATTAAAATAGATGACTACACACCTAATGTAAAATGGGAATTCGTAGCAAAAAACAATTTTTCCCGGTAAGATGGGGGTACAATGCGATTAATGTCTATTAGAGAAAAGGTTTATACTAAAATTATTAACAATTTAAACATACTTAATAAGTGGACCGAGCTAACGATCGCATGTAGACATAAAAGACCGTATATCTTAAAATACTAGAAGCCTGACTGATTCTAATCTCTCTTCCCTACACTCTTATATATAGGTATCATACCCCACTCTAACCTGGTTATGTTACTACAACAAATCTATAACAACGCCCCTAGCATTTTCCCACTACCTTTAGGTACTCGTTTATTTAATCCACCATATTTATTTATCACTACCAATTAATAATATACAAAATAAAAAATAAGGAAATAAATAAAAAAACTAATAAAAATGAATTCAAATAAATAAAATAACAAATATTTTTTTAACAAATTAACAAATCGCCCACGCTAAAATAACCGTTAGAACTAATAAAAATAAGCATAAATCAGCAAAAACAAGTAAAAATAATCAATCCAAATAAAAATAATTAAAAACTGTCCACCCGCCAAAATAGCAGAATAGGCTACGGCAATCTATCTAAACATTGGACGAATAAATAGCTTTAATTATCTTCCCAGTCCAAAACAAACTGTTAAATAAGCGACCTAAGAAAACCCCTCCTCCAATTTTTTACTATGTTAATAAAACTTAAAAAAACGAAAAGAATAAATAATACAAAATGAAAATGAAAAACAATAAAATAAATTAACCCAAACAAATAAATAAATAAACAAACAAACAAGACACTCCCGCAAAAACAACCGTCAGAATAAATTACCCACAATGCACCACTGAGCCATATATATAAATAGCCGAGGACAAATCCAGCATTCGCGGCATGACGATTGCGTCCAGCATGAAACAGCCTGTCGCCTCTGAGTGTTTACTTCAATGTTCACTTTTATATTGACATACACTCTATCTCTGAAACTATAAATATAGCACACCTTAAAACTATATTTCTTCATATATATATATATATATATATATATATATATATATATATATATATATATATATATATATATTCTTTCTTTTCCCATATATTATAATCACTTTCCTTATACTCATCCTCATTTACACATGTTTTTGTATTCCTTTTCTTATCGTCATTATTTTTTTTTCTTTCATGTTTATCTCCCGTGAACCCTTAACGCTATACTGGCTACGCGAAGCATCGTCTTTAATTTTAAATTTCAAATTTCTAATCATTATTTTTCCTTATACTTTGTTCTAACCTTCTCACATTTTTAAAAACAAATACAACTCATCGGCATCGCATTTGACACACTTCCATGCAATTTTATTTTTGTGCTACGTAGCAGTGGTACCCGCATAAGCCATCTGTTTACTTGTAATAGCATAGACCTTGCGCCGAAAGAGCTGGTAATCCAGTGAAATGTTAGTTGCACACCAAAACGTAGGTACACATATATGTACTAATTAATATATGTCTTTACTCTTTACAACCACATCGAACACATCTACGAATTTAACGATTATTTATTTGCTTGCCCGTGTATGCACTCCAGCATATGCACATATGCTTGCTTATATCTAGCCGTTTGATTTATCTATCTTATAACTATATATATATATATATATATATATATATATATATATATATATATATATATATATATATGTGTGGGGGGGTGTAAAACTTTCTGATAGATTATATCTGCAATAGATCAATACGAATAAAGGCAAAAGGGAAATTTATCGTAACCGAAGCGTTTCGTCCACTGAAGATGAGATGCATCGGCGAAGATAAGTTCTCCGTTTGTCTTTATTCATATTCTTTTTTTACAGTAAGGTTCGTTCTGTAAAAGCCCGGAAGACGCTCGAGGTAGAGGATTACATTAAGGTGTAGTTTATTTGTATTGGAGCAGAAGGTAACGGTTAACTCTAGACTTGAACAGGTTAAGATTGTAGTGACCGGGGAAAGATCCTCTTGGGAGTCTGTTCCATGGGGCAGTGGTCGCAGGAAGAAGCTGTTAAGTATATATATATATATATATATATATATATATATATATATATATATATATATATATATATATTATCATCCACAGACAGACTATTTCAGTGTATCACAGCTCATCAATGTGGCTAGACGTCTAGTTGCCTCTAGCTAGGATCGAAACCCGACGGAATTGGTGTCAGTCAGAGGATCTATCCCTACACCGTTGGCGCACGAATGAAGGTGAATTTAAGCGTATTTATTTTTAGATAAACACACCAGTGACTGAGACCACTCGACACACACACACACATATATATATATATATATATATATATATATATATATATATATATATATATATATATATATATATATATATATATATATATATATATATATATGTCAGTAATAAAGACATTTTTCCACCGACCTTACATGACATCACCGATAACAACGACCGTTCTATATTTATTCACAGCTGTTCTATAATTATATACTTATTCATAGTGTCGTACTATATATACAGAGTGCAATGTCTAAATTGTCACCATTTTATAAGTTTAATTTTGCGCATGCGCCTTGTTTGTTTTGGATTTTTTTGACTGCACAGTAGAAGAGTCAGTTGGACACCGCATTTGATAAGAAGAACGCCATGGCACAATTCACTCCGCCAGAAATTTGAAAACGGCATGCTATTCTTCTCGATATTCGCGACAGAAGCGCCAATACGAACGTTCCGGAGAGTTTGTCAATTTGAGGACAGTGCAAGGGATCCGTAAAGAGTTGGATGAAACTAATAGTGATTACGAAAATGTTTGGAATGATAATTAGTGCTGGCGAATTTACGCCTCCATTTATCTTCCCACAGGCACTCTGACCCAACATAGAGGCCATGATCAAGTGTCTTGAGGAGGTAGTGCTGCTCTGGGTCAAGAGGATGGCTGCTGGAAAATCCTATGTCATGGCTGTCAGGTAATTTCTGCGACCACATCACCCCTTACATCAAACCACCTAACTATGCCTCAAACCCCTTGATTATTAAGTGTGAGGCGCAATTGAGCAAAAGACCAAACAGAACTCCTTGTAACACCAAAGATGAACTGATGGCAAGAATTATATCAGCATCCACCAACTTAAACAAGGAGAGCGTCTAGAAGAATTGAAAGAGATTCCAAAGTCGTCTGGAGACCGTTGTTAAAGCCAATGGCGATTTTATTGAATAAGTTTACTCTTTTGTTTTGCAAGATATTTTTGTGTAATTTCGGTAAATATGTCTGTTAAATGAGATGTCAGGGTTATTTTCATTTTTGCGTCATTTAGAAGACAATTTAGCCATGTGTGCCTGTGTTTGCGTGTATCTGTCTTTCTGAATGTAGGGCCTATATGTCAAATACATGTAATACAAAATTATATATATATATGGAGAGAGATTGGGGAGAGAAAAAGGCACTCAACGTTGATAGAGTACGATTGAACGGAATCTTTTGTATGTATCCGCCATATTGCCTGGTCGTAGCACAAGTATCGACCGACGTCAAAAGATTAAACAAAACCGCTCATTAGTGCGACGGCTGAAAACGGACATGATTCAATGTATCATTAGAGAACATATCCCCATCACCACGCAGACACACACACACACACACACACACACACACACACACACACACACACACAAACACAAACAGAGACATGTATATAGTGCTAACACAAAAATACGAAGAAACATACACATTGGATACAAATGAATCCACACACACGGACACAGACACAGAGACACACGCATATATATATATATATATATATATATATATATATATATATATGCATGCTAAACAAAGAAAAAACTTTTCCACTTATCCAATTTCCCCAATACTGTTCTTGATATATAAAAGTATATATCGTTATTTCATATATATATATATATATATATATATATATATATATATATATATATATATATATATAAGGGAAGATGTATAATTTTTATGTATCAAAAACAACTTTAGTGAAAAAATATCACAAATTGGAAAATGCTTTCAAGTTTTCATGTGATGCGATTCGTCCTGTCGTTTAAGACTTCATCAGACTAAAGTGATGCTTACGATGACGCGACTGCTCATGCGTACATGAGAGTCGGGACGGTAAGAATTTTAATATATAGGATATACGAACGTTTCATATATATATATATATATATATATATATATATATATATATGTGTGTGTGTGTGTGTGTCTGTGTGCGTGTGTGTGCGTGTGTATGCGTGTGTTTCTGTGTGTGATAAATGAATGTACAACAGTTCACTTCAAACTTTGAACAACCTGATTCCTCCCTATACAATTTGATTATAGCTGTGACATATTGACGCAGAACCAACAACATTTCTTGATAGAACTCTCTATTCTCTCTCACTAATACTGCCAGGAAATTAATACAAATTTATATTAAATCCCGGTTAATCTTACAAATAGAAAGATAAGCCATATATAGTGCAACACAGTACAACTAAAATATAAGAAAAAGCATTATCAAATTCCAAAGTTTAACTAAATTGCAAGGTTAAAGGTAAACTATGATTGCAATTTACTCTTAATTCACTCCTTTAATTTAATAGGGAATTTTTGTCAATACAGAGTATTGACAAAAATTTATTTTAAATTAATGTTACAAATTTTGGAGTTGTACTCTATTCGTACTCATCGTATCTATATATATATATATATATATATATATGTGTGTGTGTGTGTGTGCGTGCCTGCGCGCGTGTGTGTGCGTGCACGTGCATACGTGTGTGTGTGCAGTATTTTGCGGCAGTAATCGTTTTTATATACATGTTTCATTAACTGTAACGGAAAAGTATAATATTATAAGGTTTTTTTTTAATTCAGTTTTCCAATATTCTTTCACAATTCTATTTGATTAATATGAAATTAGAGAAACTGTCACGAACGATTACTGTCACAGGACCTTTTAGTGAATTTATTAGATATTTTCATGGTTTTCGTTTTAGTACACACACACACACACACACACACACATACATATATATATATATATATATATATATATATATATATATATATATATATATATATATATATAACATTTTTTGTTTATACTTTATTTTAATACATACAATTTATTTAAGTAAATGCTCTGTTTTTTTAAATAAACATTATTAATTTTCCGGCCGGAATGTTTGATAAATGTCATAGAAAATATATGCTTTTCCTGCCTATGTTCAGAAATGGCATCATGACATTTTCCACTGAACCTTTCTGTATAATAAATAAATCGGCACCCTAAGATCACACACATTTTACATAAAGCGCATCGTAAGGTGTGATCTGTACGTGTGAGAACAATTTTTTGTATTTTTTTAAGGCATGGGTTACTAAGAACCCCTTCAGTAAGACTATCGGAACATTTTCCAATCAATCCGAGGTTTCCTACTACAACTGGAATTACTGATGTGCCACATTTTTGAGATTTCCTTTTCAAGATCCTTGTCTTTTAATAGTTATTATTATTATTATTATTATTATTATTATTATTATTATAATTATTATTACTATATTTTTAAGGATTTCACCCCAAGCTAGGTGGGAGTGCCACTAGCACGCTAGGGGTTATAGAGATTGGGATCAGAGTAAAGAGGCGTGATAGAGGAAAGGATGAAGAGAAGGGAATAGATCAAGGCATCTGGAGATGTCGACTGACATTGCATTTGAATAGTTGGAGATTATAGCTATCAGGGAACCAAGTAAGAGGAAGGGAGTTCCACAGACAAGAAATGTGAGACATGAAGCTATTAGAGAAGAAGAGACGGCTACATTTAACACTTTTGACAGTGAGAAGTGACTGAGATTCCAAGCTAAGTAGAGCGTTTAAATTCGTGCATTTTAGGACCCCCGCGAAAGTAGCTCGTCGGAGTAGTTACCATGAAAATATCTGTAGAAAAGGCAGGAGGAAAGCGACGACAGGTTTGTTAGAGAGCGACTGTAAATGAGATGCCAGATCAGGGCCAATCACATAGCATATCCGTCTCTGGATTTTGTCGAGGACCTTAAGAAGAACAGCGGGGGCCCTAGACCATATATGGCAGCAGTATTCTATGCAAGGGCAAATGGTTGATTTATAGATTTGAAGGATGGACTCAGGCGAGAAAAACTTTCTGGCTCGACACAGAGAACCAATTTTCCTTGCGGTAGATGAAGCTATTGATTCAATGAATTTATTCCATCTCAGGTCAGCGAATAGCGTGAGACCAAGCAGTCGCAAAGAGGTGCTCTCGTGGAGTTGAGCATCAGACATTTTAATGGAAGGCAGGGAGGGTTCTCTGTGGTGGGTAAGAGAGAGCAGGTTTGTTTTTGAGGCATTAAATTTAACCAGCCATTTTTGCGCAACAGATGGGAGGTCCTTTTCGAGACCAATGGCCAGGTTAATTTTGTCAGCGATGACGGATTTGCTATTGAGGCAGGAGTCAATAGTAGTGTCGTCTGCATAGATGCCTGCTTGGGAACTGATGAAAATCAGAAACAGTGTAGGGCCCAGGATAGTGTCTTGGGAAACACCCGCGTTCGTGAGAAAGGAACTGGAGGAGAACCCGTTAAGGACGACCTTCAAAGGACCTCAATTTTATTGAATAAAGGAGGTATTGTGGGTTTGCTGTTGTTTAGTACGCTCTGACAGAGACGCCAATAATCTATGGAACCGAATTTGCGAGATGCAATACGCTGTTTTGTTATTTCAGCAAATAGTGACTTTGCTTCATTGAGGACACGCTTGCACTCATTATGGGCTAAGACAAAGAGACATCTGTTGCAATCTGACATGTCACTACGGTACAAGCGGAAGAAATGATTCTTATGGGCAATGGCAGCTGAGCAAGCAGCCGAGAATCAAGGGGATGAGAGCGATTTAATCTTATATTTCCTTGCGGGGATAAAAGGAGACCTCGGAAGCGCATTTTTGAACGGGGAGATTAAAGATCACACTCCAGGGGACATCGCGAAGGAAATCCCAGTCTGCTCGTTGATAAGATGTTATGTCGGTAGGAGCTTCTTTGCTGGAAGTGGAGTAGAAGGAGATGTTGACAGACACTACTGCGTGTTCAGATTTGCCAAGGGGGCAGAGCTGCGTGGCACGGCAAGGCCCGAGGATGGAGGTGAAGCAGAAATCGAGAAGGGAAGTCTTACCGTCCTGGTTATTGGGGAAACGTGTGGGAAAGTCAACTATTTGTCTGAGGGATGGAGTGTGGGAAAATTTAAGGGTTTGTATGCCAGCAAGCTCAATTATAGAGTTTTTGAGCCACATATTATTATTATTATTATTATTATTATTATTATTATTATTATTATTATTATTATATTTTTTCATAATTATTATAATGATCACAATTCTCATCGATTTCCTTTGAATTTCGGAACAAATATTTGAATCCGCTTAAGCTGTGGTGTAACATCGATCCCTCGAACCTGAATACAGGGACATTATCGATGGAAGATACGTACCAAAGTGCGTCTGCAGATAGAAAATGCGAAAATGAAAATAGGAAAAAGTGATACAGATTTATGTGTATAACTTGACAGAAGTCAACTGAATTTAATTTTTGAGACTGCAGTTAACATGAACGACCCGGAACGTTAGATTATTTATTCTTTGATTTTAACTTCTTTCTGTTATCTGTCTTTTTCCACAATATATATAAATATATATATATATATATATATATATATATATATATATATATATATATATATATATATATATATATATATATAGGCATCCGCTTATCTCACAAGATAAAGGTAGTACACAGTTTGCTCAAAATTCAGGAGTGACCTCTTCTGTTCACAGGCCTGGCTGATGATATACGGAGACCGTTCGCTGCACAGCCTACATGGCCCCTCTCCTCTGGACCGTACCGTCAAGATTCAAAGGAATACAGGACATTAGATTTGGGGTCGGGTTGACTGCAGTAGTTGCCGAAAAGTTGTCACAGCTGACAGCCAACCGCGTTCATGGCTCCATTCCAGGTTTTTCTGTCTGAATTTACATTTAGAGTCTTTTTTCCTTTTTGGGATGTGACCACAAGGTTGCGGAGGGTTTTTCCTCCTCTAAATGAACTGCTTACCTTGGCTTTTGAGTTCCATCGACCGGAAAATTGGGTATAAGGCGCCAGTTGACCACCTTCGCACATTCCCAGAGTTGGAACCGGACTTAGTTTCAGAGGTCATTTGAGACGCATTCCACGGAAGCATTTTATAGTAAGATCTTGTCCTCACTATCGCTCCTGGCTATGAGAACTTTTGGAACATAATATAATGTACACACATAAACATTATATATATTACGTGTTTTAGAAGCTACCAAACAATTAAAGTTTTGTTTATACAAGGGTCATTCAATATATATATATATATAAACGCACGCTAAACAAAGATATTAGAAAGCCAGACAAATAAGGAAATAGTTGTACATAAACAGACAGAAATATTCGAAGGGGTTTGTTCATTTTGGAAAAGAAAATAGCAGAGAAATGCAAATATACATCGGGATTTAAGCCTAAAATACTCAAAGGTTAAGAAGACATTATTATAAATAATTGATACGAGCTTCCTGACAGTTCTAAACTGTGAGTAAAAAAATGAATGGGAGTAGAAAATGCAAAGCTGATAAATATAATTTTAGGTCAACAAAAACAGAAAGCAAAAATAAGAGAAACGATTTCTGGTTAGTTGTAGAAAACAAATAAATAAATATTAATATAGAAAAACCCGGCATCTGTGGAAAAACATTGACATAAATAATAAGAAAAATACATATAGAACGTTAAATAACTATAATAATCATAATATATATAGCAAATGAAATAAAAGAAATAATAATGGCAAATTATATTAGATTATTTATTTTTTTTAGCAATATTGACGTTTTTCAGTTGAAAGACGCTTCATTTCTCTCTAGGTTCAGAACTCCATAATTCTCTCTCGTCCCCGTCCCTCTCTCTCTCTCTCTCTCTCTTTCACACACACATACACACACACACACACACACACACACACACACTCACTCACATACACAGACATTTACACACACACACACACACACACACATATATATATATATATATGTGTGTGTGTGGACATATAGATATACATATATATATGTATGTATATCAGTCCCATATCTACCCCTCTCTCTCAATATATATATATATATATATATATATATATACACATATATATATGTGTATGTATATCAGTCCCATATCTCCCTCTACCTCTCTCAATATATATATATATATATATATATATATATATATATATATATATATATATGTATATATATGTATATATATATATACATATACATATATATATATGTATGTATATCAGTCCCATATCTACCCCTCTCTCTCAATATATATATATATATATATATATATATATATATATATATATATATATATATAATTCAATAAATTACAAAAATTATGTTTGCTTATTTTTAGTATAATCCTTTCATATTCACGTATATGTTTCCGTGTATTGTAATCAAATGAGACAAGTAATGCATTGTAACTGTGAAAATCTCCTATTTCTCAAGTGCTTTACATTATTTTCTGATGATGATCTCAGAAACAGATGGAGAATACGAAATAAAAAAGGTTTTCACTGCTACAGTGCATATCTTGCCTCATTTGATTGTAATCCACGGAAGAAATATGCCTAAAAAAGAATTTGCTGCCTAAATACAGACATTCTCACACACACACACACACACACACACACACACATACAAACAGGCACACACACACACACATATATATATATATATATATATATAAAGATTTAGATACAAGATTTTTTTACATATTATATTATTTATGCTTTCACTCGTCTATTGATATACAGAGCATTATGACATACAACAATAAGTAGCTGTGTAAAGAATAAAAGAAGCAATGCGTCAGCACAGTGAGCAGGAAAAGTAAAAGTGACAGCTAGAGAAATACACTGAAAATAAATGAACATTTTTATCGTCATATATAATAACTATCATCATCATTACCTACACACACACATTTATATATATATATATATATATATATATATATATATATAACAAGAGTGAAAATTAAATAATATTTAAAAAAACTTAAACCTAAAACCTTTTGTATCGAGACGTTTTAAATTAATGTTTTGCACGCTGAAATCTTACTCTTCATTCTTTTACATTTACATATATATATATATATATATATATATATATATATATATACTGAAGTATCTAGAGAGAACTAATATATATATATATATATATATATATATATATATATATATATATACTGGCGAAAACAAATAGACTACTCACAAAAACACACAAGAAAACTACACAACATAGGAAGTGGATAAAAATATATATATATATATATATATGTGTGTGTGTGTGTGTGTGTGTGTGTGTGTGTGTGTGTGTGTGTGCGCGCTGATTCCTTACAATAAGACAATATGTATGTATGGAGAGGAAATGTACATACACATACTAGCAAAAGCACACACTCACATACGATACACAAAAATGAATATAGATCTAAAAAGTTACGGGGGCCATAAGAAGATAAGAGCGGAGATATCCTTCTTCATCCTCTCTCTGACAAATCCTAATTGTTTTATTATAAAAACTACTACGCAAAAAATGGTTAAACATCGAAAACCATAAGGAAAATTAATTCCTTTTAATTATATGTGGAAATATCCAATCTTTGTCTGATGACCGGAAACACGCGTAGCAACAATATGGGAAACAAATTATAATATATATATATTAAAAAAAACTCCACATTATAACCAAAAACACATTCCCTATATATATATATATATATATATATATATATATATATATATATATATATATATACTGATAAATTTTCGTTTTGTTCCTGAACGTTTGGTTCCTATATTGTATTCATTTCTATGCTTGGTCGGCTCAGGAGATTTTTGTGGCCTAGCATTATTATTCAATGCATTGACGAATGGTAGATTTTTAGGTGCGTAGCATGAACTCAGACGAGAAAAGTCTTCTGGCGAGACACATAGAAGCAACTTTTCTTGCAGTAGATGCAGCTATAGATTCCATGTAGTTCTTTCACCTCAAGTCATTGGAAATCGTGCGGACAAGAAGGCGCAGAGAGAAGCTCTCGCAAAGTCGAGCATCAGCTATGTTGATAAGAGGTAGGGAAGTTACTCTATAGTGGTTAAATGAGAGCAGTTACGTTTTGGTGGCATCAAAATTTACAAGTCATTTCCTGTACCATTTAACCACTGATTGGAGGTACTTTTCGAAACCAACGGCCAGGTTAACTTTGTCAGAATTGCCGGATATTTTTTTAAGCTTATCACCCCAAGCAAGGCTGGAAGCCACTAGCATGCAAGGGGTTACAGAAGGTTTGGAGGAAGAACTGATAGGAGTGGTAAAGGAAAGGACGTGGAGAAAGATAGTGGATCGATCAAGGCAAGGGGGTTACAGAAGATTTGGAGCTAGAGCCGATAGGAATGAAAGGTGAAAGGATGTGGAGAAGGGAAGTGGATAGATCAAAGCAACTGGAGTTGTCGATTGACGTTACACTTAAATAGTTGGAGATTGTATTTGTCAGGGAAACAGGAATAAGGAAGGGAATTCCACAGGCGAGATGTGCGAGACATGAAGCTATTGGAGTAGAAGAGACGTCTACATCTAACAGTTTCAACGGTGAATGTTGTGGGAACGGCATGCCAGCCTCGTAGGACGTTTAAATTCATGAGGCCTAGGAATCAGCGAAAGCAGCTCCTCGGAGCAATTACCGTGAAAGTATTTGTAAAAAAGACAGAGCGAGGCAACGTCGCGTCTGTGAGAGAGCGACTGCAGACGAGATGACATATCAGGGCCAATTACATTGCATATCTGGCTCTGGATAAGACAGGAGTAAATAATAGTGCCGTCTGCATATGTGACTACTTGAGAGCTGATTACATCAGTAAGATCATTAATGAAGATCAGAAGTGTAGGATCAAGGATAGAGCCATGGGGGAAAAACGCATGAAAGAAGGGGATAAAAAAATCCTTTCAGAATGACCTTCAAATGATCTCTTCGCTATCCTCAGTCTCCTCATATCTATCTATCTTCTTTTTAATCGGAATCATCCCAAGCAAGGCAGTAATGCCACTAAATCACAAGGGGTTACAGGGTGTAGAAGAATTAGGAACAGAAACATTAATGGTGGGCAGAAAGGGAAAAGAGAGTAACAAGATGGACAGTAAATAGCGATTGACATTGCATCTAAACTTTTGCAGATTAAAGTTAGCTGGAAGGCATGGAACCGGAAGAATGTTCCACAAGTGAGAAGTGCGAGAGAAGAAACTGTCAGCGTAGAATCTATGGTAACATCTAGCCACCTCAACTGTAAATTGAAGAAATCTCGACCCCAGTCTAGTACGATAGATAGATGTGTGTGTATGTGCGTGTGTGTACTGAAGGTCAAAATAATATGTTATTATTTTTTCTCTGATGCTAAATGATCCTCACTTCTCCTATCTCTTTAACAAACTGCTAAAAAAACGTCAGAAGGAAAAGACGCAAGAACCGAATCTATTAATCCGAATTGAGAGGTTTCTTTCGGATATCAAAGAAGCGGCCAGCGTCTGATGCCATCCCGACATGGTCATCTCGTCTCCACTTCTAACTATCACCATTACCGACTGACTTTGGAAATCGGAAGTTACTTCGTTTTGGCGGCAATATCTGACAGAGAGGAGAAAAGTAAAGAGGAATTGAAAACGAAATTGAGTTGTTGATTTCGGGGGCTGGGGTTGGGAGTGAGATGCGCCAGACATTATCAGGAGATTACTGTTGGGGAGGTCTTGAAACGATAATGAATGTCGAGATGTTGGTGCAGGGAAAAATCGCTTGGTACTTGTAAAAGACTAGTAGAAATAAAGGTAGACAGAGAAATTGTGACGTATAAATCCGAAAGAAGATGAGAAAGTTAAAAACTTGTGGAACAACGTCGAAAGGTTCCATTTTAATTTTAAAGCCCCTTTTTTTTTTCGATTTTCTGTTTTTGACAAATATCAAATTCCGTTAATGGCGTTGGAGGTTTGAAAGAGTCCATAAAGATTTTTTTTTCTTTAAGTTTTAGCAACTGGCAAGTAAATTATCATTATTAGTCAAGTACATTTCTGAATCCTTCTGTCAAGTAACTAAAAGTTGTTTCTGATTTTAGTCATAGTATCTCAATTGTAGACAGATATATACCTATCTGCGATTTCTTGTTTTTTATAAAAATAGCCAAATCTATCCACCCACCCAGAACATATTAAAGTAACCATATTTTGTTTTTAGTCGTTTTCGCTCCTTTTTAAAACACTAAAGACAGTAAGACAGAAGGGGTTACATGGTGTGGAAGAATTATCAACAAAAACATTAATAATAAAGCGGGAAGAGGAAAGGGTAGCCAGGAGGAGAGTAGATAGCGATTGGCATTGCATTCAAACTTTTGCAGGTTAAAGTTGACCTTGTTCGACCATGTCAAACTGATCAGCTTTACTATCGAGTCAGGGATAAATGGTTGTGGCTTCAAGTTGGGGGCTGATGCCATCAGGAAGGGCATGAAAATTAAAAACAAAGTATCACCAAGGTTGGGTCCCTGGGTGGCGGGCACTCACGTTAGTACGAAAGGATCTACACGAGTGGCCGCTCAAGACAACATTCGTTTCACGATTTGAGATGAAAAAACTGGATCACTTCAAAAATCTATCCAAAGATAGCGTAACTTTAAAATTCGAATGTTATAAGGCCATGTTAATCAAATAACAATGAAATGTTTAATCACAGAGTGAACCAACTTTATAATGTAAATTTTTTTCATTTTTTTTTTCAAAAATTATTAAAAAAATATGAACTCACAAAGGAGACACACAAAGGATATTTATCTAGGAGGTTACAAGAATGTATTAACGATGAAGGGATCTATTTAAATGAACGAGGACAAACTAGCTGGATTTGCATTACACTCAATTATTTATAATCACACAGTTTGAAGAAATAGACACGATATTGCTGCTTTGGGAAAAGTGTTGCAGACAAAATAAATCATTCTTTCTCGACAAGACAGGGGACAGGATTTTGACCTCTATTAAGGTTAGAATTGGAAGATTGGGCAACTCTAAGACAAATATGCTAGTAATACTCCATTTTTTTGTCATGTCTGATTCTCGCAAATAGAAAGCATATTAAGAATAAGATTCTGGAGCAATAGAATGAGACGTTAGTTACTCCAGCATTTCTAATAGCGGACTGTATATATTTCCACAGAGAAATCTCTGCTTTGAAAAAGAAAACAAAGCTCTTTATCTTATAAAATCCGAGGAAATAAGGTCGATTCGTGTCCGTGGAAGTAGCATAAGTGTAACCTAGCTATAAAGTTATAATTGTATCTCAACAAAATATTTGTCATGGAAATAAAATAAGTGACGCTATAGACGATGGTGCGGTTTTTGGCAAAGGTGTTCCTCCAAAGACAGCGAAAAGAATTTGGAACTCTATCAAGGCTAAAATATGAAGATTCATAGAATTTAATATACCAAACCATATATGCCAGTAATACTCAGCTTTTGATTTAATCTGACTCTTGTAAATACAATGCATAGCGGGAATAAAATCCTGGCGCTATAGAATGAGTCGACAATTTCTCCGGCATCTTTAGCAGTGGATTGTATATATGAATTCCAGTTGATGTCTGGAGTGAACTTCAATCCCAGTAGACGTTCAAAGCGTGGGTCTTAATTGAAAGTGGAACTGTTCATCATTAACGAGAATAAAGACCTCATTGTCTGGACGGGGAGACGAAACGATAGATTTTGGGGTTTTTGTAGGCATTAAAAGTTACAAGCCTGTTTTTCCCATTGAACTTTTAGAGCAATGTCAGCGGAGAGATCAGTTACAGTGCTGCAATCAAATTTCTTTTTGAAAGTGCGTCCACTGTTATCATCTGCATAAAATGTTTACTAATGATCTGAGAATATTCCCAAAGAGCTAATAAAATATAGCAAAAGAATAAGAGCCTTGGGGGCGCCTTCATTGATCTCAGGACATTCGGAAGGCTGGTCATTAACAACGACATTCATGCACTTAGCTGGGAGAAAGGAATTGATGATTGCGTAAACACTGCCGGCAATGCTATATCATTTCTGAGTTCCTTGTATAGACTGTTTCAGTTATCCACATTCAACCGTAAGAATAAAGAATAAATTTCAAAATGGTCCCAATACGAAAGAGTAAAGATCGAAATTCGCATACGTCAAAGACAAGTCATAAAGTGCTTCCTTTAAAAGGAAAAGTTAAAATAACATTTAATAATTAGTATTTTATTCGTTTTTTTATTGCTTATCAACGTTTTGTAGGGTTATTTAAGCAAAAGCATATAATATAACTATTGAGAAAGGTATGAATTCTCTTCTCCCCCCCCCCCCCTGCTAGCGGGAAATAGCAGGACAGATTAAGTTCTATAGCCTTGAGTGGTAATCTGGCTACGAGAAAGAAACCCTGAATTCAAAACCAGCCCTGGGTTCCGTAAGCCTATCTTGTCTAAAAAAAACACCACTTCTACTGCAGCTGCTGTATATGTGATATACCTAATACCCGATTCCTGATCGTGATATTTTGGGATTTTAAAAATAATTCTTTATTTTGCTAGTGAAATTAGCCCTTTGTAGGAGTTAATAATAATGTTCAGATAAATTATTGCTATTTAACGCATAAATACGAGAAAAGGATGCATTTATACCTTCTCGAAAGATATTTGCTCGTGAGTGAACCTAATGAACCCGACTGGAATCCAAACTCGTCCCTCCGACTTCTCATTCCAAGGCGTTATCCTTTATACCGCACGTAGATCTAAGCTTAAAAATACCTGGTATTCACAAGTAGTCACCCATCTAGGTACTGACCAAGTTCGACGTTGCTTAACTTCGGTGATCGTATAGACCTAATAAAGACTGGGCGAGATAGTAAAAAGAAAATCTATGCGAAGAGGTAAAAGGGGAAGTTATGGAGGGCCATAATCGCGCACGTTCTGAAGGGACACAATATACAGAAGAAGAACGGTTATTATTGTAAATCTATAAGCTAAACTTTTTTATAGTTGTGAAATTATAGAGAAAATTATCTGTATTTCCAACATTTACAGAGGTCTTGTCTTCTATTTAAATGGGAATTATGATCTGTGAAGAACTGTAAAATGCAGCGAAAACCTGATTAAATACTCGTGAGAGATTATTTCTAACGATGTTTCCTCTGATAAACTGAAAAAATGTTATCACTAATAAAAACTATTTAACTATTAACATTGTTCGGTCTGTTGTCCTCATCCTTGTTGCCATATTCACGATGTTTCGGCCGTTGTGCGCTTCGGCCTTCTTCAGGTAATTGGAATTTCGAACAGAACCCTTTATTTCGTCCACTGGGGTAGATTGTTCTAGTTCCACGTGCCATGTATCTTCCGTGTGGCTGTGTCCAAAGTTAATATGATTGACAGTTGGCTTTTTTATTATTATTATTAATAAGGCTACCATGATTTTTAATCAATGTACTGTGTTCGTAAAATAAAACATCCCTATAACTCTAGAAACATACAGAGAACCCATACATCCAGTTAAAAAGTAAAAATAAAATCATCCTTGATAATGGCTAAAAGTATATCCGAAAGCGCTCGGAATTATGGAACATTCGGACAGTTTCTACACACTCAAAGAATTCAAAGTGTATTATTCCTTGGCAATCCTACCAGATTGAAAGAACCTTTTGCCCATGAAGTTCCCTTCTCGGCTGTGGCTGGGGTCCTTCCCCTTCACCAAGCCACTGTCTACGACGCTTAACATTTCAATAAAAGATCCATTTTTCGTCGCCAGTCACAAGTCTATCCAAAAAAGGTGAAACAAGTTGGCGAGAATGGAGAGAAGAGCAGATGTCAGACAATTCATTTTCCAAGTTTAGGAACTTTTCCAAGTTGTTGAAAATGACGATGAACAGTTGTATGGTTTGAACTGAGAACCACTGCCAATTCCTCACCTGATAAATCAGGATTTTCTTCAAGGGCTGCTTCAAGAAGCATTTCATCAAACTCAACTGGACGTCCGGTTCGATCTTCATCTTCAAGGGTGAAATCTCCACCTCTGAATTTTTCAAACCATCTTCTGCAAGTTCTTTCATTAAAACATTCCTCTCCATAAACTGAGTGAATGTTTCTAGCCGCTTCGGCTGCTGAGTTTCCTTTCTTGAACTCATAAAGCATTATGTGC
>OZ038493.1:93844616-93897116 GCA_964036315.1 Acanthosepion esculentum | reverse complement strand
ATATATATATATATATATATATATATATATATATATACAAATAAAGGAATCGGGATATAGGCCGCCAGAGAAAAAGAAGACAAAAATCAGCGACATTAAGGAAACTTATCTGAAATTAATAAATAATGATAAATAATCTGAAAATTCCCAGCGAGAAAAACGGAACTAGATTGGATCTAGAATCAAATCAAAAAACGTTAGGCACACACACACATCTTCCCTTTGAAAATCTCACAATATAGCGATGATCAATCTGATCTGATCTGATCTGAATAACTCTTCAAAGTATGAAACTTGGAGTCACGCTAAATTGTCTATGCCTCTGACGCTTTTCATTGGAAGGCGATAAAACCACTAAATCGCAAGTGGTTACTAAAAGACCGAAAATGTGTGTGAGAGAGAGAGAGAGAGAGAAAGAGAGAGAGAAAGAAAGAAAGAAGCGCAAGCGTACAAAAAAGTTATTGAGGAAAGAGATAATAAAAGTCACCGAATTCAAGGAGATAGACACCGACTTTTGTTTTGAGGTTTTAAAGATCGTAATTGACAGGGAAGTAATAAGCTGAAAGAATGATCGACAGGTGAGAAGTCTGAAAGGGGAAACTATCAGAATAAAAGTAGGGAAATAAAGCTCCAAAAATGCAAGAGGTTATTGAGTGTGAGAGAATATGAAAGAAAAAAATAACACTATTAAGAGAAAAATAAAAAATAAAATTAAAATAAAAAAAAAATAAAATAAAAAAAAAATAAAATAAAATTAAAAAAAAATAAAAAATAAAAAATAATAAAATAAATAAAAAATAAAAAATAAAATAAATTATAAAATAAAATAAAAAATAAAGTAAAATAAAATAAAAAATAAAAAAAATAAAAATAAAAATATAATAAAATAAAATAAAAATAAAATAAAATAAAAAATAAAATAAATAAAAAATGAAATAAAATAAAAGTAAAATTAAAATAAAATTAAATTAAAATTAAAATTAAATAAAATAAAAATAAAATAAAATAAAAAATAAAATAAATTAAAAAATAAAATAAAATTAAATAAAAATTAAATAAAAAGTAAAATAAAAAAATACAAAATAAAATAAAATAAAAAATAATATAAAAAATAATATAAAATAAAAAATAAAATAAATAAGGAATATGGATGACTACGATTCAGATTGCATTTATATTTTTGAAAATCAAATATGGCTGGAAGACAAGAAGCTGGAAATTAGTTTGACCACCGAGAAGAGAATTACTACATTCAATACTAGTTTTATTTATTCAGTACGTTCATCAATTTGCCGTATTATTTCTTGTCTTAATTCTTTGGGTCCCCGAATGTTTCATTCTGTATCTGCAATCCAAGTATTCAAGCAATTTTTTCTATAGAATTGATTCATGGCGAAACATCTAACATGACCTTTTCGCCGCACAAAGCTCCAAAACCAAAACGCTATGAAACGTTCATGCAAGAACCTACGATTACATCTAGTAATTTCAACAGTAAAATGATGAGACCTATCTGCCAATCTAGTACTGTTCTTAAATTCGTGAAGATGAGATGCGGTATTCATATGCAAATCTACAGCTTTTAAATAGCAGTTGATACAGCTCGGGGCTAAACAAATCCTAACCTTTTGGCTTGGATTTGTATTTTTTAAATATTATCCCAAGCCCCAGGGGGTGGGGGGCTTCCACACCAGGCAATATCTCACCCTCGAGAGAGGTAGCTGGGTTTCTTGCCCAGTGTCTGAGAAGTACCGATAGGGCTTGGGAATTTTTGCGCAGTATGACCATTAAAGCCATTTTAAACTAAGACCATATGTCATTTCCGGTTGCGACGTCGGCGTCAGCGCCCTGATAGCACAAATCCTAACCTTGAAGACGAAACTAATTGAGAAACGGTAGTGAATACTTTTAATTAATTGTAATTTACATCATTCTATTCACTATTTTTTTCTTTAACAGTTTCGTCTTCAAAGTTAGGGTTAGTTTAGCCTCCAGTTGTCCAGTTGTATCAACTGCTATTTATAAGGTGAGGATTTGCATATGAATACAAGAACAATTATCATGAAAATATTTATCAAAAAGGCACAGGGAGGTAACATTGCGGTGATGAGAAAAAAACTGAAGCCAAGATGGCAGGTCGGGAACGATAATTTTGCAAATACTTCTTTGGATTTTGTCAAGTATCTCTAGTTACATAGCAAAAGCATCGGACGTAATATTGCAACAATATTTAATTCACGGACGAATAGTAGATTTCTTAAATGCCAGATAGATAATGTCTGAAAGGATTTCCATGCAAGACCCAGTGTACCAAATTATATAACCAGATTCACATTATTCACATTATTTGGACTATTGTCGTCATCTTTGTCGCCATATTTATTACAACGTTTCGGCCGTTTTACGCTCCGGCCTTCTTCAGGTGGTTTGAATGTCGAACTGAACCCTTTATTTCGCTCACTGGGGTAGACTGTTCTAGTTCCACGTGTCATGTTTAATGGGTGTCAGTTATCAGTTATCTACTGTTAATTTCCCTCTGAAAGTTATCCACTGCCTTAGCCGGGTATTGAAATAACACTCTTTGGGTCCAATCACTGGATCTAACTAACGCCTTTATCCACTTTGCCATGTGTCCTTGAACATGGCACGTGGAACTAGAACAGTCTACCCAAGTTAGCTAAATTAAACACTATATTAACCAGTCATAGATTTTACAAGCATCAATGCTAATTTATTTGTTTGTGGGTCACGTCAACATCTTTTATGTGCGGTGTCTCAGGCTGGCCAATAGAATCTTCCTGCCTATTCGTGACAGCCAGCTATAGGCTCTCACTCTGACCAGTAGAAAATGGCCGCAAACTACATGAAAACTGCCGTAGAAGCATGAAAAAATCGAATATTTCCACTATCGATGGGAGTTGGGAAATGCAACGTCGGTCTTGGCCTTTTCACTAACTTGGAGCATGTGCATGTAAATTTTGATGCAAATCCGTCGAAAATTGCGGTCGTGCATTCGTTACACACACACACACACACACACACACACACATACATACATCCTGCCTTTTATAGATAGAGATAATGTATAACCTTATTGATGTGGAGGCTATTTTTTTGTATATTTGTACCCCAGCTTCACTCTGTTCGCCTACTGCTCTCTCACCAAAGCATTAATTTGTAAAACTAAAGTTCACCCAATCAGGCTCATAGAGGATTACTGAATGGGGTCTGGGATATGAAAGTAAAGGTAGGTAGGAAGAGGTGAAGACAAAAAGGATTGAATCTTTACTTGAAGAGATAAAGTGTTCAGGAAAGTATCCATGTGGGAGTTTCTTCAACAAATTAGCATTTCTTGGAAAAAATATATTAGTGGAACTTTCCCCTTACAAATGGTATACGGAAAAAAATGTGTGATTTAATCACGTGGTCGCAACATAGTCGGTCATAGCTGATATGACTGGCATGGTTGAACCAAAAATGGGGCTCATCTGAACATTTGCCATGGAAATACCGATAGAGTAAATACAGTTTGTATCATTATTATTATTAATAGTAGTAGCAATAGTAGTAGTAGCAATAGTATTCAGAATTAGATTGCCGAGGAAATTGAGATTTCTATTCATAAACCCAATCAAAGCCAACCCGATGTTTCTGAATAAAAGATTTGTTAAAGGAATCGATTCATTTAATGTCTGCGATAGGAGACATGATAAGTATATTAAAATAACTTGTTCTTTTTTTGCATAATCAGTAAATTATCTAAAATCATCATCAACATCATGCTTATACTACTACTACTACTACTACTATTATTATTATTATTATTATTATTATTATTTCCCGCAATTATGTCCATCTAATCTGTAGAATCTGACCGTAATAGATGCCTCTTAAGTAACCTCGTGACTCACTTACCTTTCTTTCTTTTCCTCTCTATCTCCCTCCACCTCTGTCTTTACTGCTATCTGACTGTCCCAATAATAGACATATCGTAAAACAGCATATATATATATATATATATATATATATATATATATATATATATATATATATATATATATGTGTGTGTGTGTGTGTGTGTGTGCGGGGTGCACTAAGCATATTTTTAATATAACCGTTTCCCAGACAAGATATACTTTGCTGTTTATTAAAACAGCTTTATTATATATATATATATATATATTTATGGTATTTTTGTATCACCCAATATATATATATATATATATATATATATATATATATATATATATACTAGCCAGAGTGCCCTGGCGATCCGCGTACGTGAAACCTTGGTAGGTTTGTCTGGCTCTTTATGCTGACTTATATTGAGCACTTTGCTTAGTTATTTTTCTTTACTCGTATTGGAAGTTTTTTTCTTTGGACTCTGAACTTAGATTCTAGCCGATTATTTTCGCCTGAAGTACAGGTTCTTAGTTATTTCTTTTTTTATCCCTTTTCTTCCCTTGGGTATTGCTTTGTTCATTTACAAGCCAAAGCACCTAAGGTTTTGCCGGACGAGTATAGTTGCTTATATTTATAAGATTATTCATAATATTATGTATATATATATATGTAATATTATTAATAATCTTATATATATAGGGTGATGCAAAAATTGTCGTCTAAATTACCAGATGAATTTACCAAAATTACACAAATATATATTGGCTTCAACCACGGCTTCCAGACGACTTCGTAATCTCCTGCAACTCTTCTGGATGGTCTCCTTGTTTAAGTTGGTGAATACTGCCATAATCCTTGCCTTCAGTTCATTTTTGGTATTACAAGATATTTTGTTGGTCACTCGCACAACTGCACCCACACATAATAATCAAGGGGGTTACAGATTAGCATAGCCAGATGTAAGGATTGATGTGGTCGCAGAAATTGTCTGACAGCCATGACTGAGTTCTCCTAATTGTGTGGCATGGTGCAGAGTCCTGTTGTCAGACACAGGGTTTTTCAGCATCCCACCATCTTGCTCCAGATTTGCACTACCACCTCAAGGCACTTGATGTAGGCCTCCGTGTTGAGCCTGAGGCCCGAAACAATAAATTCGGGAGTTCTTGTCTGATTAGAACAATCAGAGTGAGTTTACCGACATGCCGTACCTTGGTAATCACCATTAGACTCATCCAACTCTTTACGAATCCTCTGCACCGATCTCAGATTGAGACTCCAAAACTCTTGTGTTCGTAATGGCGCAAATGCTAAGCAGTACAGCATGCCGTTTCCAAATTTCTGGCAGAGTGAATTGTTTCATGGAGCTGTTTTCTTACCCAACTGACCCTAATATAGTGTGCAATCGACAAAATCAAAAATAAACAACGCGCATCTTCAAAATTAAAAATATAATATGGTGACAATTTACCCATCGCACCCTGCACATGGTGCTTCTAAATTACCATTATTTTAAGACGCAGTTATATTTCAGCTTAAAAATAATCCTTTTTTAGCTTCCATATGCGGACTAGTTTTATTTTTTTTATTCATGAGCTTATATATATATATATATATATATATATATATATATATATATATATATATGTATTTTTAAACTTTATATATGAATATCAATGAATGTCGAATGTTTCCTTACGAGAAAACGGCTAATATTAACATTACTATGAGAGAATGGGAGAACAGATACTACACTGCCGATACATCTTCAGGCTTTGGAATTAGCATCTCTAAGAAGGTTGCCAACCAAGGCTATATATCTCAGTCTGCACTACTATTTAACCCATGGTTTTGGAGGAGAAGAGATGGGTTTATACCCCACCCAAGTAAATGTAACGAACCTGACTGGTATTCAAACTTGGTTCACTGATTTGGCATTCCGAGCCGCAATCCATTTCACCACACGCACATCCATTGGTTAAAAGTGATGCTTGGCCAATTAATTATGTAGGACATTAATATTTGATTAGGATGATTAGGATTCGGCCATTGATAATTGATTAGGATGAGTTTTATTCATCGGTGAGTCTTATTTGATGTAAAATACTTTATCTATGATTGTATGTGTGTAATACGAGGAACAGACGCGGGAGGCTTTGACAAATTGTTTATCTGATATAGATTGTGCCTACAAGGAAATTAGTTGTATAAATACTGCTTTTTGGACGTGGTGTAATAGTTAGCAAGTTTGTATCGCAATGACAATTACGACTGAATAATAAGTTCGATTTTCACTGGGTGGCCCCATAATTCCGGCGCCAGTCCCACATCTGAGCTATATTTAGAAAATAAACAGGTATTTGTAATTTGTCAAATATTCTCTTTCCTATAATAGCTGTCACGTTTAGTGGATGAAATATTTATGCAATTGTAACGACGACAGAATTAGCGCTACAGGTTTATTAATAAAATTTACACAAGGGAGATAATTTTTCTCATTTTTCTTTAGCGTGCCTTGTCAATTCGGGATATTGACGATCATCGCTCTCCATGACCGGTTGCATTCTAAAGAGACATGGCATTTTAAAATTTGCTTTATTCAATATAAATTCATTTTGTTGCGGAGATCGGGGAATTTTTGTTCCTAGCCCGGGTGTATGCGCTCTGGCTCCCCACATTAAACCGACTTTATGTCACAATGCGACTCCGTGAAGGTCGAGTAAATACCAAATTACTATAAAGTAGAGCTGGGTCTTTTTAATCTCAGAATTCATGGGATAATTTAGCTCCAATTTCGCATATATTCATATAGATTCCATAAAATGGCTTTTACTTAATTAATGTTTCTCTAACTAAATGTTGAATGTATAACTTATTTTAATTTCTATTTTCCCGTCTTTACACTATATTAATTTCATCTTATAAATTGTTCTCTGTTGTGCCCCCATGAAATAAAAATAATTGTTTGTACGGAAAATAAGGATCTACGTACATCAAATCGTCTTTAAATGAAGTGGCAGTAGAAGAATTATGGTTGAACTTTTAAAAGGTAAGCTTAAACAATACTTAAATGGAGAGATCTGTTTTGAGTTCTTCTGTAGTTTATTGATACCTATCGCATCTACTCTTCCCTAACTATTGTGATAATGACCAAACCAAGAGTACTCCACAAGAGCTAAGCTTAAATGCCGCCTGATAGCGTGGCTTTTAAGCTAGGTTAAAATTTTAAGTTAGCTGCAATTTTGGATACAAAAGTAAAAATAAGAGTTACTCCCCTTGAACTATGAAAACAACGGTAATGGCTAGTATAATATATTAATATATTTTTAACCTTGCATAATCTGATAGCCCTGAATCTGAACTCAACGAAAATCGTTTCCTGTGCCTAAGGTTTCTAAGGCTTTTGAATGAGCCATAAATCATTGAAATCGGAACAGTGGGAGAGGGGGAGTTGCTTGGACAAACAAACACACTTTATATTGTTCGGAATTCAATTTCTTTCTTTCTTTTTTTTTTTTTGCAGCCGTCCCTGGAAGTTATATTTCCAGAACACCGACAATGATGGGAAATCTTGTTTAGCTGTCGGTCCGTCTCAATTGGCATGCCTCTGCTGGTCTCTTGGTGGAGCCACCGCGGCGGATATGGCATTAGTGGAACAAGGAGACAGTGCCCCGCCAGAGAATTGCCATCGACTGGTCATCCTTGGCTCAGCCAAAGTAGGCAAGACAGCTATCGTATCCAGGTTTCTTGCCAACAAATTCGATGAGAATTATACACCAACCATCGAAGATTTCCACCGGAAAATTTACCGAATTCGTGGTGCCCCCTATCGCTTGGATATATTAGATACCTCGGGAAATCACCCGTTCCCGGCTATGAGACGCTTATCCTTTATCACAGGTAAGTCGGATTTTTTATTATTTTTGTTTTGTCTAGTGACTCTCCAACATCGCCGATCGGACTCAGAACTTTCACCAATCCTGCTGGACGGTTGTTCTCTTAGAAAGGTCCCAATTTTGTCTATTAGGACCAGACCTCACCTGGAATGCGTACATACGATACATCGCTAAAGATGCCGCGAAAACAGTCGGTTTCCCTGTACCGCTCCAGCAAGTACCTCGCTTCTCCTGCAATCCTCTACATTTAGAACTGGAGTACGGCTGCTATACAGGGGCGAAAGCCGACCAATCTTCTCTTTCCAGTCTCGATAGAATCTAAAAGCGTCTCCGCGTCCTTCTAGGCAACGAATTATTTCTCACCCTGTAACCCGTTTCTCACAGACGAGACGTCACATGCCTCTCGTTTCTCTATCGCTATTTCTATGTAGAGCATGCAGATAAACTACACTCCTTAGTTCCACCAGTCCTAACTGTAACGGCTGCTAAGACCTTCCATGCCACGCTCATTGTATTGAACCACCCTCATTCCCTTCATATTTCCCTGATGAGATCTAATCTCCATTCAAAGCAAAATGTAACAAATAAGATAGTCTTTTTGCTCAAGTACTAGAATTTATTATATATATGAGGCGTTACTAAAATAATAATTTTACTGGCTCAAATTTAACCTCGTGCAAATCTCTACTTTTACAAGAGCCAGATCAGGTCGAAAATTTAAGCACTGCTGCCATATATGGGAAAGAACTGACCAATCTTCTCTTTCCAATTCTTGATAGAATCTAAAAGCGCCTCCGCGTCCTTGTAGGCAACGAATTATTTTCCACTCTACAATCTGTTTCTCACAGACGAAACATCGCAAGCCTCTCGTTTCTCTATCGCTATTTCCAGTGTTCAGATAAATTGCATTTTTTTAGTTCTAAACTTCACGACTAAAACCTGCTATTTCACGCCCATTGTAGCGTACCACCATCAATCCCTTCGTATTCCCTTGGTGAGATATAAGATCTACTTTAACGTCTCAAAAACGAAACGGCGCTCTTTTAAACATGTTAAAGAATCTTTATTTTTTGGCTTTCCATCAGTATACTGTATATGATTTTCCTCGATTTTACTTCCACTGAAAGAAAGACATCCTTGCATACCACGGCAGCAGCTGGAGGAATTTCATTATTTTCTCTGATTTTTTCCCTATATACACATTATCAATATTTCTCACCTGCAGTATTACGAGAATAATAAACTGCTGTATATCTTGTCAGCCGCTACAAACACATCCTCTTTTTAATTCTACATACGGATTATCTCTAAGAAGTCTGACAAAAAAGTATCCAGACTTTTCTATGGCAACGGATTTAAAATACTCAGAGTGAAGCTGCTTGTCACAGATTGACTTTGAACTCTGTCGCGTATGCACAGTAAATTAAAAATGTTCTTACTTGCTTTCATCGTTTATAGCAGGTGCTTGGAAGGAAAGTGTGTGGTGTGTGATCGTTGCGCCACACCACAGTGGTTCCATCAGTGATCATGGGTTGAGACGCGGTTTTTGGCTAAGTACAACATTCCCCAGAACCGACAACCACTATATACTCCAAATGTTGCCTCTTGCGATTTTTAAATCTTTCCAAAAATCAAATCTCACTTGAAAGGAACAGAATTTGAAGACGTCGCGAAAATTCAGTAGAGTACAACGAGGCAACTGCTCGCTATCCTATGAGGGGAGATCAAGCAATGCACCCGTCAATTGAAACGACGCTGGATAAAGCGCATGGCTTCAGAAGGGGACTACTTCAAAGGAGATTAAATGCCGAATTGATAGATGTTCTAGTTTTCTTTTTATAGCATCAGTCCTGATACCTTTTTATTAGACCTCGTGTATTCGAGTTATTCAGAAGAGGACTACTTCGAAGGAAACTAAATGCCGAATTGATATGTGTTGTAGTTTTCGCGTTATAGCATCAGTCCTGATACTTTTTTATTAGACCTCGTATATTCGAGTTTTTCAGAAGAGGACAACTTCGAAGGAGATTAAATGTCGAATTGATGTGTTGTAGTTTTCTTTTTATAGCATCAGTCCTGATACCTTTTTATTAGACCTCGTGTATTCGAGTTCTTCAGAAGAGGACTACTTCGAAGGAGATTAAATGTCGAATTGATATGTGTTGTAGCTTTCTTTTATAGCATCAGTCCTGATACTTTTTTATTAGACCTCGTGTATTCGAGTTTTTCAGAAGAGGACAACTTCGAAGGAGATTAAATGTCGAATTGATATGTGTTGTAGTTTTCTTTTATAGCATCAGTCCTGATACTTTTTTATTATACCTCGTATATTCGAGTTTTTCAGAAGAGGACTACTTCGAAAGAGATTAAGTGCTGAATTTATAGGTGTTTTAGTTTTCTTTTTATTGTACCAGTCCCGATATTTTTTGATCAGACTTCGCATTGCTTACTCATTTAGTTATAGAAAAATGTCTCAAATTCAACCTTCGGAGGAATTTCATTCATTTATCGGTTTTCATAGCCATATATTGTTTGTCTCTGTTCTCTCTCAATGTCACTTCGCTGTAAGAGAACCTTACATTCCAACCTCTCTCTCTCTCTCTCACAGGATAAACGGTTCGAGTCTCTCACTGATTTATGGCCACTACCAAGGAATGTGCTCGGACAAACTGCATCTCCTGGTTCCACAAGGTTTAACCTTCACGGCTAAAGCCTGCCATGCCACTCACATAGTAACAAACCACCCTCATTCCCTCTGTATTCTATCAGCGGGAAGAGATTCTTCCTATGAACCACTTCCCTATGGAACAGACTCCCAAGAGGATATTTCCCCAATCACTACAATCTGAACCTGTTCAAGTATAGGGTCAACCGTTATCATCCCCTCCTATCCATATAAGCTACATCTTCACATAACAATCTACTTCGAATGGCCCTCGGGCCTTGTGTGGGATGAAGCTTACTATATATATGCAAAAAAACACCTCAGCTGCAGCAGAAATGTCATTAATCTTTTTAGGATTTTATTTCCATATACACACTGTATTTATTTCCAAACCGTTCCATTGCGAGAATAATAAATCCTTGTATATCTCGTCAGCCGCTGTAAGGGCTTCTTTATTTTTCCCAGTTTTCATTGACAAATGTGCATTTTCTTTATTTCCGATACATTTCCCTGCCAGATGAAGAAGCCATTATTCCATCATCATTATCGTCATCATCATTATTCCCGTGACCTGTTATGTTCGTAGGGCTTCTGGTTCATTCATGCGAAGGCAAAGCAGTCTAGGCCAGGTTGGACTACAGTGGAAGTCATCCGAATCGAACTTTTACTTTACCCAAGAGACCGTTGATTACATCAGTGGTATCCACCGCCCTGCCCGTCTAGGAAGATAAAAAGCGATGCCGTATCGTCATCGGCCTAGATATATTGCCAGTAGTTGAGTCCCATGTATATCTTCACCCCCCCCCCATAAAGTGTGCCTCTTACTCTGTAACCCCCGAGAGGCCTCCGGGTCTTGTACAAGTTAAACATCATTGTACAAAAGTCTCATGTGCAGTTTCCGAATTGGATACACATGCATTCATTTATTTCATGTACGCTAGTTCTTTAAATTTTGGTTTTATTTAACGGTGATATGTTTTTAAAAAAGGATGCCGTGAATACAATGGACTGGGCATGCAACAAACGAGGAAGTTTTAAGGAAAATGGAAACAAAAAAACATTTAAAATCAGAAAGAGAAATTTCTGGAAGACATGATGAGTGTTGCATAGCCCCTCGTGCTGGGAGGTTTTGGGCGACAGGCTCAATTCGTTAATGATAAAACAGCATTCTTCTTTCACTGTTGGTGATCGCTAATCCTTTTGATTCAAGATGGAAAGAACTTGATTTGTTTAGAAATTACACAGACAAAAACCTTACTTGGCGGTTTAAGATTTTTTTAAATTTAATTTTATAGGACTTCGTGGTAAACAATAACTTTTAAGAAAATTTCTTCTTTTTTTTTTACTGCGAAGAATAAATTCTTAGGATTTCTTACTCTTGAGCATGCAACATACAACTGCTCATGCGTAAATATTTCTTTCTGGAGCCAAATTCCAACATTTTTAAGCGTTTGGCCTTGTCATTTGTTTATAGTTCTCGCAAATGCAGGGCGAATTGGAAACTCGATTTTTGTATACATAAAACCTTAAAGACAAGCTATGCCAAAAATAATATTGCATTTTTATTAAATAAGTGTTTGCTATTTTAATCATTAAATTGTTTTTTCAAATAGTGGGAGTATTTTGCATGTTAAATAATAAATCATTTTTTTCTAAAAAAACTTAATGATAATGTATTGTACTAAGCTACGCGCTAGTAAAACCAATTACCCCCTTAACTGTTTGCACTTCTCCCCTAAATTTGGTTTCAATCGGTCAATGTATGACTATTTTAGAGGTTGTGACGGTCGGACTAACCGAACTCACAGAATTTTATATATAGATTTCTATTTTATTTCCATAATTATTAACTTTTTTAATTGCATTTTTATAATTAATGCCGTACAGTGTCCTGGCCGGTAATTACTTAAATTGTGGGGAGCGCTTGGGAAAACTGCGCACTGTAAAATAATACGCCCAATCTTATCAAAAGCCTTAAAAAAACGAAATCAATCATTCAATCTGCAGTTAAAGATTTTCCAGTCCATTTCCCGTGATAAAATTTGTAGTACATTTAGTGAGGCCGTACGCAAGTTCGATCCGAGTTGACAGTTTCTCTACACCGTTCTCGATCTTGTGTAGTATTTGTGAGTGCATCACTGGGTTGTAGTGCTATGACATTATACTGATAATCAATGAATAAGTGAACCAGTTTCGTGTCCCGTCCTTAGGTTGCCACAGTGCATATCTCTAATGAATGGCTAATATTGAATTTCTATTCATAATGGCTTTAGGTGCAATTCCATTCATTCTAGTGGCATTTAGGTCTAAGCAGATTCCAATGAATTCCTATAGAAAATCACATGGATAAAACCATATTCTTTGTAAATTGGGATTATGAATGTCCTTAATAAATGTATATTATATATCAAAAATTAAAATATTATAGTCAATATTTCATATAATTAATATGGAAATAAATTGAAAATGGCATATTTCAGATGCCGTTTATTCTCAGATTAAAACAGGAAAAACGAAATACATTTTTTAGTTCCACTAGTTCTAACCTTCTCGGTTCAGACTCTCCATGCTACGCCCATTGTAACAAACCACCCTCCTTCCCTTCAAATCGCCGTGGTGATAGGTTCCACTCAAGCAGCTTCTCCCAACGAACAACTACTCTGTGAAACCGACTCCCAACAGGAAACTTCTACTTCAGACTTTATTCAGGTAAAAACGATAATGACAACAAATTTATACTGAAATCATTTACAATGTATTCTTATAAGAAAGTCATTTGCAAGGCATTCTTATACTGAAAACGTTTACACTGCTTTTTTATAGTGAAATCATTTACAATGCATTTTTATAGAAAAATTCATTTAAAATGCATTCCTATGGTAATGGTAAAATTAACCTTTTCCCTGCAGGTGTAAATTCATTATGCGGTTCTACTCAACAAAATTACATTTCAAACTAGTCGCAACACATTACATTGCATCTAGACATATGGTTCTCTTGTTAATATTTCGGTCGATGGCTCATGTCAGCCGAAAGCTTAGATCATGGAACAGCTTAATAATTAAAAAAAAATATCGAAATATTTAACAATTTTTGTCTTTATTTTCACCAAAAATTAAAGCAAATATACGAAGTTCAGAACGGTTCATGATCAAACATAATAGACATTCATTGTCTGATATATTTAATAATATATGTTTAAATACATACATACATATATATATATATATATATATATATATATATATATATATATATATATATATATATATATATATAATACAGAAAAAACAACTGAAAATATATGTTTAAATCTTGATTACTATAGATGTTATTGTTACAGACACGATGTTTCGGCCAAATTCTCTCCGGCCATCATCAGCTGGCTATTATATTGGCTGATATGAGATATCTTATATATTTTAATTCTTGAAGTAGAAATACTTGATTTAATCTATGCATATATTGATTATGCCCCCCCCCCGAAATATATCGGGGGTGGGGGCATATAATAAAAACTTCTACTTCGAATTGCCCTACATAGAGAAGTTTATTGTAAAAGAAATAATTTAATTTCCCGTCCCTATGTATTTATTGTAAGTCATTATTTGAAACAATCATTTGCAAGGCATTTCTTTCAGAGAATTTCAATGAGCATTTATCCCGAAATATGAGAGTAAGTGAAAAATGATCCGCACTTTCACCATAACTTATCTTTAGGTTTATCACACTTTCTTCTGAACATGCGAGCTTGTAGTTGATGATATTGTGATCAAGTGTTCGATGATTGAGCTTGATCGCGCCAGTTTTTTTTTCTGTTGTTACAATGTAAACATGGCCGCTTCGCTAGCAGTGTGCACCAAGGAGAAACAAAGAGCCAGGCCTATCTTCTCCTATTGAAAAAAAAGTAAATAAATAAAATTCGCTGTGTAAGCGGAGATGTTAGATGGTATTTTTGTATTGTATTTACATTAGTCGGACTATTGTCCTCATCTTTGTCGCCATATTTGTCACAACGTTTCAGCCGTTGTACGCTCCGGCCTGCTTCAGGTGGTTGGAATTTCGAACTGAACCCTTTATTTCGATCACTGGGGTAGACTGTTCTAGTTCCACGTGCCATTTTTGATGGATGTCCTGCTAATTTTTATTTTTGTATTGTACACCAGTCTGTAACGTAGTAGTAATTGTCTTAATTTCAGATAATTTTTCTTTAATTTGGGTTTGCCGATTCGTTGACTGAAATTAATTGGGATTAGCATTTCATATCTCCCATTATCTCTCTCCTTGTATAGGAACAATTATAGCATATTTGTCCTAAATATGCACATTTTTTCCCTGTTCATGCTCTTTATTGCAACGCATGCATTGCCTAAGTTAGATACGTTATATGCTATACCATTGCCCTTAGATGTATTTACAAATACATGAATTTATTCTAATTGTTGCAGGAACTCTATGACTATAGAGTTAAATTAAGAGCACTTGTGATTCCACTGCGTGTATTTGGGTAGGAATAGTTAATTATCTAAATGCCGTTCCTTAGTGAATTTTAACTACTTAGATTTTAACATAGTTTAGATGGCACATTCTGAAATACTCACAGCTCTCTGCGTGAATATCTGAGATAAATAATTGTTTTCTCGTCTTTTTCCTCCTTCAAATCATTTCACCTCATACAGATCGATAACGCCACTAAAACACAACACGGTGACTAAAGAGGAAAGCCACTAGAGTGTAGGATAGTGAGAAAATGTCTAAAGGCAGCAAAGATAATAAGGAAAGACTAGAATTCAAAGATGGCGATTGGTGTTGCATTTGAATGTTTATAGAGTGCAGTTAACAAGAAAACAAGTAGTTCGTGTTATCATATTAATTGAACTTACAATTTCTATTTCAGCAAATTCACGAACCAATGCGGTAATCCATTAGACGTGTTCGTTTTTACAATAGCCTAAATAGATTAAAGCTTTGGTCTGTGAATAATTCAATTCCTTTGACAGGGAGTAGAGACTTAGACTTAGTGGAAACAGGGCTGGCAATAACCGAGTAGTCCTAAAAAGGAAAATACGAAATATCGCGAGACATGGACAGCAGAAAGAGAAAAATATATCCGCATAGAACTGAACCCGTAAAGGGTTCAGTTCCAAATTCCACAAAGGTTACCTGGAACGGCAGATACCTGTTGAAGGAGAGCGGGCACAATCGCCGTAACTATGCGATAACAACAACAAGGATGCTAGCATGAATGTAAATAAAGGAGTTTCCTAAAAATAAGGCCAATTGATTTTTCGTAAAATTATGCAAATTCATTTTTTGTTAATTTAAGCAAATTGATTTTTCGTAAGATTAAGCAAACATCAGTTTGCTTAATTTTTCAAAATATTACTTTTTAGTAAACTTAAGAAATTGATTTTTCATAGAATTATGCAAATTGATTTTTTCGTAAAATTAAGCAAACTGATTTTTCGTAAACTGAAACAATTTGATTTTTCGTTAAATTATGCAAATTCATTTTTCGTAAAATTAAGCAAATTGATTTTTCGTAAGATTAAGCTATCATCAGCTTGCTTAATTTTACAAAAAATGCTTTTTAGTAAACTTAAGTAAATTGATTTTTCGCAAAATTAAGTAAATTAATTTTTAGTAAAGTGAAACAAATTGATTTTTCGTTAAATTATGCAAATTATTTTTTTGTAAATTTAAATTGATTTTTTGTAATGTTAAGCAAATTAATTTTTCTTGAAATTGTGCAAATTAATTTTTACGTAAGCTTAAACAAATTGATTTTTCGTAAATTTAAGCAAATTGATTTTTCGTAAAATTATGTAAATTTATTTTTGCTAAACTAAAGCAAATTCTCCTTCTTCTGTACTTGCTCTTTCGTGGTGTTTCTGTTTCCTAATTCTTCCCCGCCCACTAACATCTTGTGTGTCAGTGGCTTTAATGCCTTGCTTGGGGGTGACCTTGACTTTTGTAAAAATTGATATTTTGGTTTGGGGTTTCATTTTGGCTTCCCGTTCTATGCCGTTCTAAACATTTATTTCGATTGGCTGAGTTGCGATAAAAGGAAAGGATAGGCTGCGAGAATTGGAATTGGTAAATTTGCTGGCAACCAAAGTCAGCAAAATATCGCATTCTTGACGGACACAGTTGTTTTACACTATTTACATTGTTCGGACTATTGTCCGTATCTTCATTATCATATTCACGATGTTTCGGCCGTTGTACTCTCCGGTTTTCTTCAGGTGAAAACAATAATGACAGCAATTTGTAATAAAACTCTGGTAAAAAAACGGTTACTGAGACATTAGGTTAATAAGACCCCCAACATTTTTACTGATGTCCCCAAGGGGACATGGTCAATTGGATAAAAGCTTTGGTTGGAGTAATCCAGTGACTTGGCCCAAAGAGGTGGGAGTTCAATACCTGGCCACAGCAGATGTGAAAAAAAAACTTGAGAGTTGAGTTACTAAAACGAAAAAAAAAGAAACTAAGATAGCCAGAAGAGGCATAGTACGTGAAACTAGAATAATCTACCCAGGTGAACGAAATTAAAGATTCGGTTCGAAATTCCAACGTATATCACCTGAAGAGAACCGGAATATGTCAATGAAGTCTGAGCAATGTATATACAATGTAAATAGTGTAAATACTTACACTTACCTCATCTCAGAAAATATAGACATAACTGCTTTTGTATTAAAGTGAGTAATACCACATCTTGTCTGCGCTTTCTTTTTTAAATGTCGGTTCGTTGAATGCTGACAGGATGAGACAATCTGAGAACTGAGTTCGAATTACAGTCGAATTCGTTACAATCACTTAAATACAAATATCCTTGGCAAAGGTATGGGTTAATCTCTTCTCCTTCAGTTATAGGTTGAATATGAGAACTTTTATCTGGAATTAAGCAACATCCGGCCCGATCCGTACCTAGATAGAGGATTGCTTGGAGAAAATGTATCTGTAAAAATCTTCGTTATCCTCAAAAAAAAAAAAAATTGTCAATGCAAATATTCGCTCGTAATAAAAAGAATTATTCTTAAAATCGAAAAAAAAATATTCCGATTTGAAATAACCCACAAAAAGTTGATTAGCCTTAATCCGAAACAGAAAAGATCTCATTGATTTTGCAGGCGAGAGGGAATAAAGATTGTCTGTGAGCTTGACAATGTTTTATGCCCGTTCTTTAACTCAAGAGAAGAACTAGGCCCCTCGGGGTGCGTTGGTGATTAACGAAATTGTCTTGTACTTAGATCCATATCCCTAGTTTTATAGCAAGCCGAGTTAACGGTAATGTCAATAGAGAAAGAGCATCTCCATACAAGCAACGTTCAGCGTCCATTGACCGAACGGTAAGCGTTACACTGTCTCTCCATATTTCTGAGATGACGTATTATGTACACTATTTACATTATTCGGACTATTGTCCTCATATTTGTCGCCATATCTATTACAACGTTTCGGCCCTTCAGTATCTGTCTATATTTCTGAGATGAGATATTATGTACACTATTTACATTATTCGTACTATTGTCCTCATCTTTGTGGCTATATTTATTACAAAGTTACGGCCTTTCAGTATCTGTCTATATTTCTGAGATGAGGTATTATGTACATTATTTACATTATTCGGTCTATTGTCCTCATCTTTGTCGCCATATTTATTACAACGTTTCGGCCTTTCAGTATCTGTCTATATTTCTGAGATGAGGTATTATGTACAATATTTACATTATTCGTACTATTGTCCTCATCTTTGTCGCCATATTTATTGCAACGTTTCGGCCGTTTTACGCTCCGGCCTTCTTCAGGCGCTTGGAATGTTGAACTGAACCCTTTATTTCGCTCACTGGG
Source organism: Acanthosepion esculentum (assembly GCA_964036315.1). Lineage (NCBI taxonomy): Eukaryota > Metazoa > Mollusca > Cephalopoda > Sepiida > Sepiidae > Acanthosepion > Acanthosepion esculentum. The sequence continues at coordinate 93,878,798 of OZ038493.1, read as the reverse complement.
GTTGACTGTTCTAGTTTCACGTGCCATGTTTTAATGGAAGTCAGTTATCAGTTATCTCCTGTTAATTCTCCTCTACAATTTCTCCACTGTCATAACTCACACTCTTTGGGTCCTGTCACTGGATCTAACCAACGCCATTATCCACTGTGCCATGTGTTAAGGCAGTGGTGCAAATGCTGTATTTCGTCTCTGGGTATGACGTCAGCATTGGAGGATGGATAAAAGATTTATCTAGTCTGGTTTTGGTTTATGTTCCATCCGGTCACATGGACACTGATAAATTTGTTTCGAAAAACGCGCTCTGCTTATCATTGTCTGATGAACTTATATTTTGGTTGTAAAAGCTTTTTGATGGGTTGGTCGAACTAATTATTTTCAGTGATGGTGAAATTTTGTTTTTGTTTTTGATTTCTTTTTTTACATCCTGATCGTGTAAGCTTTCTTTTTGATTGGTCGAACAATGGCCTTGTTTGCCTGGCGACATTATTTACCGTCTATTTTTAGATATAGTGAAATGATGAACTTCTTATACATTTATGTATTTCTCTATCAGCCCAGATCCAGCATTGAATTACCAAATGAAGTTTTCTTTTGGACTCGAAGAGCAAGAACGAATGACTGATATATTTTTTCGTTATCCAGGCAGGGCTTGTCGCTTGATTGTTAATTTTCTACTGATTTTCATGATAACGAATAATCAATATATTCTGACAGTCGATTTATTCAATGCTCTTCCTCTTGACTTCATTTTTTACAGATGTTCTCGTTATAAATACATTAGTTCGGCCAAGTATCCTCTGGATGGGTAAAGTATCCTCTTGGATTTGCGGTCTAGAGTATTTCGATAACGGCTCGGAATGAGGGATTGGCGAACCGTGTTCGAATTCCAGTCGAGTTTTGTTAATTCACTTACGCACAAATACTCTTTCGTGAGGTATGAATCCACCTCTACCCTCAGTTGTGGGCCGTCATGGGCATGACGATAAAATACATCCGCGTTCTGAGTAAGACGATAAGCTACATACGAATGCTGGGTAAGAAGATAAACTACATCCGCGTCCTGAGTAAGACGATAAAGTGCATCCAATAGATAAAGTGCATCCCTGATCAGGAGGTTTTGAGGAGTGTTGAACTACCTCTTAATTTTTGGTGTTCCCAGATCCAACCTGACTCGGGGTGGTAGCCCCTTTTAGGGTCCCAGCTATGGACAAATATTTGACCCAGAAACTGGTGCTAAAACACTATGAAAGTGTAGAAATAGGTTTTATTACCAGGAATACATTTTTGTAAAATATTATTAGCAGCCATAATTTTTTTAAGGAAAAAATATTGCCAGCAATACATTTTTTAGCAAAAAATATTAGCAGCAATAAATGTTTGGAAAAATATCACCAGCAATAAAAATCTTGTCGGCATTAAATAACCCATTCAGTTTTATATGCCGTAAAACAAAACAAACCAAACCCAGTGTGTCCTGCTGTTTTACCCATAGATGGGAGGAAAAGAGATTGATTCATACCTTTTCCAAGGTTATTTGACCGTAAGTGAATATAAGGAAACCAAAGGGAATTGGGATTAGTCTCTCCGATTAACAATTCTGACCCGTTGTACACTACGCTCTACCCACCTATCCAAGTTTCCAGCACTTGGCATTCCTATGCGGCTACCCATCTAGGTACTGACCAAACAAACCAAACCAAACCAGCTGTGGGTTGAATAGCAGGACAGGCTGGGTCCTGTAGACTTGGTTGGCAATCAGTCTACTGCAGAAAGAAATTGTAGCCTACTGCGGGAATATCTTCTGCCCATCAGTTATGAATGGAAAGAGACATGATCGCCCAATCGTGTATCACGTATGGACTTAGTTGACTGAGCTACTGATCTCGTGTTCATCTTCAGGTATCCATTATATCATTATTGGATATCAAATATATTGATTATTGTACTATTTTGTCTTTGTGATGTCGATTCTTGCTCTTCTTCATTTGATACCAGTTCTCGTTCTTTTCTCTTTTTTTTTTAGTAAGATAAGCTTATTAAATAATAATAATAACGAGATAGAAGAATTCCTTGGTTAATTCCTGATCGATGATGAGGATTCGCTCGTTGATGAAGGGCGGGTCAGGGGTGCTGATTGTGAGGCGGATATCTAACGGATTTATGAAGAAAGACTTGCTGAGCGAATCGATTTATTAGTAATCTCTTGAAGAGGAAATTTTACCCTGGGGGAAAAAATGAAATGCTCTAAAATCAGAATGAAAATAAAACAGGACAAACGAAAGAAGGCAAAGATGTAGGCGCTGCATATAGGAGAATTACATGCCGAAGTAAAAAGAGACGACGAGAGGTAAAGAAGAAAAAACACAAAAAATAGTAATAAAAATAATTTCTAAATCCTTGCTAATGGCCGTATAAAAATAATGGTATTAAAAATCATGTTAGGACACAGCAAAATATTAAATCCGGACGAGGTAGAGATAGACTGGAGGCAGTCGATTAAATAATAATCAAATGTAGCAAATCTTCAAAAAAGAATAGAAAGTTAATTAGGAATGGGTAGGAACGGTGACCCATTGGGAACTGTTCAAAAGTAGTGATTTCACCATACAAACTATTGCATAAACATAAACAAGCTCTTTACTAGAATAAACGTAAGAACGCTTTAGGACATCCAATCCAGATGAGTAGGCAAGATCGCCCAATATAATCCAGAAATATTAAAATTACCCAATCTATATCAGATCCCCCAATCGATTGCAGACGAGCGAAATACTCAATCCAGACTAAAGGACAGTAACAACCAAATCACGCCATCACTTCCAGTCACTGATATGCCATCCATTTACCCAACTTAGTTAAATCATTCGCTGATTCCGTCTCCTGCTATTGCCTTCACTATGTCCTGAGAGTAGCGAATTCTCTAAGCCCGAATTTCTCACTGTGTGTCCAACTGTCTCTCTCTGATTCTAAACGCAACTGTTTTTTGGTTCTTACTGTCCTCTTTTTTCAACCAGCCCAAAAATGGAGTACTGCTGCCATATCTGGGTTGGAGTTACCTAAGCCACATTGTCTCACTTTAAAGGAGTTCAAAAGCGTCTACACGGATTTGTGGGTGATGAATTATTTTCCACCCTACAACCCCTTTTCCCGCAAACGATTACTATCATCTTCGATCGTTGCAAAACGCTTTGATGAAGAAAGCTTTCTCTGATTAAAACCACATTGAAGAGACCGCCGAAACATAGAATTTTAAACAAAAGCCATCGAATAGTTGCCTAATAAATGACAAATAGTGAAGAATATAAAATTGAATAAAATGTAATTGTAATTAATTTTTGTTTTGGAAGAATGAAGTTGGTGAACGAAAATGAAAATGATTTCTGCCTCGATATGACAAGGAACTGAACTGTTACGTAATGTCAGTACAGATAATAAATGCTGGGCAATCTCCTCAAAAAATGAAGAAGAAACTTGAAGCAACAAAGATGCTGTGAATACTATGGACCGTACATGTGAGCAATGGCGAAGTTTTAGAGAAGATGCAAAGAAAAAGGACACTCATACTTAATTATATGGGTTACATATATCATGTGACCAAATGTGGGTTAAAAGTTAGTTGCTTGAAATGATTAAAAGAAAAACTTATTTGAAGACATAATAAAAATATTGGTTAAAAATCAATCAATATTAAGCACTTAATCAGGGAGTTTAACGATAAATCTTTTGAAATGTCTAAGACAGATCAATTGAACTGTATCTTCAATATACAAGGTAACCAAAAAAGTTCTGTCCGTTTTTAAAGGAGAAAAAAAGAAAACGCTTCACAGTATGTGTAACTTATATTTAGTCTTCAAAGTAATCGCCATCGGCATCCAACACCTTCTGCCAACGTGTCTCCAGCTGTTCAATGCCCTTGCGGTAGAACTCGGAGGGGTTTGACGCAAAGAAGTCCGTGAGGGCTTTGCGCAAGTCTGCTTCATTGGTGAAGGATTTCCCACGAAGATGATTATCCAGGGAGTGGAAGAGGTGGTAATCGGATGGCGCAAAGTCAGGTGAATAAGGTGGATGTCACAAAGTCTCCCACCCAAGTTGCTGTATGGTATCCCTGACCACTCGCGCGACATGCGGCCTGGCGTTGTCATGGAGGAAAAGCACACCTTTGCGATTCACCAGTGCTGGCTCCTTCTGGCGCAATGCCTGTTGCAGACGTTTCAATTGCTGCGTGTATAGGTCTCCAGTGACCGTTTGGCCCTTTGGTAGCAGTTCATAATGAACCACTTGACGACCTGTCCACCAGACACAAAACATAATCTTGCGTGGGTGCATAGGCGTTCTTGCGGTGTGAAGGACAGCACCCTGAGGAGACAACCAATGTCTGGAACGCTTGGGAGTTTCGTACAGAACCCACTTTTCATCACTGGTAAGAACTCGATTGAATAAGGATGCGGTACGGTGGCGAGAAAGCAGCGATGTGGACCTCCAACAACGTTTGCGGAACCCACTTGCTCAGTTTGTACGTCTTACCTAGGCTGTGCAGGTGAAGCCTAACTGTTTCATCGGAAACGTTGAACTGTCTTGCAAGTTCACCACACGTTAGGCTACTGTCCTCTTCAATGGCCGCTTACAGGACTCCGTCATTCAAGACCTGTGGTCGTCCACTGCGAGGGTCATCATGGAGAGACAAATCTCCCGACTTGAATTTTCGAAACCAACGCGTTGCAGTAAGTTCATCCACAGCACATCCCAAACGCTTGACATATGCGGCGACTTGATGCAGTTGCTGATAAACCCACTTTGAAGTCGTAAAGCAAACAGCCCCGAACGAGATCTCTAGACACTTCCATCCTTCTCACAGCTGTCCGGCTTATAGCTCATGGCCGGGCACGGTGCGCGTATTTTTTTATAACGTCTGATGTTCCTACTTCCGGCTGTCCGAATTTGAAAAGAATTGTTACACGCATTTCGTATATATTTCAACTTCATTCAATGACTAATCAAAAAACGGACAGAACTTTTTTGGTTACCTTGTATATAGAACTGAAGTCAGAATTAAAAATCAAAGTGTCAATTTAATTCTTTAGATAAATAAATGGCAGACGTTCGACAAATAAAAAACAAATGCGATTCAACAAAAATGGTAAATATGAATGGCTAATCAGGTGAAGTTCGTGATTTCCAACAGAACCCATTTGACGTGGAATTTAATTTCTCAAAAACGTATGGTAGAACCAAATTTGGGTCATAATTTGGGTCATAAGTTGTGTCATAAGTAATATCCGTTTTAGGGAACCAATTGTAATCACGTCTATATTGTGCTAACTGTTCCTTAAAAATATAACAGGTGATGAAAAGTGGGTTACATACAACAATGTTCAATGCAAAAGATAGTGTATTGACAAGGATAAATCACCACAACTGAACCCAAAAGCTGAGCTCAACGGAAGAAGCATAATTTTTTGCGTGTGGTTGGACCGTCGAGGTATTATTCATTTATATTTCATAAAACGCATTGAAACAATAAATGCACATTTTTATATCCAGCAACTGCAACATGGCTATAAGAGTTTGAAAAGCACTCTGTTCTACAATAAGAAAAATGCTGTTCTCCATGACAACACAAGACCGCATACAGCAAAAATAACACTAAAAGGCTTTAAAACTCCCTTGGTCTGTTCTACCCTATACGCCATATTCACCTGTTCTTGCACCAATCGATTATTACATTTTTCGATCAATGCAAAATGCTTTGACGTGGAAACACTCCTCTTACTAAAACCAAATTTAAGGGTTCGTCGAAAACATTTTGCTCAAGAGCTTTTGAAGAGCTGCCTGATACGTGGTACCAAGACATTACAAAAAGCGATGAATATATAATTGAATACAATGCAACTACACTTTATTTTTTGAAGAATAATGTTGATAAACAAAAACAGAAATTCTATACGAACTCAATATTTACATTATTCGGACTGTTATCCTTATCTTCATTGCCATATTCACAATGTTGTACACTCTGGTCTTCTTCAGATGATTGGACTTTCAAACCGAACCCTTTATTTCGTCTACCGGGGAAGATTGTTCTAGTTCCACGTGCCATGCTTCCTCCAGATGTCTCAGTTATTTCACTTTAACTCAACTCTTCATGTTTTTGGTTAACTACAGCTGCTTATTCGTATTGAACTCACAACACTTTGGATCTAGTCACTGGATCTAACCAACATCTTTATCCACTGGACCATGTGGCGTTAAGGACACATGGCCCAGTGGGTAAAGGCATGGCACGTAAAACTAGAACAATATGCCCCGATGGACAGGGATCGGTTCGATATTCCAATCACCTGAAGAAGACCGGCCGAAAGTTTTTGAATATGACAATGAAGATGGGGATAACAGTTCGAATAATGTAAATAATGTAAGTAATCATAATACCTCACCTCACAGATATAGATAGATATATATGATATCAAAGTAATTAATTAATTAATTAACACACACACATATATTTATATATATATATATATATATATATAAACTTATAGTACAGGATTTTTTAAGAAGCCTAAAATGAACATTTGATATTTATTTTAACTTTTATAATTACCATCGGGTAACATAATTAAGAATCATTTTGGCAAAATATAAAACACATGTTTGCCGGTATATTTATTTGATGTCCGATTTTACGTAATATTTACAGACCCAAATGGGCTGATTTCCAACGATATATATTTAATTAATTTCTACACCCATATTACACTCGTAAAAGCTTTGAGCATTTTGCACACTGAATGACTAGATGCATTATACCTTGAGCCTAATGAATCTGGCCATAATTTCGATCTAAAAATACCGCTTGAATTAAAACAGAAATCCATTTATTTAATCACTCATTTATTTATTTAACGAAAAGACGTGTTGAAAGTGTTCCCAGTCTTTCAGTGTAAATTTGCGTCTGGTTTCTCCTTTTCAATGGGAAATATTTAAAAACAAAACACATTTTGAAACTAAATAGGTTGTCGTGAGGGCAACGATAACCATTTAAGAGCCTGCAGCTGACCTAAAAGAAATTGGCAAATTTTGTTCAAAAGGATTCTTATTTTATTTATTTATTTTATTTTTTTTTTTTTTGAAAATGCCTGATTGGTGACGATCGAGGCGAAGACATAATTGAATAAAATGTAATTGTAGTCTTTTTTTTATGAATAAAATTAATAAATAAAAATTACTTATGAATCAACCTAATGATAATAACAGCTGGCCACTCGTACTTGAGGATACCGGTCTACTAGGGTGGCTGGCCAATCTTTATTGCAGACGCTCGCTCAGTCGCATCTGTGTTTGTTCAACACCCAGAGAGCCAACCTGTGGTTTATACTGCAACTATGCTGAGCAGACCTTAGTTGCAGATTCTGGGAGAGAGCATGTTATCTAGCACGATCAGCAATCTGAATAGCCAGCAAACTCAAACCTTCGGTCACGATGACTTGTCATAGCTATCGACCGCCCCCCAAGTGTTCCGTCTACGCAGTTTCACTAACATGGTTTTCAGGCACTTTCCTTCCTGACACATCAACCATTGGGAGATTCGAACCCGGGTTTCATGTTCAGAAAGCGAACGTTCTAACCATTCGACCACGCGCCTAATGAGCAGTCGTACGTACAATGTAAAGGTGCTGCATTTATGAGGTTACCTCCATCGATCAAGCCGTAATAAAAAAGCGGACAAAATTCGCTCAGTTCCGTAAGTACAGAGTCTGGGTCAACTGCTGGACATTTGCTGGCAATCAAAGTGGTAAACTATAGCGCCTCCTATTACGGGTGTCTTTAACCATTTGTGAGACTGCAATAGAAGACAGTTCAAAAATCTTTACTCAAAAGACATTTTATAGAAAGACTTACGGATGTAAGACATTAAAACACCAGTTCCCTACGATCACCGAAGTTAAGCAACGACGAGCCTGGTTTGTATTTAGATGGGTGACCGCTTGGGTGACATACTAGGTGTTGTAAGTTTGAATGTGGTATAACGGAATTGTTAATCGCAGAGCCGAGTTCCAATTTCCGTTGGGTTCGTTATATCTACTTACGCGTAAATACCCTTGGGAAATGTATGAATTCGCCTCTTTTCCCTCCAGCTATGGGTTAATTAGTAGGATTTGTAACAGTAAACCATTCTTATTTCCCCAAAAGTTCTTGCAATCAAAAATATTTTCTGGTTTTAAATAACATGTAAAGGGTTGATAAGCCGTAGAAAACGAATTAATCAATCAACTATTTTATAGAAAATACTCAAAAAGTACTGAAGATATGTGCCTCATACGCGACACCAAGTCATTGCAAAATAAGTGAAATATATAAGTGAATAAAATGGAATTGTAGTTTGTTTTTTTTCAAGAATTAAGTTACTAAAATACCATCATCATTCTGTGCATTTTATTTGCTAAATTCCTGATGACATTCAAGACAGATGACTGCAATCCGTTGCTGGTTTCTTTTGCGCCGAAGATGTTGCGGTTACTCCGTCCTTCCCATCAGAAGTTAAAGATACAGAACCTACAAGGCAGCAGTTGGTTTAAATTCAGAGTTTTTCCTTCTGTCGACTGGTTGCCAACGAAAGCCATAGGCCCCAGTTTGTCCTGTAATTTACTCATAGCTTTTGGGGAAGAGATGGATTCCTATATTTCCCAGGGGTATAAACACGTAAATGAATGGAAATGGAATCCGAACTCAGCTTTCCGATTCTTCAATCCGAGCCGCTATCCATTATTCCACTTTGCCTCTGTTGATAAACCAGAACGCAAATTATCTATGAATCAGCCTAATAAATTTACATATCAATTTTTTTTTTACTAATTGAGTAGATAACTATTGCCAGAGCAAGTTTAAAATAGATAAACTGAACAAATAATTAAAATAGTCGTTGTTAACCTTTTTAGAATCACTGATCCCTTTAGTCAGGAACCACGTGTCACGGTCGCCTATAAGAACTAACCCGGGAAAATGAGAATTATCACTTGCTCTTATGGAGTGGTAAAAGATGGCGGCCGTGCAGAGAATAATGACACATTTAAATGGTAAACAAAACCAACAGCAAGTCAAGAGACGCCTAGCGGTCGCTGCTGTAAGTAAAGGCCGGGTGCGCTTTCTTTCAAGCAGTGGTAGGATGCATCTTCTTTTATTTCTTTCGATTGGAAACTTTTGTTTGTGACAAGGGCTGCATAGCTAATATAAATGATTTTCTTATTTGATCCCCATGGATGTCCTGAAACCCATCCACAGACCACCTAAGGTTTCATGGACACCAGATCTAGAAACCTAAAGTAAAAAAAAATTAAGAGTAATTATACTTTTGAGTACAACTGTACGTCCAAATAAAGTTATACTGCAGTACAGAACACTGAATTGCGTTGTATTTTTCTACTCATAACCACGAGATTAGAATTTCAGTGTCCATTTCCAAATCGTATTAAATAAATGACAATAATAACCTATTCATTAATTTTATTACACATTTTGCGTTCCTTTTATTACGCTAGGCAAATGAATTACTTTTATTAGTCTGTTCTCAAGGCCTTTCTCATCTCTATTCGTCTACACTTTTCCATATTTTTTCCATTCGCATCTTTCTCACTCACTCTCTCTTTAGGCACTTTTTCCTTTGGCTTTGCTTCTCTCGTCTTGGCTGTTATATTTCCTCTCGTTTCTTACTTTGCTTACGTTCTCAAAAACAACTTTCGCTGTTTCTATTTTACTTCGGACTTTCTGTGTCGACGGTTACTTCTTCGACGTTTGTATGCCACCTCCCTTCAGGACATAGGCAATCATGACTCTCCACAGCTTTCTATCTCGTGTGGCATTTATCAGTTTTTCACCCTTTGCTAAAGCCCACCGTTCCGCCATCCATTGAAACAAGCTCGTCAGTTAAATGTCTCGCTGCTTTCCCTTATCTCCCCTGCCCTCAACATACCCCGTGAGGGTTATGATGTCTTAGCCCCATTTCCTCATTATGTGTCCAAGAGATTGTACCTTCTTTTCCTGATTCTGAGTAAAAGTGTTCTTTCTGTTGACATTTTCATTGTTTCTTTCTTACTTATTTTCTCCGTCCATGGAATTATCAGTATCCTTCTGTAGAACCCCATTTCTGTTGCCCTTATTTTATCCTTCAGGACATAGGGGATCATGACTCTCCACAGCTTTCTTTATCGTGTAGCATTTACCAGTTTTTCACCCTTTGCTCAAGTCCACCGTTCCGCCATTTCTGTTGCCCTTATTTTTCCTCATCCTCGAGAAGATTGTCCAACATTCACCGCCTAATAAGAGGATGGATACCACATAGCAATCCAACTTTCTTTGACCTGTTTCTAACTGTTTTTCTCCGCTTCTCAGCACCTTGCTTGGCTTATTGGAATCCTTCTTTCGCAGTCAGTTTTTGTCGCTTTCTTAGAAGAAACTAACTAACTAGTAAGGCTTTTGTCCCTTTCCAAGTCGGACATCAACAGAGTTTCATCTGCGTATTATATATCGTTAAGATTACGCTACCCACCTCCGAAAAGAAATCTTGATAGGATCTCTAGTTCTCTTCAGATAGCGTCGCTGTAAATGTTGAATAAATCTGGGGAAAAGATGCATCTTTGTCTCAGTAACCTTTCTATTTTTGCATAGCTACACTAGCCAAAGAGTTAAATTTCACTATATTTTTTAATCCGACGTCGCTACTTCGACGCTAACATCTTGGGCTGCCTCTCTACCTGACAGACATATTTTCACTTCTTTACAGAGACACATCACACTGCTGGAATAGATTAAGTTATCAGCTACGGTTAGTAAACCTTTTCACCAACAACGAACAAACGTCTGCATGTCGCTCTCATAAACGTGGCTGAAACGAATTACCCACCACATAACTATGCTCACATCCATTGTTTGGTTTGCGAAAGCTTTCAGTAAGCGTCAGTGTATATCAATCGATGTGATTCTTTTCTCGCATGGAGGAATTCAAAGATAAATCTCTGTTTATTTATATCATTTACATTTTTCGGGCTGTTGTCCTCAATTTGATTGCCATATTCACGACGTTTCGGCCGTTGTACGCTCCGGCTTCCTTCAAGTGATTGGAATTTCGAACTGAACCCTTTATACATGGCCTAGTGGATAAAAGCGTTGGTTGGATCCACTGACTTCACCCAAAGTGTTGTGAGTTCAAAACCTGGCTACTGCAGTGGTGAACAAAAACTTGGAGAGTTGAGTTAAAGAGAGATAACTGAAACATCCGAAAGAGGCATGGCACGTAGAACTAGAACAATCTACCCTCCGCCGCTGGACGAAATAAAGGTTTCAATTCGAAAATCCAATTACCTGTAGATGGCTGGAGTATACAACGGTCGAAACGTCGTGAATATGGCAATATAGATGAGAACAACAGTCAGCAAATAATGTAAATAATTACAATACCTCATCTCAGAAATATAGACAAACATTTCTGTTTCATATGCACTTTCATATCAGACCCCGTTTTACCAGACTGCAAAATGTATTAAGACAAAAACATTATAGATTATTGGTGGAAAGGTTCTACATAATAAAATACGCTACATTATTTTCAGATTAAATTTTGTATGTCACTGATGTAGAAAAGTAATCGGATATGTGAGTAGGAACGTGCATGACCCCATCTAGTTCAGCGAAATGAAACAAATCTAAGAGAGGGAGGCATTATCGAGTCATATTGAGTCATTCCATCTTGATATATATCATCAGCACCCAGATAATTGTAGTTAAAAGAACCTGCGTACGAAGAGACTTCATCGTTACGCATCATCAATATTATAAGTCCCATGGTTTCTGGGTGCATGAAATTATATAGTTAGGATATTTACATATTCACACTGATGCATCACATCTCAGGGAACAACTGGTATAGATCTGGATATCTCTATGGCATCTATACATAGTTGCGTCATCTACCATTCAATTAACATCCTGCTAACCCATGACTTTTGGCACGTCCAGGTATTAGATTAATTGTTCAGATATTGACGTGTTCACACTGACGCAACAAATATTTAAAAAACAATTGGTACAGATCTGGGTTTTCCTATGATGTCTGTGCAAAGTGGTGGCATCTAACATTTAATTAGCATCACGCTAATCCATGATCTTTGGCACATCGGGGGATCAGATTAATTGTTCGGCTATTTACATATTCACACTGACGTACCAAATATCAAAGAACAACTGGTATAGATCTGTTTTTTCTATGATGTTTATGCAAGGTGGTGCCATCAACTATTACATTAACATACTGGTAATTCATGTCTTTTGTCACGTTGGTGTATAATTACATATATATATATATATATATATATATATATATATATATGTGTGTGTGTGTGTGTGTGTGTGTGTGTGTGTGTGTGTGTGTGTATATATGTCTCTGTGTGTGTATCTATATACATATATATATATATATATATATATATATATATATATATGTATATATATAATTAAGTAATTCATTGAGTCTGAAAGAAACCTCAATAGAAGGCAGAAAGCATATATATATATATATATATATATATTATTCGGATAGTTATCTTTACTCAGTTTCTATTATACGTGTATCACGTGATTAAACTGTTTTGTCCATTCAATCGTCAGATTAGAAGGGGGTCTAACCACGGCCAGTCGTTTCACTTACAATGAGAAATAATACCGGCTATAAACATCTTTTTTTTACTTTCCCTACGAGGTTAATCTCTTATTATACATTGAATATACGAAGGTGGGCTGAAAAGGCCATAGGCTGATTATGAAGGAGTGATGCTAGCGTTGTGAAATATTGCATGTATTAATTTCAAAGCTTCTTATTAGTAGATGCTTTATTCCTTTCCTGGTAAACTGACATCTGACTGTTCAAAGAAGACTCTTCATCCTGCTCGTCAAAAAAAAAAACATCAACAGCAGATATGGCGTCATCAACACTGCCGTATCGGTTCCCAGCCCAGAGTTTTCTCATGTGCATTGCTTGCTTTTGCTTGTTTTTGCTTAGAAGCTGATCAACGACTATGGGTTATTTAACTCTTTGAGCCCTGACTACCACTTTAGAGAAAAATGACGTAATGCCCAGCCGCCGGTTGAACAGTGGCAGAGAAAAAATGACGTAATGCCTAGACACCGGTTGAACAGTGGTAGAGAAAAATGACGTAATGCTCACCTACCGGTTGAACGGTGGTAGGGAAAATGACGTAATACCCAGTCGCCGGTTGAACGGTGGTAGAGAAAAATGACGTAATACCCAGCTGCTGGTTGAACAGTGGTAGAGAAAAATGAATTAATGCCCAGTCACCGGTTGTACCGTGGTAGAGAAAAAATGACGTAATGCCCAGTCACCGGTTGAACCGTGGTAGAGAAAAAACGACGTAATGCTCAGCCATTGGTTGAACAGTGGTAGAGAAAAATGACGTAATGCTCAGCAACCGGTTGAACCGTGGTAGAGAAAAAACGACGTAATGCTCAGCAACCGGTTGAACCGTGGTAGAGAAAAAAACAACGTAATGCTCAGCCACTGGTTGAACAGTGGTAGAGAAAAATGACGTAATACCCAACCGCCGGTCGAACAGTGGTAGAGAAAAATGACGTATGCCCAGCCGCCGGTTGAACAGTGGTATAGAAAAAATGACGTAATGCCCAGTCACCGGTTGAACAGTGGTAGAGAAAAATGACGTAATGCTCAACTACCGGTTGAACAGTGGTAGAGAAAAATGACGTAATACCCAGCCACCGGTTGAACAGTTGTATCGAAAAATTGACTTAATGGTCAGCCACCGGTTGAACGGTGGGTAAACACTTGTAGCTATTTTTTATATCTACCATGAAATATTACATACAAATTATTTGCGAATTTTGACTCAGGCGCTAAGTCAGAAGGGTTGAAATGGTTCAGGAACTCAGGACTCAAAGTGTTCAGAAAAGAAAGTATGGTAACTTCAAAAATATTATCAGAGATCCGCAATTATCCAGGGACATATTTGTCTAGGGACGCAAATGTCCAGAGACGCAATTGTCCGGGACGCAAATGTCCAGTACGCAATTGTTCGTCCACCTTAAGGAGCTTACCTTAGACAGAACCTGTATTTAACCGCCGTGTTTGAAGAACAGGAACTATGAAGAAATGGTAGTAAATAATCAGCTTATATTCTGAGGACAGATTTAAAGATTGATGAGTTACGTTCCTTAGTTCCACCAGTTCAGACTTTCACAGCTAAGCCCAGATATACCACGTGTAATGGGACGACTCAATTCTATTCTCTTGCTATCCCATGAGTTAAACTAAGTTCAGTTTGGACAGTTTCTTCTCAGACTCCCATGTTGATGCTTCCGAGATCGCTACAAACTTAACCTTTGAAATCTCGGGTCAAACGTTATGTTTCCTACACAGACGTATAATCTACACTTCTTCCCTCCCCTAACGTTCATACAATCATCTCATTTAGTAATATTCGACCTAAATTGGTTCTTTGACCGTGTATGTGGTACTCAATTAATAAATTGATTTGTTTTTACGGATTTACCAACTTCTTCCAATTTATTTTTTTCTTTTGTAGAAAATATTTTTTAGATTTTTAGTTATTTTGTTTTAGGCATTAATGATTTTATTGACACATGTTCTACTAATTTATCAATAACGGGGCGGTGGGTAGACAAGATGAATTCATACCTTTCCAAAAGGTAATTGCGCGGTCCTCCGAATTGCAATTCAGAGCCGTTATGCATTACGCCACTCGCACATCCGTGCTTACACCACCTGATATGCCAAAGCGGTCATCCATCTCAGTACTGACCAGATTCGACGTTGCTTAACCGTTTTCTTTTTCAACGAGATAACTCTGTAAATCTGGATTAATTACAAAACAAAAGAACAACATGACGTATTCGGTTGAGTAGATTTGGTCCGATTAGGACCACAAACACAGCAAGTGGTCTTAGAGAAAGGACGAAAAGACTAGAGTAAAGCATGGTGGGGGAACCGGTTTAGTCTAAGTAGTACCAAATGGGAAGAAGAGGAGAATGCGAAGAAGAGGGGGAAAGGATAGCACTGTTGTAGTAATTCCGAGTTCAAACCCTAAGCTGTGTAAACGAGGCAAGTTACTTGCTTGATATTGCAATCTCCGGTTCGCAGTTCGTCACCTGGGATGTTCCTCTTACTGACATTCTGGCTTCTTACATTTGATGATTAGTCCTTTCTTCATACTTTCTTTTACTGCCTTCCCTAGGACTTACTGTACTTAGCTTTCTGCATTTGCTACAAATGGTTGCATGAATCTGTTAAGTCTGAAAAGAAATGAAAATTAAGTGAATTATTAAACTGCGTATGTATTTCATCGGGACGTCCTGTGTTCGGTGAAGTTTAGGCCAAAAAAAACGAAGGGGAAAAATCTAAGAAGCAAAAAAAGAGAATTTGTTGAATCTGACTTATGGTCATCATAAGTGAATACGTAATTCCAACCGAAGCCATGAACAAAGATTTAAAGAAACGGTTTCCAAGTTGCAATGAGAACGGACAATATTTCTGAGACGTCCTTATTAGTGACGGAAATTAATGAGCTAATTTATATGCATATTAACTGCTTATAAATATTGAAGTGATGTTGTTTATTAAGATTAGATATTTGAAATTCTTTTCCTTGAAAAAGGATGAAACATTTTAAACTTAATATAATCTACTGTAAAGAAAACGAGATTTATCTGTCATGCAACCTTTTTTCTTGTTTTCATGACACAGACACAATTTCTCGCTTGTTATAAATTAATATATATTGTGGCATGCGCCTTTCTCTTCGTTTTTGTATTAAATGTACAATAAAAAAATGCATTTACAACATTTTCGGGGCGGGTTCTTGACACCAACACCAAAGCTAAAATGCCCATATAAGCATATATCCGAAGGCCGCCGTTGTACCTCAACGCAGCATTTTATAACAAATGTTTTTAATGTCCTCTGCTTTCTTCTACAAACGCATGCACCCGTCGGAACATTGACTGGCGGACACTTTCAAATACTCTCACACATTGTCCAGTGGTTTCGCAAATTCCTATGACATACTGACGCGCGTCTGCTACAAAAAAAGCAATTGTTTTAGGTGGCTCTGCAGCTAAAAATCCAAAGGCTTGAAGTCGGGAGAATGTGCAGGCCATGGAACCGGTCCTCCCCTACCTATCCATCTTTCCTGATAGATGTCAGCTAGTGTATCGCGATCAATGTGACTAAAATTCTTTGGAGCCCCATCATGCATGAACCACGTGCATCTTCATATTAGCAGGGGTACATCCTCTAGCAGGTATGGAAGTACTGTGTTCGAAATAATGTCCCTGATGACAGCTCCTGTAAGACGTGCTGGGAGAACATATGAAACTGCAAGACAGTCACCTATAATTCCAGTGTAAACTGATGC
This sequence comes from Acanthosepion esculentum, assembly GCA_964036315.1. Taxonomy (NCBI): domain Eukaryota; kingdom Metazoa; phylum Mollusca; class Cephalopoda; order Sepiida; family Sepiidae; genus Acanthosepion; species Acanthosepion esculentum. The sequence goes on along the minus strand of OZ038493.1, from coordinate 93,862,347 downwards.
TGGTGTCCAGCCGGTATTGTATCATGGGGATTCAGATCCGCTCACAAATGTTGGTTGTGTAAATTTGGTATTTCATCTCTTTGTAAACAAGTCTGAAGAGACGAATAACGAATCAGCAGTTTTTGCAATAAACCATTGGCAAAAGTTCCCCTGTGGTGAGTGATCAGTGGGAGAAAGACCCTACACACATTGCAAATGATAAAGATACAGGAGTTGCTCTTGAAGTACCCTCCATGCAGTACTATGAGATGTACAACATTCTACGGCCACTTGACGTGTGCTGATTCCTGGATCGTTTCCTCTATAATGTTTTCTTCGTGGTCAGGCGCACAAGCGGATCTCGGCCTGCAAGGGATCCTTTCTCAGCAACGCGACGATAAACAGCAGTTAAGGTTGGATGACTCTGCTGCCTTCAGTCTGGAAACGCAATCTGATACGGCTGATTAATAACTCAACAGATGCGGACAAATAATTACATTGGCTTTTGTGCTTGTTTTTGTGTGAGGAAACTGCCCCTAAAGTTTATAACAGTACATTTGATACATCTTATATATACTCAGAGGGTGTCAAAGAATTAACTTCGTCAGTTTTTTTAATCTGCCCGATGCCATTGAAAAGTATTCCAGAATTAACTATCTATTTCAATGACAGTTTATTCTAAGACACCATGATATATATATATATATATATATATATATATATATATATATATATATATATATATATATATATATATATATAGTGTCCCAGAATTAACGATTAATATGCAAAAGAAATAGATTTATAAATCTTACGTCAACATTTTATTGAAAGTTTTCAACACGTACTCCGTGTGTATCCGTGGAAATACCCGCTCAATTCTTAGCGTTGCGAAACACATTTTGAAACATTTCAGGAGTTTCTTCTTACACTATAAACTGAATGCGTTCGTTAAGCCAAACACAACTATTGATCATTTGGGAATAAACCTTCGTTTTTTGTGAAACCCCATGCGAAGAAATACAGGGGAGGGTGCAATAAAAGTAAATCCTTATGTATTCATTATTAACAGGCTTCTGAAAGGGAATGAAAATAAATTAGAAAAAAAATACAAAAATTTTAATGTCATAAACAAAATTATATACTTTATAAACTTCTAACACAGATAAAACTTGATGAACAGAAATATAAGTGATTTTAAAAGGATGGCTGATTTCACTGAAATAGTGAATTAATTCTGGGACCCGTGTGTATGTGTGCGTGTGTGTGTGTATGTGTATGGGTGTATGGGTGTAGGGAGAGATAGTGAGAGAAAATGGAAAAGCTTTTAAACCGGGCGTTTCGGCGACGTAACGAGAACATCAGTGAAACATCCAGAAAGCAAAAGGAAGAAACGAAGACAAAATAACCCTAATCCTAACCTTAACCCTAATCCTAACCTTAACCCTAATCCTAACCTTAACCCAGTGATATATTTTAATCAATTCACCCCAAGCAAAGTAATAATGTAAAGGTCTGCTGAAAGTGAAGGTAAATGAAAAGGCATTCGAAGAAACTAGAAAACAAATCCAAGGAAATGAGGGATAAACTTCGACTATATATATAGGCTGAACAACAACACTGGTATTTCATTGTAATAAATTTGATTAGAATTTCCACGCAATAAATGCCAATCTGATCAGAAAAGAAAAAGATTCATTAAGAAGAAAATGCATTGGGTCTGCTAATCTCACAATTCTCGATAATAAACCTAAAATCAGGACCATCCATAACATCACCGATCCTCGCAAAAGCAACAGCAGTACAATGCAGTATGCGAGCGCATAGAAATAAAAACAGATCTAGTCGAAGTGGGATCATTTACAATCCAACAGACACCAACGGATCCAATGCATATATAACAAAACAAATTACGACTGAATAGAGAGTTCGTTCCTCACTAAAAGCTCCATACTTTCGGGCTTGTGCCACATCTAAGCTACGCTTAGAAAATCAACATAACAAAACATGCAAACACTTTTTGGTCTCTGGTCGTCGGATCTGACAAGATAATTCAATTTATTACCCTATTTATTCACCTAAAAAAAAACCGGCACGGTAACCTAAAAGTTTGAGACACGGATTGAGGAATCGGAGAGCCGAATTTCAGTTCCAGTCGAATTCATTAGATTCACTTAAGTGCTAATACCCTTGTATGAATCGATCCCTTTCCCCTCAGCAGGAGGACAGACTAGGATATATAGCCTTAGATGACAGCCGGTCTAGGAGAAGAAAACACGCCGAATTCTATGGATAAAATATTGACCAGTCTGTGCTCTGTATCCATAGTTGACAACCAAACTGGGAGTAGGATAACACTGAATTCAAATCCGGAGCCGGAGTTTCTAAGACAGTCCAATGTCATGTTCAATTTCGTTCTGGCAACTCTCGCGACGACGCATGTGCGATGCGGCCCTTCCCTTCGACAACATCGATGGCGTGAACAGGGGAGACGTTCTTTATGGGCATCTGCCGATCTGTCATAAAAAATACCACTGCCCAGACCTTTGCCCAGGGAGAGCATAACTCTTCGGGCGCATGGTTTCTCAAGCCCGACGGATGCCATATCATACCATATTCACAAAAACCCTACCTCATTTCCCTTACGCCCAGCTTTGTCTTTCATTCAAGCCTGAAGAAGCTGAACTTAACACTCGTTACGACGGCAAAGAACTGCGTTTAAAAGATTTTCTACATTTGTTTCAGATACTATTATGCACCTTATGACACGCATATACATACATACATACATATATATATATATAGATAGATATAGATATATATATAGATATATATATAGGTGTGTGTGTGTGTGTCTGTGTATGTGTGTGTGTCTGTGTGTGTGTGTGTGTGTGTGTGCGTGTGTGTGTGTGTATGCTGAAAATAGGACGTTAGGTAAATAATCCGGAGTTCTTTAGTAGTTTTTGTTTTTATTTTTAAAAAGACAGTGCTCCATACAGAAGTAAAGCTTATATTATAATATTTCTTTAAAAATTTGATTCCTTCGCTACATAAGAGTTCTCATGTTTCAAAAGCGAGAGCCGAGAGGGGTATACCATATGAGCTTTCTTTTCCTGTTTTTTTACTATTGGTAGTATTGTTTCTATAGCTTATGTCAGCGCTTTTGCATCCGCTATTTTTCAGGGCTGTGTTATAAAAATTACTGTGTTGTCGGAATATTTCCTTATTTTCGGAGTCCATGCTTATTCTTTTCTCTACTGATGTGGGTATATGCTTAATTATGGATGGAGGGTGGTTTGACTTAGGGTGTACATACAAGGGGTTAGTGTTAGGTTTTCTGTAGGGTGTGTAATTGTTGTTTATTAAGTCTAGAGTTACGTCGAGGAAGTTTACACTTTTTAATTTGGTGTTTACTATAGTTTTTAGATTTAGTTTTCCGAATTCACTATAAATTATCTTTCTAATTTTATCTGTTTTAAAATTTCTGGAGCTCCTCATTACCATGAGCCCGTCATCTCTGTATAGCACGATGTCCTTAATGGCTAATTCACGGTGCGCGGTTAGATTGTATGTTATAAAATCACTAAAAAATAGCCATTTTGTATCAACACTTCTGGTGACTTATCAAGTGATGGTGCTGAATGTAGAATACAGTGTTTTAAAAAGTTCAAATCAATCAAACACCACTCGCAAGGAGGAAACGCTGTTACATAATCTGGAATGACCAATAAAAATACAAGTATACGAGAATTCAAAAAACCTGACAACGAACTAAAGTTATAGTAATTATTTAATGCTTTAATGTTGGGGTTAGACTAAAATAGAATTTATTCTAACTAATAAATATTAAATTATACGATAAAATTTGAAATTAAAAATTACCCATTTTAAAATTTACATTTAATCTATATTAAGTTTAAAATTATAAAATTACTGAGGAAAATAGAAAAAATACATGTTATTCTATTCATTTTGTTTTTATTGAAATTAAGTTGGAATAAATATATATATATGTCTTAGTAGACAGACACACATACACAATTACGAATACACATTATCATCCGATGCCCGCTTAGACATACAAGAATCTTTGCAAACTTACATACATATGGAATTATGTACGGTTTGCCATACGTGATACGCGAGTAACAAATGAGAATTGACTCAAACAAAATTGAAAAAAACAAGTTTCAGTCTTTTTCTCTATTTTTTCTCAACTTCAGACGAAGCCTTAACAAAAATGAAACATGTTAGATTGATATACGTTTCCTATTTATTTTTTTAATTTATTTATTCTTTATCTTATCATCCTGTTGGATTACAATCCATAATTGATCTGCATTTGAGCTTTAATATATATATATATATATATATATATATATATATATATATATATATATATATATATATATATATATATATACACACACACAAACTTACAAAACACAATATTGCATTATGAAATCTTACCCCAGCAAATAACTATATATATATATATATATATATATATATATATAAATAAATAAATATATATATATATATATATATATATATATATATATATATATATATATATATATATATATATATATATATATATATATATATATAAGAACACCGGATTTTATATCTTACTGTTCTTTCTTTTTATTTATATATATATATACATATATATATATATATATATATATATATATATATATATATATATATATATATTGGTGTGGTATTTGGGCAGCAATTTTTGTCTATATGAATTTGGTTAAAAAAGGGAAGGTCTTTATTAAGGATTTCTTTCTATATTTCGGGCCATTTTTTCGGGGCTTCCAGGAAAGTTTTTCCTGTATTTTCGAACTTTGAACGTTTATGAGCCATTATCAATCATTGTAAACAGATTTCATAAATAAACATAAGTAAACAAAACAAAAAAGCCTCGACTGCTCGAATTTTCGGGTGAATATACAATAATTGTTAAAAAAAAAAAACACTGCAGATGATGCGTGAAAACATGACAATTTAAACATAGATGAAACTGACGGAGGTAAAAACAAAATGTTTCATAATTGCTTATGAAAAACGAAAGTAGTCAAACATTGAACAATTTATATTTCAATTTTTACTGGAAACCAAAAAATGAGCCAAAAATATCCATAATTTTTAACTTGATAAACTTCAGCGGTGTATTGACGTCATCAGAATATATATATATATATATATATATATATATATATATATATATATATATATATAATTTATAATTTTTCAGACGAAAAAATCAACATTGATTCATGTTAAGCATCTGAATTATTCATATGTAACGGAAAAAACAGATTTGAACCAATTTCAAATAATATTTTATTTTTATTTATTTATTTTCTGTTTTATTTCATTTTTTGTAATTATTATAATTTTTATGTATTTATTTGTTTAAATTCTTGTGTATTACATATTGAAGCAAAACTAATTTTGTAAGAACAAAGGAGAAAATGAAAGAGAGTATATATATATATATATATATATATATATATATATATATATAGATATATAGATATATATTTATATATAGATATATATATATATAGATATAGATATATATATTAGGTCATCCGATAAGTTCTGTCCGAATTTTAACTTTTTGTTAAAATGAACGAAATTTAAAGAGTATTTTATAATGTCTAATAGAGAGCTGAACATTATTTTTATATGTAGATGCATTTAAACTGATGAAATTTTATTTCAGAGAACAATAAAATTAAATTTTGTTTGATTAAAACTCTGCTAACATTGAAGTACCCAAGAATCATTTGAGGCACATAATGCTTTATGAGTTCAAGAAAGGAAACTCAGCAGCCGAAGCGGCTAGAAACATTCACTCAGTTTATGGAGAGGAATGTGTGAATGAAATAACTTGCAGAAGATGGTTTGCAAAATTCAGAGGTGGAGATTTCACCCTTGAAGATGAAGATTGAACTGGACGTCCAGTTGAGTTTGATGAAAAGCTTCTTGAAGCAGCCCTTGAAGAAAATCCTGCTTTATCAGTTGAGGAATTGGCAGTTGTTCTCAGTTCAAACCATACAACTGTTCATCGTCATCTTCAACAACTTGGAAAAGTTCCTAAACTTGGAAAATGGGTGCCTCATGAATTGTCTTAAAACAACCTCAAATCCAGAGTTGACATCTGCTCTTCTCTCCATTCTAGCCAACTTGTTTCACCTTTTTTGGATAGACTTGTGACTGGCGACGAAAAATGGATCTTTTATCGAAATGTTAAGCGTCGTACACAGTGGCTTGATAAAGGGGAAGGACCCCAGCCACAGCCGAGAAGGGAACTTCATTGGCAAAAGGTTCTTCTTTCAATATGGTGGGATTGCCAAGGAATAATCCACTTTGAATTCTTACCACCTAAAGCAACAATTAATGTTCAAATATACTGTCAGCAATTAGAGCGTTTGAGCCAAGCTTTGAGGAAAAAAGACCTGCTCTAGTGAATGGAAAACGGGTGACAATGCGCGACCACGCACAGAAAGAATCACGTCACAAAAGATCGAAGAATTTGGTTGGGAGAAAATTCTTCATCCACCTTATTCTCCCGACCTTGCTCCATCAGACTACCATTTGTTTCGTAGCTTACAGAATCATGTGGAAGAAACAGCTTTTGTAACTCAGGAAGAGGTTAAAACTGACATTTGTGAGTTCTTCGAATCAAAGCCAAAGGAATTTACAGTAATGGAATTAGTCAGCTTGTTAATAGATGGAAGGAAGTCATAGATAATCAGGGAAAATAAATTGTTGATTGAATCTGTAATTAGATGTAACATTTTGTCACTTGTTTTCTTTATTCAAAATTCGGATAGAATTTATAGGATGACCTGATATATACGATTTTTCATCTTCTTCTCCCTCCAGCTATGGGTAATTAGCAGAACAGACTGGTTTCTATAGCACTGGATGGCAACTGGTCTAGGAGAAGAACCACTCTGAATTCAAAACCTGCGGGGGATTGTTTGGTGACCTTGTGGAACGTAGTGCACCAGGTCTCTTCTGTATTCGGTCCTTCAAAAAGGGTGGTCTTTTCTTTGCAAAGCCTTCATCACTATAATTAAAATCTCATGTGCTGGTGTCTGTCTGTCTGTTCCTAGGAACTAAACTGCTGATCCTCATATGTCGAATAGGACGGGAGAGTCGACCAAAACTTTTCATATCAGTAATAAAGATATATCAGAAATGCAGGTTTTAAAATGAACAAAATACAGGAGACCATTTCTTGAAATGTTTACAAAATACATATGATGCGTACAAAATACTTCTATTACAAGTAATGATCTTACTACTACTAATAATAAATATTTTATAATATATTATAATAATAAGTATAAAAAATGTGGCCCTGTGTAATTTATAAATAAATATAAATAAATGTATAAATAAATAAATATATAATTAAATATTTTATAATATAATATAATAATAAATATAAAAAATGCAGCTTTGTGTAATTTATTTAACTGTTTCTGTCGACTCATAAAAACAAAAGTAACTAATAACAACATTGAATATACAGATAAAAACAATAACATTAACATTTTCTATAAAAAAACAAATGCATTGTAACACTAAGCAAGATGAATATTCCATTAGAAACAGTATGAAGAAGTTTTGTAATCACAAGTACATAATACAAGTAATAACAGAAAGACTTCAATGTAAAATAATAAAGTATTTAATTACCAAACGCAATTAAAATACATTAACAACAAAGAAGTAAAGAGTCAATGGAAACACGGGACACTCAACTTTAACGTCCGGGTTAACACAATAGTCAACACGTAATTGTAACAACCGAGTCAGTTGCATGATATCTCTATTTATAATAAATGGCGGTCTAAATTTTCATTGTCTACAGATTCAAACTCCAGTGTCAGAGGTGTAACTTTTCGTTCATATATGACAAGAAGTATACAGCTCCAGTCGATAAAACAAGAAAATTAAATTAGCGACTATAAAAAATTTTAACGTGAAAACCTCATCGTCAACAACAATAACTCACCTGCAAGATGCAAGTTACCCAGAACCATTATTATTTACGAAATTCCAGCGTTCCTGATCAAACCAAATTCAAAAATATTTATATTGGATATACTAGAACATACCTAGCAAGATGACTCATGTTGCAGCTCTCTGGCAATAATTCAATTAAGTCTCATTTAAATACACATGGAGACCTACCAAACGCTATCCGTAACATACTCGTTGACAACAAAAATAATAACCTCATCCAGATGTTAAAATGGTAAAAAATAATGGACACATTATTAATAATAAAAAAATCCAACACACAGTAACATAAACTATGAATACGGCCACAATGTGCTGACTGTTTTGAAAATAAGATATTCCTATAACTCTAGATACACGCATAAAACAATCTATACATTTAGTTAAAAGTGAAAATAAAATCATCCTTGATAACGGCTAAAAGTATAGCTGAAAGCGCTCGGAACATTCGGATAATTTTTGCATAATTAAAGTCCGGAAAATGGGAAGAAAAATTAAATAAAAGACTTAACTGCAGTACCTTATTAGTTGTTTTTAATGAAACCTGTATAAAATAAGTATTGGTGCCCAAATACACAATTATATATATATATATATATATATATATATATATATATATATATATATATATATATATATATATGTGTGTGTGTGTGTGTGTGTGTGTGTGTGTGTGTGTGTGGTGAGGGTGTTTACATTTTTGTGGGGTTAATTAATTATCAGTTAGCCTCCAGTTAATATAAAATATCAAAAGCGTCGCAAACATCCGTTGTCATGTTTATCTGAGAGTATCGTTCGTAACCTATAGGATGGGAGCGAAATATTAATTTAGGTTCGATAAAATGGTCTTCTTAATAAATGCATCCACACGGGCAAACACTAGACACACACATATGAAGATATCTCTATGTAATTCCATCTCATTCTCCTTTTCGATCTCAATATCTTTTCTTTGCTTTTTTTTAACCACATTCGCCTACAGACAGACACGCTGAGCTTCAACATACAAATATATCGTGTATTTTTGACATTTCACAAGATATAACCTCGTCTCCAAAAAGTAGAGTTAATTCAAAGTTCATGCGATGACGGGACTTATAACCAAAAATATCGTCGACAGAAAATGAAAACAACAAACAACAAATATGGAAACTTCAGTTACAGGAGGTGTTGTAACCTAGAGAGTGTTACTGAATAAGGAATGACCAAAACTGAGGTTGGAAATGAAATGGTAATCTTTATAACATCAACAAAATGCAATACTCGCCAGCGGCGTCAAGTAGGTAAACCACTGCTTGTGGTGGACTACTTAGAAAGCGTATTACCCACACTTACAATAGTATCTAATGTATTTATGAAGATTGGGACATAACCATTAGTGTTCTTAGGTACGGTATATATAAGAAAGAAAGAAAGAAAGAAAGAAAGAAAAAGTGTTATAACCTAGAAAATGTTACTGAATGGGGAATAACCAAAACGGACGTTGGAAATGAAATGGTAATCTTTATAACATCAACAAAATACAATACTCGCCACCAGAGACGTGAAGTAGGTAAACCACTGCTAGTGGTGAACTACTTAAACAACAAATAACTCCCACTTACAATAGTGTCCAACTTATTTATGATGATTGAGATATACCCATTAGTGTTCATAGTTACTGTATAAGAAAGAAAGAAAGAAAGAATGATAGCATATTACGATATTTACCTACCTCCCCACGTGATAGGATGCGGCACAAAGCCAAATTTAATGTGGGGAAATCCGAGCCCGTGGGCTCGGTCAAAAATTGCCCGTAGACCACGCATAAACAGGATTGAGTATCTGTCTACCTTTCCGGACGAGGCTATGCAAAAGGGCAGAGTCTCTTTTCACAGCAATTGTCCCGATACTTTTTGATATAGTTCTCGTGCAGGTGTCGCCAATAGTTTAATCATTTTGCAAAAAATGTAAGCTTTCTTTTTGTTTAAAATCATTATTTGTAGGCTTATAACTATTCTCTAAATTTTAAGATTGTATAAAATAAGGATTGGTGCCCAAATACGCAATTATATTTATATATATATATATATATATATATATATATATATATATATATATATATATATATATATATATATATATATATATGTATGTATGTATGTGTGTGTGTGTGTGTGTGTGTGTGTGTGTAAGTAAATTGGGATCAAATAGAGATCAAATATGGATCGGAATCCGATAGAATTAAAGGATAAAGGACGAATAGGAAACGTTTATAAATTTAACATGTTTCACCTTTATTAAAGAAAATGTGTTTCACCTTTATTAAAGAAAATACGTTTCACATTTATTAAAGAAAATACGGAGAAAAACGAAAGAAAGAGAAATAATTCTGGTATTTTTTAAAATTTTATGTTGCTTGTTTTTCATTGGTTAAGCAGACTTTTAGTATATGGCTCGACCTGCTGCTAGGCGACTACGTTCGTAGTTTTCGTAGTGGGCCATATCGGTTGTCTCGCCGTTGTGTACCACGGCTCTATGCAGAACAATACACCGAAGTCACAGTGTTTCTGTTTCTTACTGAAACTCAAATCAGCCGTCTTCTCACCAGGAGAAAGTTATTTTGTAGTAATATATAGCACGACGCATATAATCTGTATTGACTATTTTTATTGTCCCAAATAGAGAAATGTGCCGACTACTTTTCAATGAAGATGGCGAAGTGAGTGGGAATAAAATTTCCTAGGCCTAGCATTTGCAGACTGTAGGTTTTACGTTCGGAGAAGGCATGAAAGCCACACACCCCGTGACCGATGGTTATTATTGAAACCTGGAGTGAAATAAGTAGTGTTGTTACTCATGAGAGATTCAGCTTCGTGTACGTTGATAGTATTACAGCGAAGTTGTGTGTCTGTGTGTGACATATCGACGGAATACACAGACGATACAAGCCAACCAAACAGATGTACCGGGGAGCAAGGCTTTGATTCTCGGCAGATCATTCAGATGCGCTCATTGTAGGCAGAAGAACTGATCCCTTCGTAACTAAACAATTCACTTTTGTCGAGCACTATACCACGCTCAGTTTAGAAACCAAAAGCTACAATACGAGAATTTCACGCTGATTTTAATTGGCAGGCGAATTGTTTTTGAAAACATGTTTCTTTACACTCTTCCAACTGTCTTCTGGGAAATTAAAAATCGAATAAAAAATAATATACGGTCAGCAACTGAATAATTAAGTGTTATTCAAAATTTGTCCCTGCTTCTTTTTTTATTTGTTTTGTTTTTCGTTTTTCTTTTCTTTTTATCTATTTTCTCTTTTATTTGCCTGAAAACTCAGTTGAGAAGATCGAGGGAAAGTGAATCCGTATAAGCACTTAAGATCATTTTTTTCTATTTCCGGTTTGACACAACTCAATTTCCCGCCAACATTAACTTCCAAGCACATCATATACGCCAATACTACTGGTGCATTCGTAAAAATCTTCTTGTTTTCGAGAAATATTTTTTTATAGATTAGCATTCGTTTAGACCTTTTAGGTTGCGGCACTTGTCAGAATTGCAAAATATTGCTGTTTTATTGATTGGTGGGAGCCCCGTTTATAATATCAATAATATCAATATTGTATCAAATCGATCCCTGAGTTATTAGACATAGTTGTTTTGTGTAGGAAAATAGACATTTGTGGATGTTACAAAAAGATTGCTTTTAAATGAAAGATGGCTATATACATGTTTAATTAAATAACAAAAATTTAGATAAATTAATAAAATTGTCACGCTTTATTCTTTATTCAAGTGTGAACAGCGCATATACTTCCGAAAAAAGAACACATACAGATCTGATCAAAAAGCATCGGGACTGTTGCTATGGTAACGGAGAAAAAGTATATAATGTGCAGCCTGTTGCAAATACACACAAAATTATATCGCTTACTTCCGTTATTTATAGTAGTGCGTGGAAGGAAAGTGTAGAGTGTGGTCGTCTCACTACACCACAGCGGCTATAGTTTGAGTAACAGTTTCTGACCAAGAACAACGTTCCCCAGGTCGGATAACTACCATATTTCCCAGACCTCGAACCTTGCGACTTTTTTACTTATAAAATCACATCTCACTGGAAAAGAGGATTTCCAGACGTCGAAGAAATCTCAAAGAATGCCACGAGGAAGCTGCTGAATATCCTGCACTCCAAAAGTTCCATGAATGCTGGATAAAATGAGTGGCTTCAGAAGGGGTTGACTTCGAAAGAGAATAAAAAAATCGAATTAGTAGGTGGTGTAGTTAATATTTTCATCAAAACTCGTACAAAATTATTTGCAAAACTGTTAAGATTACCCATCCCCACACACAGAAAATTTTAAAATTATGCAGATATCAATTATGTTAGCCGAGTTTCAGTTTATATGAACATTTGTCCTTGTTTTGTTGCATGTAACCCGGTCTCAAAGTTCGTAAAAGATTTATTTAGAAAGAATTTGCATATATATATATATATATATATATATATATATATATATATGTATATATATATGTACAGAGATATGGGTATGGTAAAAACATACGTCTACGCACATATAGTTGCATTTTCATTTTTTTACTCAGGGGTTATAAAAACTGTACTCAATGTTACATAACAGAGCTATTAAGTATATATTATGTGTATTCCCTAATATATATATATATATATATGTATATATATATATATATATATATATATATATATATATATATATATATATATATAAGTGACTATACTCGTGTCGAGAAACATTCGAATTCTTGATTTAACAATAGCGATCTGCCTAAGTGAAACCTTGGTAGGTTTGTCTGGCTCATTAGGTTTTGACTATATATATATATATATATATATATATATATATATATATATATATATATATATATATATATATATATAATACAAGGTTAATGATCAGAGTTGCATAAGGCCCGGAAATAGTAATAATAAAAACTGCTAAATACACGTGCGTGACGATACTGAAAGGTTGAAACCAAGGTAGCGGAATCAACTGATAGATCTCCTAACTTTTATAGCATATATATATATATATATATATATGAGAGTGTGTGTGTGTGTGTGTGTGTGTGTGTGTGTGTGTGTGTGTGTGTGTGTGTGTGTGTGTGTGTGTGTGTGTGTGTGTGTGTACAGAGATATGGGTATGGTAAAAAAACATACGTCTATGTACATATATTTGCATTTTCATTTTTTTACTCAGGGGTTATAAAAACTGTACTCAATGTTACATAACAGAGCTATTAAGTATATATTATGTGTATTCCATAATATATATATATATATATATATATATATATATATATATATATATATATATATATATATAGGCAACAATTATACATTCGAATAAGATTTTATTTTAGATTGTTTATGTACAAGAATAAATTTATAAACATTATAAAACTAATACAATTAAAACTGAAGCAATGAAATATTTATCATTTACCAATTTATGAAGGCATAAATATGAAAACAATTTTTTATTCATAAATTTATAAACATTTCTTAAAATTTTTAGACCAACTATATGGAAATCCTTATTATTTGCCACTTTATAAATTTCGAATCAATTCGCAATTCGCCGACGTTTTGCAAAACATTTCAGTGCACAACATAATAAATAGTGTAACTAAAAATCTAATGAATAAATAATGTTTATTGTTTTTGCTTGGGGGGGAGCAATTCTCAAGAGTAAAGAAAATGTCCAAATTCACTTTTATATGTTTAGGTTTTATTATAATTTTAATCATCGTCCAGTAGTTTTCTTGGCGATAAATTAGTTTACTTGGAGGTCCAGTAGTTTACTTGAAGGTCCAGTAGTTTACTTGGAGGTCAAGTAGTTTACTTGGAGGTCCAGTAGTTTTCTTTTTGTATCTACTATCAACAGTGGGATCTGCGAACTTTATACTGTTGAGATTGTGCCCACTTATATTTGTAGCTTGAAAAAATATTATTTAGTAAAATACACATCCCTAAATTTTAGAATAAAAAATCTGGAATGCGTATTATACACCAATAATTTCAGTATGTTTCATTATTTTTTTTTTACAACGGTGTTCACTCTGTACAAGATCCGAGAACCACTCAAGATAGAGGGTTACGGTTTATGTGGATTTATGAAGAAAATGGTTGATCCTAGACTTGAACAGGTTAAGATATGTAACGGTCGTGGAAGTATCCTCTTAGGAGTCAGTTCCACAAAGCAGAGGTTCAGAGATCGTTTGGGTAAATGATTCTCCTTTTGACAGCAAAGAGAATGCGATACTTTGTCAAACTTGAGAGGAGGTAACTAATCTACTAATTCTTCTCCTGATACTTTGCTGCCGCTTGTAAACGGAGTCACCCTAGGGAAATCGACTGCTAAATGCGGCTTGGCTCGTGTATCAGACTTGGCGAAGATCAATTTGAAATGTCAACACTTGTTGATATGCATATCACGTGCCTATACGGTTTTATCTTGCCTTCTTCGTTATTAGCAGTGTACGACGCCCCCACGATTATTAACCAACCTATCAGTGTCAAGCCATAATTACCGCTACGCTAGAATCCCCTCCAACACCGCCACACCCTTTGTTTCATCTCGATTCTCTACTGATATTTGTTCGCTTTTCCCCCTCTCGATTTTTTCTTGCCCGTGTCGCGTCCACCACGCCCTAGTATTCCTGTCGTTCTCGACTCTTTGACAGGTCTCTCAGCACCCGGTACGAAATATATTCTATGAATATATCAGCATAATTCCTAAAATAGGCACACAATGGCGGTTTGTTTGCGAGTCTGTTGTTATGGATGCGCAAATGTTGAATATATAAGAAAATGGAATAAATTGTTTGCTTATTCGAGAAAAGCTACTGCAAATTTACGAACATGGAAGAGACTGGAAAGCGTAACAGAGAGAAAGAATAAAATGGGTTATTGCTATAAGGTAACTGTTCTCTATTTATAAATATGAACTTTGTATGCTGTAGAGAAAAAGAAGACATTTTAAATATTCAGATGGCTGGTGGAATCAAGATCGTACATCGTTTTGTTTTTGTTTTTTTTTAATCATTTCAACCCAAGCGATTATGGCACTCTCAAATTTCCTGTCCTTTGTAGCTCTTAATAAATCCATTGAGACAATAGGGATTGTGGTTAAAATACATTCTTCTTTTGTGTGCCTTCTGAACCTAGGCGATTATGGCACTCTCAAATGTCCTGTCCTTTGTAGCTCTTAATAAATTTTCGCTTTTTCTTATTTTTCCTAAGCCTTTTCTGCCATCCATTTACTCGAGCTCACATTTTTAGGAAACTAACTGAAGGCGCGTTTGATAAATCTTTAGAAAGCGCATTTCAAATAATTAAAGAGTACAATTTGAATACAGGTGAATAACCAAAATATTGGTTTGTGTTATATTCGCTATCTCTCGTTTGTGTCGTTTTGTGAGGAACATTTGCCCTTCATTATGGCTATCAAGATTAAGGCAGCCTCGTGGATGCTTATGTAGATGAGTTCCGAAAACGAGGTTACGTAGCGCCGTAGGAACCGATTTCTGACGTAAGTCGAGGAAATACTGTACTCTAAAAATAGCTCCAAACATTCTGAACTTAATTTAGTAAGTTCGCCTCCATGTCGTAACGAAAAATAACAACATTACAGCTGACGTCAAATTGATGAAAACCTCTGAGGCAAGGCATACGGAAATACTAGAACGATACTCTCTGTCGCGTGATTATCAGATTTTCCAAGCCTAACTCATTAGATTCCACAGAAACGTCACATGCTTCTTCCTGATGTTAAGTAATGTATCCTCAGCATCTTTCTGTAAAACCACATTTCTGTTGTTGTAAGTCTCTTCTACATCTGTGAAGAAATTGTCCAGCATTCGCTGCCATAGAGAAAATCATATATCACATAACATTTCAGTACTCTTTCCTTTGTTTCCAACGAAATATTTCTCTCTCTTAATATTCTGCCTAGCTTTTGTAATGCATCTTTGGCTATCCCAATACGTCTTCGGATCTCAATATCGTAGTTTCCGTTAGAACACTTCTCTGATATTTAAATTTCCGTATATGTTTTTAGTATCACCGATTTGTAAGTTGCATTTTGCCGATAACCATTTATTCTGTTTTAATTTTAGTTTATAGTTAGTCCGTTCTTCTCGCTTTCCTTTGTTTCTCTCTGTAGTAGCAGCTGGAGTTTCTATTTCGTGTTTGCTATCAGCACCGTGTCATCTGCATCACTTTGTAGATATTGTTAAGATTGTGTCCAGCAATAATGAATTCTTGTAAGAATTCTAATTCTCACTGAATTGACTCGCTGTATAGATTGAATGCCCCTTGCTTCATAATCCTCTCGAGAGATTCAACCTATAAGACAAAAAAATGCAATGAGTTTGTGCGGAAAAGGGTTAAACGTTTTGTAGGACACTAGGAACGTCTTCTCGCCACTGTCAAACAGAGAAAAAATGGCGTGGTTTTGACACATTACAAGGCACGGCAGCCTGTGCAAGACCATCATGAAAGAGACCATGGACGTAGGAGAGGATGCCAAGACAAAAACTGGTTGGACAATGTCAAACAATGGACAGGTATGACTGTAGCAGAAATACTGATGGCTGCCGTTGATAGACCGTTGTGTAAAAGAGTTAGTGTGGCTTCAGCATTCGGATACCCCCCCTCCTTCGATTACAAAAATCAAGGAGATGATGATGATAATTATAGGTTAGGTAAATAAGCCTGAAATAGCAGCCAGGTGCGACTTCTCACTTAGCGACCATGTCGTTAAAACGGAAGTCGGTCGTTATGTGAGAACGGGGGGGGGGGGGGCAGGTACTTCTATAATAAGTTTCCCATCCTTCTGACTCGATTCCTTTCGTCGATTAAGATTGCCAAGAATGGGCACACGTGCCTCGTTTGGATTTCTTCCATGAGAGAAAGCGATCGATTTTTTTTTATCCTCCGTTCGAAACATCCAATTAATCGCTTTATTATGAATGGCCACCTCAACTCAGCTCCCTCTGCCCTATTCCGTCGGACGACGATAGAAGTCAAAGGTCACTAACTGACCATTTGTCACAGTAGTCAACTTTACGTTGATTAAAACGTTCAGTGTCTGTCTGACATCAGTTGATTCATTCAACACGATAAGATCGAATAATTTAGTGTATGAGATATTAATGTGAAAACATGTATTCTGATATGTCGTATATATATATATATATATATATATATATATATATATATATAGAGAGAGAGAGAGAGAGAGAGGTAAATATATATAGATATATATATATATACATATATATATATGAATCTATCTATATATATATCTTTTTCTCATCTGTCTATCTATCTATCTGAATCTATCTATCTTAGACTCAACATATCTATCTGTTACAGTCTGTTCATATCTATCTATCTCAGTACACATCTATCTCAGTTTATATATATATATATATATATATATATATATATATATAATGATATACATCATATCAACGTATTTATTTATATATATAGATGAGTAAGTCTGTTATTATATATCTCAGCTTATATATAAGTATCACGTTATATCTATCAGTCTATCTATTTATCCATCCATATATTAATCAGTGTGTTCATATTTATCTATCTCAGGTTATATATATATATATATATATATATATATATATATATATATATATATATATATATATA
>OZ038493.1:93709616-93842116 GCA_964036315.1 Acanthosepion esculentum | reverse complement strand
TCTAAAACAATTTTTTTTAACTATTGAAATATTTATACAGATTTAAAATTCCCAAGTCAATTTCAATAGTTAAAAAATGTTTCCATATTATATACATATCAGGAAAGGATACGTGGCTTCTCATTATGCTATATATATATATATATATATATATATATATATATATATATATATATATATATATATATATATATATATATATATATATATAAATTATTTAACCAAACATGTTTGAATGAAAATGTTACCTAAATATACACAATATATATATATAAAATATATATATATATATATATATATATATATATATATAGAGAGAGAGAGAGAGAGAGAGAGAGAGAGAAATATACATAATATTTTACAATGAATGCACAAATTTGAAACTCCGAATTGTGCAATCAATGTAAATTTTATATATTATACAGCTCAGGGAAAATCCTCCCTCTTTTTCTTCTACTCTATCCGGGTGCTCCATGTTAATTTAACATGTAGCACTGTTTTTCTTAAACTATAGAGTATATGGTGGACTCTCCCGTCGTATTCGACGTATGAAGGTCAAGCAGCTCAGATCCCAGGAAACGACAGCCAGACATCATCATATATGATTTGATTATAGTAGTGAAGGTTTTGTGCATCACCAACCACACTTCTTGAAGGGCCGAATACAGAGACCTGGTGCACGACGTGACATAAGGTCCCCAAACGACCGTCCAGAGTTGTCCTTCTCCTAGACCAGTTGCAAGGTTATAGAACCCGGCCTGTCCTGCTATTTACCCATAGCTGAAGAAGATTAAAACCTCTCCCGAAGGTATTAGCACGTAAGTGAATACGATGGATTCGACTGGTATTCGAACTCGGCTCTCCGATTCCTCAATATATATATATATATATATATATATATATATATATATATATATATATATATATATATATATATATATATATATATATATATATATATATATATATATGGGTAAATGTATTTACCTCTCACTCAAACAGGAGTCAAAACACTATGAAAATGTAAAGTACATTTTTATAGTAAAAAACGACAAAACATTTTTGAAAAAAAATCAATGCATTTGACTGATTCAAAATTAGGTCTTCAAAAGTCGCATGATACGCGAGTATTTACGATATTTTAGAAAACTGTGTTAAAATTCAGGGATCGATTTGATACTGTACAAATATTATGAACAGGACCACTCACTTCTACATCAATAAAAAAACAAATCTGACAACTTTGGACATATTAAATGCATTTTCGCAACAATTTTGTCTCTAAAGAAAAGACGAGTCTATTAAAGTTATGCGACTCAGTGTAAGCCAACAACGATGGGTGATTTCAATCGGTTAGTTTATAGCAATTTCCTTATTGTAGATTTAACAATAATTATGAAAGCGCCAACGAGAGGTGTGTCACATCTTTCGCTCGACATGAACCCAATTGAGACACGCACAACAAAGACTGCATAATTCAACATATATTGTTTTAAATTCTGTATATTTATAGGGAAAAACTGCTCAATATCGGAGATAAATTATTTATGCATATAGACAGTTTGGACATAGAAATCAGCACTTCGTGGTGTCTGTCTGACCAACGTCTTAAGATTGCTCTGACGCGTGAATCTGACATACATCATGTAGTGTTGATTACCATGTCAATGCTTTCTCTCTCTCTCTCTCTCTCTCTCTCTCTCTCTCTCTCTCTCTCTCCTTATATATATATATATATATATATATATATATATATATATATATATATATATATATATATTCGTTTCCGGCCACATCATACTATTCAGGCATATTTATGTTGTTCGGCACCCACAGCGCACACCTATGGTTTAGACTGAAACTATGTTGGCACGATCAGCATTTTGAACAAGGTCAGTACGCTCAATCCCTCGGTCACGATGACTTATGACATCGTGCCAGCACAACCACCGACGGCTTCCGACCAGTTTTGTTTACCGAATTTCACTCCCAAGGCTTGGGTCAAACTGTAGTATGGTTTTCTCCCCGGATCGATGATATCAAGTAGTCGCCTACCCGGCAAGTTAAATCAACCACGGTATTGTGTATTTGGGCAACAATCCCTCTTTTATGCAAGTTTCGTTGAAAACGACTGACAAGGGGTGGTGGTTGAGTTTTTATGAAATTTCTCATGTGTTCGCATGTTTTCCAAGCGCTAAAAATAATAGAAGCATTATTAATAAACAAGCCAACACTGAATAATATCAGCTATGACCACGGCCACAATGTGTTGACCGTGTTTGGAAAATAAAACATTCCTATAACTCTAGATACATAAATAAAACAATGCATATATTCAGTTAAAAATAAATAAAATTCATCCTTAATAATGGCTAAAAATATAGCCGAAAACGTTTGGAAAACATTCGGGCAATTTTTATATAGCTTATGTTCTGAAAAAAATTATACCAGCTCATGAGACGTTATATTAAAAAAAAAAACAACCACTACACCTTCTCAATCGTTTTCAACAAATCATGCAAATATATATATAAAAATATATGTCACACATTATGAAATGGACAAAGTCCGACAATTATTTAAAGACATTTTTATGTTTAACATTCTTTATATAGATAGAAGTATTTAAGTAAATGCTCTGTTTATAATAAACAGTATTAAATAACATTTACCAGCCTGAAGATCCGAGAAATTTTCATAGAAAATATTCGTCCTCGACAGGATTCGAACCTGTATCCCATACGGACCCGTCATATAGCCTGACGTGCTTTAACCGTTTCGGACACTAAGATCGATCGGTTGACAAGGTCGAATTTTCTGCGTATAAACTTCAATATATATATATATATATATATATATATATATATATATATATATATATATATATATATATATATATATATATATATATATTGGCGGCAAGCTTTCTTTCAAACAACTTTCACTGATAAGGCCGAAAAGAAAGTTTAAATTTATTTTTCCCAGCATTCTAGCTTTTTTCAGTTTTGTAAATTTTAAGGAATATAAAAACTGTTCATATTTTTTGATTGTCCCAATCGCTTTTGCCCACTTATATTTCCACTTTTTAAGAGAGGTTTGTCTCAGCTGTTATTATTTTTTCCTCGCGTAAATTATGTTTATGTTGTTTGTTAAAAAACAAACGTTCATTCTAAGCTTTCACTTGCTGCACGCGACTGGAATTCTATTTTTTTTATTTAAAAAAAATCTCTCAACACTCCATTTCCACTATTAAATAATGCAAGGTTAATGGTAGGAGAGAATTCTTTGACATATAGGGCCTCACGAATAGGGAGATATTTCTGATAATGTGATTTATATAGAATACATGTTGATGTTAGAATGCTGGAAAAACCTAATAAAAATTTAATTGCATCTTCCTTGTCGGTTGTATTCAGTGAAAGACACACACACACACACACACACACACACACACACACACACACACACACACATATATATATATATATATATATATATATACATATATATATATATGAGAGCGTACGTAACTATAAAATATACTTAATAATTTGAAATATGCCAGTTACCGGCTACTCAATAACCTTTACAATAAACTGTAAATACCTAACCTCACTACACATTTATAAATAGTCGGCTGAAGTTTGCGTTCAAATATGAAACTGACTGTCGCCATTCTGCGTTGACTTCACTTGCATATATATATATATATATATATATATATATATATATATATATATATGTATGTATGTATGTATGTATATGTACGTACAGGGTGCGATAGATAAACTGACGTTTAAGTTACGTAGAAATGAAAATAATACTGACATCTTATTTTAATAGATATTTTATCAAAATTACACAAAAGTCTTTTTTAAATACTAAAGAGTAAATTTGTCCAACAATTTTTTTTATTAACATACTTGTTAATAACAAATGTAATAGCATCGTCTACATGTAAAAAAAAGGCTAACAATATTTGAAGCCTTATTAATAAAAACAACAAAAACAACATTCAATAATATCAACTATGAACATGGACACAATATCTTGACCGTGTTTTGGAAATGAAACATTATATAAATACATATGATGAAAAATATGGAAAAGACAAAACAAAATCCGAATATGCAAGTTTACTGTTTTAATGTTGTTTTACTGTCGACGTCAGGATATGGTTATTAGAAACATACTTAGGATTAGACGATATTTAAGTCAACATGAAGAGACGATAGACACAAGACTAGTCAGAAACAGAACAACTGAAATTCTAAAGTCAGCGTTCCCTTTTTTGGGTTTCAGTCACGTTGGCGTCAGTCACGTCGCGCGGGTGATGTTGCGAAAACGCGCTCCCAAGAAAGAGATTTTATCTTAAGTGAAAAAGAAAAATGCTATTTGAATCAAGAGCTTATCAGTACGTTTGTCAAGCATTAATCTTGCCAGGAAAGTGGAGATGTTAAAGAAGCCGGGTCTAGTATTTACCGTACGTGAAATGGATATTATGCCTGCCTCATAAATCTAATTTTTCTAATAACCATGTCCTGAAGATGGTCTACTAGACCGAAACGTCTGACGTCGACAGTAAAACAACATTAAAACAGTAAACTTGCATATTCGGATTTTGTTTTGTCTTTTCCATATTTTTCATCATACCGTTGGATCTACATCCACATATTTGATTACATAAATATATATATACAACAATCTATTTCTTATTAACAGTTAATATATTTCAACCATGAAAATTGCTAAATGTATAGCCGAAAGCGCTCGGAAAAAAAGAACAATTGGACTGTTTTTATATAATTTATCGACCGAAAAGAAAAAAATTAGAGGATCATATGAGAAATTGTATAAAAAACCTTGTCTATCATATTCAATAAAACGTCCATGAATGAAGGATTGCTGCCTAAATACACAAACATATATATATATATATATATATATATATATATATATATATATATATATATATATATATATATATATTTTTGAATTGGACAGAGTCCGACAATTTATTTAAAGACATTTTTGATATGTTTAACTTTCTTTTTATAGATACAAGTATTAAAGTAAATGCTCTGTCTTTATAATAAACAGTATTAAATAACATTTACCGGCCTGAATGTCCGAGAAATTTTCATAGAAAATTTTCATTCTCCGGACGCTTCTCTGTGGCCGAACGGTTAGGGTACGTCACGCGAAAGGACGGTTCCGTATAGGATACAGGTTCGATTCCTGTCGGAGAACGAAAATTTTCTATGAAAATTTCTCGGACATTCAGGCCGGTAAATGTTATTTAATACTGTTTATTATAAAGAGAGCATTTACTTAAATACTTGTATCTATAAAAAGAACGTTAAACATATCAAAAATGTCTTTAAATATATATGTATGTATTCATATTTTTTTCCTTCCATTCGTCATATTAATTTAATTTACACGCTTATATACTTTTTAGATCCCAGAAAATAAACTTGATAAAGTTGGGACGAAACCGACTGTTCTTTTTTGTAGCTTTTTAAAAAATGCCATATAAATTTTGCTTATTCCTAGCTATCGCTATATATATATATATATATATATATATATATATATATATATATATATATATATATATATATATATATATATATATGGTGTGTTTGCTTGAGTCTTCAAAGTCGATACACATCCTGTCCCTTTTGAAATCTATTCTTATCTTCGCATTTCCATTTCAGACCCCTTTTCCTCTTCCTCTCGCCCCGCTCCTGTCCAAATTTATTTTCCTTCCGACCTTTACCCCCCCCCCTTCATTTCTTCCACAATTTCATTTCGCTGATTAGAAGCCATATTGGTTTTCATGTCTGTATTGTCTGCGTCGACGGCTTTTCATGTCACCGCCTCTTATTGCGTAATGGCTAAGCGAATCTGGCTGGCGCTAGTGGCCAACGACGTCCTACCCATAATAGATGGGATCATGTTTTATTCAAGGAATGATACGAGGAGATGACGATGCCGGTAACCTCTGATTGACCCACAGCTGCATTTGGTCGTCTGTAATTAACCAGAAACGAGAGAGCGGTCGAGAGAAACTGAATTTAATCTTTAAAGAGACGGCGTCGCCCATTCAATCTGTCTGTCTATATCGACCCATATCTATCTACCTTTCTATCTATCTGTCTCTGTCTGTTGTGTCTATGTCTGTCTGTCTGTTTGTCTCTGTTTGTCTACATCTGCCTATCTATCACAATCCTTTCATATTTATGTATGTATGTATATGATGAATGTGGCAGATTATCTCTTTCAATTTCATGTTTCGTTAGCCACAAGAAGAGCCATATTGGCAGACCTTTCGCAAATTATGCTCATAACTACCACTGAAAGAACGTAATGTGCAGGGTGTGTAAGAAATCCGACAGAAACCGCTCCGTTCACATGAAATCCCACGAGAAAGCCGAAAAGACTTTACAAAACAGACTAGGCCCTGTTGAAAACTAATTAGTTTGCCAGTTCTGTAGTGACCATTGCACGCTTCAAGAGCAAGTATCTATCCCACAAGAACGAAAACAAACTTGACCGTAATGATCATATTCATTTAACGATTCAATAGCCATCGGTGGTTGTGCTAGCACGGTGTCATAAGTCATCGTGACCGAGGGATTGAGCGTACTGACCTTGTATGCATTGATTTTCTAAGCAAGGCTTAGATGTGTCGCATGGCCGAAAGTATGGGGCAGCCAGTGAGGATCGGACTCACTATTCAGTAGTAATAGTTTTAGCAAGACCAGCTTGCTAACCATTACACCACGCCGAGGCCCCCTGACCTTGTATGAATATATTAATATAAAACTGTTCGCATCTATCTATTTAGCATACCTAGTCTGTTCGCAAACCCATCATGTATGAATGCACCAAGCGGTCATCCATCTAGATACTGACCACTTTCAACGTAGCTTAACTTCGCTGATCGTACAGGAGCTGGTGTTTCAATGCTATATAGCGCTAAGCCCTTTTATTATAATAGACATGTATATATTTAAAATATTTTAAATGATATATTTTAGTAGTGTGTACGTGTTTGAATAGATGCCTTTTGCTTTTACACAGTATGAATTACATCTACTGGTCTCGAGAGTCTTAATAAACATAACATGTCCATCGGCCGGGTTTGAACCTGCGTCTCCCTTTGCAGGGGAAACCGCTGTTTGATCAGGCGTGCTTTAGACTGATTGGTTACAGAGAGATTTACAGGCCATCAAAGTTTGCTTCGAGTAAACGTTGCATATTTTTCAGTGCAGCTATTGTCCCAACCTGTCATGCCCAGTTTTATATTCGGTGGATGCTAAAACCGTGAAACCTGGTATTCGGCGAATGCCGCGTAACCTGAATTATTTTTTTATCATCATATTTATTTCCATTGGTTTCTGTTGTATAAACATTTCCTTCCGGGTCCCAACCAAAGATATATGATCAGAAATGACCCCATGAAAATTTCCACTAATCATTTTTGTAAAAAACAAAACGAAAAGGAAACCTAAAATCCGACAGAATTTACATAAAGTTTTTCGTAATATGTGAGTATATTTTCTGGCATTTATTTAAGGCATGGGCTACGAAGAATCCCTTCAAAGACTCTCTAGGGCCCTTTTTCTAATCAATCCGTGGTCTCCAACTATAACTGGAATTATTTAAGTCCTCGTGTGTCATAATTTTGAGATTTCCATTTCAAGATGCTTGCATTTCGATAGTTTTTTGAAAGATCAAAGATAGATTACAATCTGCAGGGACTGCCATGCCAATAATAAAACACATTATTTTCTTGTGGTCTTTGATCACGATGTCTAGACGATTAGATTTGATTATTCAGTCTGTGTGTGTTGTAAAGTCCCATAAAATTGCTATAGGTCCTGTGTGTGTAACCGGGTCTGGGTGATGGTTATCCAAGTTTTTTTACAGTTTACTTCCAGTAAATATTGCATATTTTCCGGTGCAGGTATTGAGTCACTCTATCATACCGATTTTTGCTAACACTGTGCAACCTGATACAAGATGGTCATTTGTTTCTAGATCTTATCACAGAATCCACATTTGTGGTCAACACAATTCTATTTAGCAAGAATTGGTCTTGTGCAACAAGAATAAAAATTATTATTATTTTTTTTTTTTTAAGCGTATCACCCCAAGCAAGGCTGGAGGCCACTATCACGCATGGGGTTACAGAAAGGTTGGAGGAAGAGCAGATAGGAGTGGTAAAGGAGAGGATGTGGAGAAAGAGAAAGACGGAGGGTCGATCAAGGCAAGGGGGTTACAGAAGATTTGGAGCGAGAGCAGATAGGAATGAAAGATGAAAGGATGTGGAGAAGGGAAGTGGATAGATCAAGGCAACTGGAGCTGTCGATTGACGCTACACTTAAACCGTTGGAGATTGTATTTGTCAGGGAAACAGTAATAGGGAAGGGAGTTCCATAGGCGAGATGTGCGAGACATGAAGCTATTGGAGTAGAAGAGACGTCTACATTTAACAGTTTCAACGGTGAAGAGGTGGGAACGGGATGCCAGCCTCGTAGGACGTTTAAATTCGCGAGGCCTAGGGACAAGCGAAAGCAACTCCTCGGAGCAATTACCGTGAAAGTACTTGTAGAAAAGGCAGACCGATGCAACATCGCGTCTGTGAGAGAGTTATTATTATTATTTGTGTATGTTATGTTTCCTGTTTTGTATCCTGTAGAGCCGGGTCCAAACTATGGTCATTAGGCCCTATAGGAGAATTGTCATTTAATTGATAGCACTTTTCTTAGTATATGGAATGTTTCTAGTAGGCAGATCTTCTGGGCAACTTGTATGTTGATCTTACCTGGGACACTGTTAGTAAAATTGTCCATTCCTTTTCTCACGAGGCCCAGAGCTTCGATTACTATTGGTACAGTCTCAGTCTTCATTCCCCACATCCTGTTAATCTCGATCTCCAGGTTCTTGTATTGGGACAATTTCTCGATAATTTTTATGGGGATGTTTCTCTCAGATGGTACGGCTATGTCATTAAGCATACACTTCCTGAATGTCTTTTTTTATGATAATCTCAGGTCTGTTGGCTTTTATTTCCCTGTCAGTTTGAATTGTCATGTCACAGAGGATAGTAACATCGTTATTATTGGTAACTGTGTAACGCTAGCTTGTTATATCTGTGGGCATATTCATATTTTGCTAGTTCCGGACATCCTGAGACAATGTGGTTGACAGTTCTTTCATAATTTCCGCAGATCCTGCATTTCGAGTTAGTTCCATCTTTGTGACAATGATACGATCTGGTTGCGAGGCTTTGGTCCTGAGCTACAATAATTAAGACATCTGTCTCAGTTTTCAGCCCGGTGCTCCTCAGCCACTGATGTGTTTTCTGTTGGTCAGCACCTGTTTCTTCCGTTCTTTTTTAAGTATTTGTCATGGAACGCCTTGCCCTCCCATTTGTTTGTAACTTCATTTAACCAAGTTGTTTTACTTTGTTTTCTTCGTTTGGCATAGATCGTATTCGCTTCGTTTTTTGTTGGTAGGATTTCAGGCATATTGAGCTGTTTCTTGAAGAGTGCAGATTCGTTGTTGATGGATTGGATTTGGTGTTTTACTATTTGTAGAAGATGGCCATTGGTTTTTGTGAGGTACGCTTCCAATCCGATTGTTGTAGTTTTTAGAGTTAGTTCAAGTTGGATTAGACCTCGGCCTCCTAAAGCTTTGGGTACGTACAGCCTATCAACATATGATTTTGGGTAGTGTATCGTCATTTGGGTAATAATTTTGAAGCTGCATATTACTAGGGGTATAGCTAATATGTTAATAGCCTTCATTTTATTGGCCTCATTAAGTTCGATATCTAGTATCAAACGCACTCTCCTTTAATATTCTTTCGGATCTTTTTCTTCATAATTGAATATTGTATTCCGTCTCCTTCATTAAGTCCTAGGAATTTGTATGTACCATCTTGGTTTAGTTCCTTAATATGTTGATATCAAGGTCTAAATCTGTAGTTTTCGTTAGTTTACCGCCTTTGAAAGTGGTTTTGGCACATTTGCCGATACAGAACTCCATTCTAATGTCTTCGCTGAAGGTTTTGATAATGGTATGTTTTTTTTCTGCTGGTTGCCATCCTTGGCAAACGTTTTAAGATCATCAGTACAGAAAATGTGATTCAGTTTGCCATTCTGTGACTTGTATCCATAGCTACTGTTGTCCAGTCTGCAGTTGAGTGGCGCTAAATCAAAGTAGAAGAGTAGTGATGACAATGAATCTTCTTGGGAGATCCCGCTTTTGATATTGATTGGTCTCGATATTAATGATGCGTTTACATGGTTTAGATTTATTGTAGTCTTCCAGTTTTCCACGCTCTCCGTTATGAATTTGACCGTTGCGGGATATATTCTGTATATTTTAGGGTCTTCTTTATCCATGAGTGTGAAACACTGTCAAACGCCTTTCGAGTTCGATCTATCATGTCTATAAGTGTTTCTTTTTCTTTGTTTTCACCGCTTCCAATACTGTTTTATTGGTAATTTGTTGGTCCTTGCACTCTAAACTTCCTCTTTTGCATCGCTTCTGTTTGGAGTGAATTGTTTTTCTCATGGAAGTTGTATCTCATCGCGGTTATGATAGAAGTGAGGATCTTGTACGATGTTGGTAGGCAGGTTATGCGCCTATAGTTCTTCGATTTCTGCGTCTCTTCTGTTTTGGGGAGTAGGTATGTTACTCCCCACGTGAGCTATTTGAGGCATCTTTCTCGGTTTATGATTATATCATTGCATGTCCATGCGAGGTCTTGCTGGATGCTAGATAGTTTTTTATCCAAAAATTGGTTATTCGGTCTATTCTTGGTGCTTTCCAGTTTTTGGTTTTGCAGATGACAGCGGTTAACCAATCAGAAGACTTGAAATATTCGATCCGATGTGTATAAAGGCGGCCATTATGTTTTCTTTTCTTGACGGAATATCCACTGCTAACCTGTCAGACGAAAGACCTGAAGAACTACGCTTTCCTACTCTCTCCGAATATCCACTGCCAACCTCTGATATGGAAGACCTTAAGAATTCCTGAATAGCTGCTACTAGACACTGTTGCTGTTACATTGAACAAATTAATTCCTACGTCGGATTCCTACATTCAAACTACATTAAACATGTATTACATGTGATGTTCTTGTTGCTGCTTGATAGGTGTAACTCTTTCATTGTACATTTTGAAGTTTTCCCACCTCTTACACCAGAAGTTGTCGACTTCCTGGATATTAGGTGGATCATTTATCTCTATTTTATTTTTTTTCCAAGTTCGCGATATTGTTTCTTGGCATTTTCTTTAAAGTTCTTGTTTTGCCCGAAGAATTTGTTTCTTTTTTCATAACGCCTGATTCTCTGTATCTGCGCTCGAATTTGTTGTTTCAGCTTCTCTTTAACTTTTGCTACGTCAGGCGTATTTTTATATCAAGGCTTCGTTTCAGTTGTCTCCTTTTTTCGTTCTTTCATCTTGAAGTCTTTGTCTACTTCACTTAGAAGTGACTATTTTCCTCGTAGTTTATTCAATGTAGTTTCTATTATTTCTTTCCAGACTGGCATTTTTTTTTTCGTTTACGCTGTGTTTTTAGTTTTCACCTATTCTTCTGCGATCATTGCCGAGGCTGCGTATATAAGATGATTAATTTCTGTCAAGTTCATCGATCTCTTCATTTCGCCCCTTATTTCTCTTATTGGTTGGTTAGCGAGATTGATGGTTTTCTTTATTTCACAGTTCTTCCTTACTTTTGGAATTGTCGTCCTTTCCTCGAAAGACATTTCCTTTACATTCTCCCATTTATACGAGACGTTTTTTTGCCATCTCTTTTTCTCTCTCATATCTTCTTCTATTTGCTTGTGTACCTCAGAGAGATAATTACTACTGGTTTCTATTTGTTCCTCTGGATTGATGGCATTTAGTCCCTCGATTTTAACGTTTAATCTATTTTTGATGTTTTCTCTGATGCTTTCGAGTTCTACGTCAGGTATTCTTTTTTCCTGATGATGTCACACTTGATATTGGCTAGTTTGTTGGCATCGATGTTTAGTCCGTTTGAGGGATGTTTTTCGCACCAGATTTTATAGGCGGCTTTGGCCGTTGGTGTCGTTGTCGGATTTATCGTATCAGTGTAAATTACTATCATTATTTCAATATACTCTTCCCTAGACCATTTATTTATTGTTCTTCTTGTGGTATTTTATTTTAATGAACTGCGAGGACTGTCATCGGCGTGGATTTCCACTAGTTCTCGTTGGGTAGAGTTTGTTCCAGTTGCAGTCTTTTCGATCCCAGCAATAGCAAATGTAACTACGGTGCGCTCAGCATAGTTGCAGTATAGAGAACATTCGGGCTATGTGAGGGTGCCAGAGCAGGTGTCTGCAAAAGGGATTGGCTAGCCACCCCAGCAGGCAGGTGCTCGGAAATGAAGAACCGGCCATTATAGTAATAGTCAACCATGTGTAACCCGTCCCCACTTTCTCATCTTTAGGGAGACATGATTAAAATAATATTCGGTGGTGAGGCATGCCCCTTGCAGCTCAGTCGTGTCTGAAAAGTTCAATTTCATTGACACGTAAATTCTAAGTCAAACTGTAATAATTCCTGTTGCAGCATCCTAGTGAATGCCATTTATTTGTTGACGTTTGACCTCACATAGAGATATCTAGAGCCCCTGTTTAGAGTTATCTCCCTTAGCTTTTGCCCAGTCAAGTGTGTGGCCCAGAAAACGTGTATTCTAGATGACCCTTTAGCTTACATAAGCGTTCATTTCCTCTTTGACAAGTCTTAATTTTTATCTTGTTGTATGTATACCCAGCCTCCTCGCTACGCCCGATTGGGAATACCAGCTGCTGTAAGCTTAGATGCGGGTCAATGGATAATGGCTCGCAATCGTTAATCGGTGAGCCGAGTACCAATTCCAGTTGGGTTCGTTATATTTACTTTCAACAGAAATACTCTTGGGAAAGATTTGAATCCATATCTTCTCCCTCCTAGCTATGGGTTAATTAGTAGGACTTGTATCAGTAAAACCATTAATACATAAAGAAGTTGCGCACCAAATACTTAGATTCCGGCATTAAATAACCCATAGAGGTGTTGATATGCCGCTAAAAAAATCAACCAACCAAGCCAATCAAAATATTTAGATTTCAGCATTAAATAACCCATAGATGTGTTGATATGCCGCTAAACAAAATCAACCAACTAAGCCAATCAAATTATTTAGATTTCGGTATTAAATAACCCATAGATGTGTTGATATACCGCTAAACAAAATCAACCAACCAAGCCAATCAAAATATTTAGATTTCAGCATTAAATAACCCATAGAGGTGTTGATATACCGCTAAACAAATTCAACCAACCCAAAATCTTTAAATAATAATTCAATTTTTAAAATTTTTTTAACAATACACGTGCAGTCAGTTTACGTTGATAAAACTGGTTCTTGTTCGGTCACCGAAGTTAAACAAGTTAAAGTCGACCCGGGTCAGAATTTAAACGGGGAGACGCTTGTAAAAACCGGGTTCTTCATGCAACCTCCTACCATTCGAAGTATGTTCCATCATAGGTCGATAAGGAGGCAAAAGGACTTTAATCAATCATGATACGCCTTGTCGTTCGTCAGAAGACGTTTTCTCTTCCTATTTTCGAGGACATTTAATTTGTTTGTTTTTATTCTTTGCACATTTTCAAAATAATTGAAGACTTATGTTATATCTTTTTTTATTTCTATTCTATTCTTTGAAACAGATGTTGTAAAAAAAAGTCTGTCCATATCTATCTGTTCACATCTATGTTCGCAGACACAAACACACACACACATATGTTCAGATCTATCTATGTTCACATCCATCTTTCTATCTCGTCTGTTTCTATCTAGCTAGCTATCTAGTCTATTTATATCTATCTTATTTGCCACTCTCTTCGCACGTATCTATCTATGTCAGTCTATTCACATCTATCTATCTATGTTGGTGAAAACTTTGAAAGCCTAATTGTTGCTGATTGGGTGAACTTCGTACACTGTGGCCTTTATCTTTCTTTTCTTTCTTTCTTTTTTTCTTTAACACGTAAGTTCATTTTTCTTTCTTTCTCCAAACCATTATTCATATTTTCCCCCCTCTCTCTCTCTCTCACTCTCTCTCTCTCTCTTTCTCTCTCTTTTCTCCAATTTAATTTTCTGGATTTGTCAGGCATAAGTTATTTTTCTTAAATATCGCCCTGGCACTAACAGGATATTGCCATATATGGGCGTGATTTTTCCTACTGGAAGCTATTAGTAGAATTAAAACCATCGACAATACGAGTTGTACATTCGTCTCAAGAACAATGACCTGACTTGCCCTTTATTCCATTGTTCAGTTTGTGTACAATAAAGTTTTAAGTTAACACACGAGGATGAAAGAGAAAATGAAGAAATGCAGGCATTACGGAAGGAAGGAAGGAAGGAATGCTTTTTAATTGAAAAG
Organism: Acanthosepion esculentum; assembly: GCA_964036315.1. Classification (NCBI taxonomy): domain Eukaryota; kingdom Metazoa; phylum Mollusca; class Cephalopoda; order Sepiida; family Sepiidae; genus Acanthosepion; species Acanthosepion esculentum. Next base: position 93,827,630 of record OZ038493.1, on the reverse strand, counting down.
GACCATTCAAATTCTGAGAGGATGGGTAGACGGTAAAGCGGATCTGGGACGATAAAATAGAAAAGTCAAATTAAGCAATGTAGGCGAAAGTTAGTGAGTTAAAGAAGAAGAAGAAGAAGAAGAAGAAGAAGAAGAAGAAGAAGAAGAAGAAGAAGAAGAAGAAGAAGAAGAAGGGAGAGGGGGAGGGAGGAGGTGAAGAAGAAGAAGAAGGAGGAGAAGAAGAAGAAGAAGAAGGATGAGAAGGAGGAGCAGCAGCAGAAGAAGAAGAAGAAGAAGAAGAAGAAGAAGAAGAAGAAGAAGAAGAAGAAGAAGATGGAGGAGGAAGAGAAGAAGAAGAAAAAGAAAAAGAAGAAGAAGAAGGGAGAGGGGGAGGAGGGAGGAGGTGAAGAAGAAGAAGAAGAAGAAGAAGAAGGAGGAGAAGAAGAAGAGGAAGAAGGAGGAGGAGGTGAAGAAGAAGAAGAAGAAGAAGGATGAGAAGGAGGAGCAGCAGCAGCAGAAGAAGAAGAAGAAGAAGAAGAAGAAGAAGAAGAAGAAGAAGAAGAAGAAGAAGAAAAAGAAGAAGAAGAAGAAGAAGAAGAAGAAGAAAGGAACAAAATAAGAAAGAAACGAGAGAAGGAAGAAACGAAAGGTAAAGGAACGAGAGAAGAAAGGGACGATAGAAGAAAGAACAAAAGAAGAAATGAACGAAAGAAGAAAGGATTGAGAGAAGGAAAAACAAAAGAAGAGCGAGAAGAAAAGGACAAAAGAAAAAGAAATGAGAGAAGAAAAGAACGAAAGAAGAAAGGAAACAAAAAAAGAAAGGGACGAAAGAAAAGATCAAGAGAGAAGAATGGAACGAAAGAGGAAAAGAACAAAAGAAGAAAGGAGCGATAGATGAAAAGAACGAGTGAAGAAAGAAACGAGAAAAAGAAGAAACAAAGTAACGGAGGAAGAAAGACCCGTGTGCCATTCAAGGTAGAGGGTTAAAGAGTAAGTTGTACAACTTATGCAGATATGTGTGGAAGATAACGATTGACCCCAGATTTGACCAGGTTAAGATTGTAGTGATCGGGGAGTCGGTTCCACTATGTAGTGATTTGTGAGAAGAAACTGCTCTAGTGGAAGTTACATCTCACCAGAGGAATACGAATATAATGGGAGGTGGTTTGCGGCAGGTCCTAGCCTAAGTTTAGAACTGGTAGAATTATGGATTTTAGTTCATCAGAACCCTCTCCATTGAAATAGTGATAGAGCAGCGAGAGGCTTACGATGTCTCGTCTGTTAGAAAAGGGCTTGCAGAGTAAAAAAAAAAAAAGGGATACGTCACCTACTTAGACGCAGATAAGTTTTTTGACTCTCCCAAGACTGGACAATGAAGACAAGGAAGTCCCCACCCATATTTGGCAGTGGTACTCCATTTTCGGCCTGCTCTTGTAAGGATACAGGGTAGCAGGAAGAGTGACGTCCTTGCTGGAACGATAGAGGGAACCGACCATTTTTACAGCAACTTTAGCGATGGATGGTTTCTTCGAGTTCCGCTTGAGGTCTGGGTTGAGTTTAAGTCCTAATCGGCGCTCAAGGCATGGGGACTCCCTAAGCGAACATCCGATCATTACGATTGGTGTAAGTTCTGGATCCAATCGTCGATGGTGGAAGGTCACTAATTTGAGGCATTGAATGTCACCATTTAGTTTTCCCCCCCTCTGGTATGTTAGAGACCAGTCAGGTGAGATATCAGCTGCCAATCATATAAATAAAATGAAATTAGAATAGTGTAATTAGAATAATAGAAAATTTAATCAGAATAGAACGAGAAGGAAAGAAAAAGAGAAAAAAAATGTCGGAAGGTCAGGCGAAAGGAAAAAGTAAAAACTGAAATCGAGGCAGACTAAAGCAAGAAACGAAAGACCTTCCAAAAATAAATATGGCGGATGACATGTGTAAAGATGTGAAAAGCTTTAAAATGAAAAAAATAAGAAACTTAAAAAAAAATATTATAAAACTGAAATGAGAATAGTTAAATTAGAAGCTCCAGTCACTTCCAAATGTTTTAATTGCTCAAGAACAAATCCGGCCACATGAAGCGTTTATCCAATATTTGGCTATTATCGGTTAAAGCTTAATCTCAAATGAGATATCAAGTTTTTCAGGACAGGCACACAAATGCATCACATCGCCGCGGGCCACTATATGTCATCTTCTAACCGAATCAGGTCAGAATTATGGCAGAGAATGATTAATTCAGTGGCAATAATAAGATTGCCCATTTGGATTGAATAAATGATAATATTTCCTCTCGTCAATGGCTATAACAAAAATTATTTTATTATGAATACGGAGGGGGGAGGTCGTCTGAAAAGTTCATACACTAACCAGGATAACGTCCTGAGTAAGACGTTAAACTACATCCGCGTCCAAGGTAAGACGTTAAACTACATCCAGGCCTCCGATCAGGAGGTTTTGAGGAGCGTGGAACCACCTCTTTAATGATGGTGTTCCCAGGTTCACCCTGACCCGGGGTGGTAGCACCTGTTAGGGTCCCAGCTATGGGCAAATAGTTAACTATTACCAGCAATACAATTTTGAAGGAAATATATTAACAGAAACTTATTTTTGACAAAACAAAAAATTACCAGCAATAAAAAATGTTGTCGGCATTAAATAACCAAATAATATGTTTTATTCATACGAATCTATCCTAAAAATGTTGTCGGCATTAAATAACCCATTGAGGTTGATATGTCGTTAAACAAAAAAAAAACAATCTAAACCAAAGAATACATATTCTATTCATACGAATCTATCCTAAAAATGTTGTCGGCGTTAAATAACCCATTGAGGTTGATATGCCGTAAAATAAAATAAACCAAATCAATCTAAACCAAATAATACATATTCTATTCATACGAATCTATCCTAAAAATGTCGGTAATAAATAACCCATTGAGGTTGATATGCCGTTAAACAAAATAAACTGTTTTATATTAAATTACGTCTTCTTATTTTTTTCTTTTCTTTATTATCCTGTATGTAGCTAAGAAGTTACTATTATAAACTGTGACATACTGGAGTCCATTAAAATACAATCCATATCAATTTCTGTACCACAAAGGATAACTTGAAAGGTGCAGTTGTCCTGAAAGCTTACTTGGTTTCATCAATGAAAACTTTTTGAGCGAGAAACACACCGGAGAATATATAGAGCGAGACATAACGTTACGCGCACACACGCCTGCCTGTCCATATTGATTGGGTTTGAAAATACATACTCAATGCTTGAGAGATATGTAAGAAACTTTTATATTAACTTTGATGAATCAAGAATTCCATTCATCGTGATGATATAATCTCGACAAGTGGACAATTTATACTTTAGAGTCCCAAAAAGAAATCCCTTGTTCGCATAAAAGAAAATATAAAGATTTATCAGTAATAACTCATCAGACATTTTTAATGAAACATGTATAACAGAGGGATTGCTGCCCAAATACAGAACTATAAACACACGCGGGCGCACACACAGGTGTGTGTGTGTATGCATGTATGTGTATGTGTGCGTGTGTTTGTGTATAAAGTAAAGCAATAATGAGAGAGTAGTATAAGGAGACAAAAAAAATTATGAAAAGACGTACACGTTTACAAACACATATGTACAGGTGTACACACACACACATACACGCACACGTACGCACACAAAGAAGAAAAATCAACACCGATAAAAAAAAAAACGCATAATTTATTTTCTAACTTAATATAATAATAACGAAAACGAGAAAATTTACACATTTGCTGATATCTCCTGACGAGTGGAGCGAACAATTACATAAAGGGTCGTCTACCAAACTCTGGAGTAGAGGTGCTGAATATAATATCAGTGACAAGTCTCATATTCGTATTAATCCTACACGCACACACACACACACAGACACACACACACATACACACACACACACTGACACCCCCATATTATATATATATATATATACACACATACATATATTATTATTATTATTATCATTATTATTATTACTATTATTATTATTATTATTATTATTATTATTATTACTATTATTATTATTATTATTATTATTATTACTATTATTATTATTACTATTATTATTATTATCATTATTATTATTACTATTATTATTATTATTATTATTATTATCATTATTATTATTATTATTATTATTATTATTATTACTATTATTATTATTATTACTATTATTATTATTATTATTATCATTATTATTATTATTATTATTATTACTTTTATTATTATTATTATTATTACTATTATTATTATTATTATTATTATTACTATTATTATTATTATTATTATTATTATTATTACTATTATTATTATTATTATTATTATTATCATTATTATCATTATTATTATTATTATTATTATTATCATTATTATTATTATTATTATTATTATTATTATTATTATTATCATTATTATTATTATTATTATTATCATTATTATTATCATTATTATTATTATTATTATCATTATTATTATTATTATTACGTCAAATGTTGACATTTGTATTTGTAGATGCGAGTATCCAGTATAATAATGTCTGAATAATGTCTGAAATAATAAAAATATATATATATATATATATATATATATATATATATATATATATATATATATTAAAGATTATATTATATTATATTATATTTAATGTCTTAAAGAAAGACATTGGAATGACCAACACAAAAACAGAGAATGTCTCATATAGAGAAGATGTAACATTGAAAAGCATAAAGGAAAAAATTAATAATTTTTAATAATTATTTTTAATAATATGTGGAAATCTCCACTCTTTACCTGAAGACGGTCGTAAGACCAGAAACACGTGTTGTAAAACTATGTAAAACTATGAAAAATAAAGAATAATATTTTTTTTAAAAAAAACCCACATTACAACCAAAAAAGTTTGCGGTACCTCTCTTCTTTTTAATATACACACTTTTCTCTCGTTGGAACCATTATAACCTCTTCATTTCATTTTATATATATATATATATATATATATATATATATATATATATATATATATATATATATAAGGTGCGATTAATAAATTTTCATCTTATTTACGCAAAAATTATAACCTAGAAATTAAATCTCTTTACCATCGCCCTTTTCCCATTAGGTCCCTTAATCATGAAATACATGAGCGAGCTTGTCTCGGTGCTTTTAGGTCTCAGACCGGTACGATGTTTCTCACCCAAGGAAGAGTTCTGTTGCCTTGACTTGTGGCCAGACGCGACATGTCCACTAGGAGCAAGTATTTCCTTTCCTGGTTTGATTCATTAAGGGTGCTGTACGGAGAAGTTTTCTGGATTTTGGCCTTATCCGCCTGACAGTCAGTGATCCGAGTAACTCCGAAGGAGACTATTCTATCAGCAGATGTATAACATCGTTGCTACTGTTTATGCTATTCTGTGAATGGTTTCTGGACCGTGCAGTAGTCTCCGGTGGGGCCTCTCGATGCCGTGATGAAGGCTAATGCTACGGCTATATCTCTGGCGGAATCTCTCTAGGTTATCGATACATGCGACTTCTGTGGATGTGTCTGCCTCTCTCCTCTGGTTAGAGATTGGCGACTGAACTCTCTTTCGATCTTACACAAAACTGGCTGGTTACATTCAAACGCCTCAAAGACCAAGCTAGTTACATTCCATCATCGCCGATCTGACCCCGAGCTACTACCATTCAGAAAGAACGGAGGTCCTCACGGGAAAGCATCGTGCCTTGAAAGACTGTTGGGCTTCAAACTTACACCCGACCTCAAGTAGAACTCGTACATATAATCCGTTGCTAAGGATGTTCGTAAAATGGTCGGCACCCAGTACGGTTCCTGTTTCTATATTTACAAGAAACAGATCAGGCCAAAAATGAAGCACTGTTGTCATATTTGGGTGACAGCTGGTAAGACATGACTCTCCAGCCTTGATAGAGTTCAAAAGCTTCTCGGAGCCCTTGTGGGTGACGAGCTTTTATACACCCTTCAATCGTCTCAGCCACAGGTGGGGCTAGGCTCTCGCTGCTCTACCGCTATTTCCAGGGAAAGTGGAGGGACAAACTACATTCCCTGGTCCCGCCAAGGCAAATCTTCACAGCTAAAATACGTCATGCCACTTACATAGTATGAAAGACACACATTCCCCCCTCCGTATTCCATCGGTAAGAAGTCATTTCCACTTGAACAGCTTCTTCCTGCGAACCACTGCCCTGTTGACCCGACTCCCAAGAAGATGTCTCCCCGATCGCTACAATCTTAACCTGTTCAAGGCTAGGGTTAATCGTTATCCTCCACTCCTATACACACAAATGACTTCGAAACGTAACTCTCTGCCTTGAGTTCCCCCCTCTGGTCCTTGTAAATTGTGAATCTCGCTGTAAAAAATCCCTGACATCTCATTTTAATAGATATATTTACCGAAATTACACAAAAATATCTTGAAATACTAAAGAGTAAATTTATTCAATAAAATCGCCATTGGCTTCAACCACGGCCTCCAGACGACTTCGGAATCTCCTGCATCTATTCTGGACGGTCTCCTTGTTTTAGTTGGGGAATGCTGACATAATCCTTACTTTCAGTTCATCTTTAGTGTTAAAAGGATGTTGTTGCTCTCTCTCTCTCTCTCTCTCTCTCTCTCTCTCTCTCTCTCTCTATCTATCTATCTATCTATCTATCTCAACTGCACCCCACACGTAATAATCAAGTGGGTTGCAGTCTGGGTGTTTTAGGTGGACAGACTAATAGACCTATATATTCGGTTCAAAAACTTCATTGACAAGAGGTTATGTCGAAAGACACAAAATTGTTTAAGTGTTATGCTCGTCGTTTTTTTGTTTTTTGTTTTTTTGTTTTTTTTCTTGTTTAGGTTACGGAATTCCTGATTCATCTAGTAATTAATTACTACGGCTTTAATGTAGGCGCTATACATTCATGTTGACGATAATAGTTTTTACCAAACTTCCGTTTCTTTCTCATCAAGTAAACAAATCATCTCTTTGGACATTTTATTTGTTCTCCCAGGAAAGGAAGGAAGGCCGATCATTTTTTTTTTGGTCGTGGTGGTGGTGGTGGGGGGGATATAAAGGAAAAAAATAGGAAGCCTACGATGAAAAGGAAATTGGAAATCGATTTTCGATTGGTAAATATAAATTCTTAAATGATTATTAATGACTTTTTTTGTGTGTAGTCCACTTTCTCGAATATTCCGGTTGTTTACTTGTTCTGGTTTCCCTTCAGAATTCAGAGGCACGTCTGTAGATTTGACACACTTAAGCTAGCCCAGCCAGCAGTGAACACATACAGCCACAACGCACACACTCTCATATATTTTCTTTATTTTTAAAATCGGTATCACCCCAAGCAAGGCAGTAACGCCACTAAGACACACGAGGTTACTGGGTGTGGAAGAATTAAGTAAAAAAAAACATTAATAGTGGGCGGGGAGATGAAAGAGTCATCAGGAGGACAGTAGATGGCGATTGATATTGCATTTAAATATTTAAAGATTAAAGTTGGCTGCAAAGCATTAAGCCGGAAGAGACTTCCAGAAACGAGAAGTGCGAGAAACGAATCTGCGAGCATAGAAGTAACGGTTACATCTCATCAGGTCGACTGTAAATTGATGAGATCTCGACGTCAGTCTAATAGTGAGTTTGAATTCAGAAAGTCTAAATGCAATAGCGAAGAACTCATCCGTCCGAACGATTTTCATGAAAGTATTTATGGAAAGCCAGAAGTTGGTTGAAAAGTGACTGAAGCGGAGCCGCCAGATTAAATATTAATGGTTCTTCTTCTTAGATAGTTAGATAGATAGATAGATAGATAGATAGATAGATAGATAGATAGATAGATAGATAGATAGATAGATAGATAGATACGAACAGACTGAGATAGATAGATAGATACGAACAGACTGAGATAGATAGATAGATAGATAGATAGATACGAACAGACTGTGATAGATAGATAGATAGATAGATAGATAGATAGATAGATAGATATGAAGCGATTCAGATAGATAGATAGATAGATAGATAGATAGATAGATAGATAGATAGATACGAACAGACTGAGATAGATAGATAGAACGAACAGAATGAGATAGATAGATAGATAGATAGATAGATAGATAGATAGATACGAACAGACTGTGATAGATAGATAGATAGATAGATAGATAGATATGAAGCGATTAGATAGATAGATAGATAGATAGATAGATAGATACGAACAGACTGTGATAGATAGATAGATAGATAGATAGATAGATAGATAGATAGATAGATAGATATGAAGCGATTCAGATAGATAGATAGATAGATAGATAGATAGATAGATAGATAGATAGATACGAACAGACTGTGATATATAGATAGATAGATACGAACAGACTGAGATAGATAGATAGATAGATAGATAGATAGATAGATAGATAGATAGATATTAAGCGATTCAGATAGATAGATAGATAGATAGATAGATAGATATACACATATATATGTATGTTTTTTTCTTTATTGTTTTCTTTATTTTGATGATCATTATTTTGGAATTATAATGGAGATAATGCGATGACGATATTTTGCTGTCTGAAATGACTAGAAACTTCAATGTATGTTTGTTAAAACTGATCACTTGTCTAATGGTTTAGTAGCATCATAAAACATACCTGAGTGTATTTAAGTAAGTTCAAGGCGTTATATAATATCGACTACTCTTTTTTGAATTCAGTGCGAGAAAGCGCGATCGCTGGGGACTGAAAAACCCTCCAGAAGGGAACAAGACACACCCAACGTCGAAGCATTCTGCGGATAAAAAAAAGAGGATAAGTCTTTGACGCCTTTTTTCCTTTTTATTCCGCTGCAAAAGCGGTATAAAAGGAAAAGGTGGTTAATAGAAGTTCCATCGCAGACAGGTGAGGTAATCACACAGCTTCTCAAAGGAATTCCGTTAACTTATCATTATCAGGTCTATATTACTGCGACGAGGAGGAAATAAGTAAAAAGAAAAAAACGACTCGTTACAATTAATAATAATACTCATCCTATTATAACCCTCTCTCCGTTAGTTCGCATGGCCGTGACGTCCTGTCAATACTTCCTAAATAATGAACTATTCCGTTTTGATCACGTCGAATGAGCGGAAAAGACACGACTTGGTTTCACTGACAAAATTAAAGAAAGAAAGAGAAAAATAGGAGATCGAAGTGTTTAACATCTACTGCCAATACCTCATAAATAATGGACTATTATTTGATGCCATCGAAAGAGGGAGAAATACTCTACTTATTTTCAGTGAGGAACGAAATGAACAAAGAATTGAAGATAAAAGTATTTATCGGCTGTTTCAGTGAAACAGAAAATTTATCAATTTCTAGTATTTTATATTTTTACCTGCTTCTTAGAATGACGACCAGCATTCATATTTACAATTTTTATTGCCATATTTTGTTAAAGTTGTTAAGCTCAAATATTTAACGATGCGATATGGGAATTTCTACGGATAGTTTATTGTCGTAGAACTCGGCATGGGCTTATTCAGACATTAAGTTAAGAAGTAAGATTTATCAGAATATGAAAATAGGAAAACCGTAAAATTTTCTCGGATAAAACTAGTAACATTAATAACTGTAATGATTATAATTACAATAATAAGAAGAATGAAAGAAATTGTTCCAATACAAGGACCTGGAAATCGAGATTAACAGAATGTGGGGAATGAATTACCAATAGTAATTGGGGCTCGGGACCACGTGCGAAAAGGACTGAACAATTTTACTAACAGTATCCCAAGTAACATCAACATACAAGATGCCCAGAAGATCGCTTTACTAGGAACATCCCAAGAAGAAAAATGCTATCAATTAAATGTATGTATGTATGAATGTTGCGGCATTCACCCTGGATCGGTTAAGCCGGCTCCTTCCAAGGAATTCACCGCGTCCGGAATGAACGAAGGCCGACCAAGTACGGCGATCCGTCGCCAATGCTGAAACGAGCGACAGCCATTTCCGATTCGGCGAATTCTTGAAACGGAGTAACAAGGGAGTTTGAACTTCACACGCGGTCCCCACACCTCGCGTGCTATCCCAGTGGAGGGAGGAATATGCTCTTACTTACCGCAGAATTTCCACAGACGCAGAGGCAGGAGTAACCAAGAGGCCGCCGGTGCAGACACCGAATGGTTTTGAATTCAGAGTTGTCCTTCTCCTAGACCAGTTGCCATCCAAGGCTATAGAACCCAGTCTGTCCTGCTATTTACCCATAGTTGGAGGCAGAAGAAGAGGATTCACACCTTTCCCAAGGATATTAGCACGTAAGTGAATGTAATGGATTCGACTGGAATTCGAATTCGATTCCTCAATCCGAGCTGTTATCCATTACTCCACCGTGCCTCCTTATCAATTAAATGACAATTCTCTTATAGGATCTAAGGACCATAGTTAAACCCGGCTCTCCAGGATACAAAGCAAGAAACATAACATGCACAAATAATAATAATAATAATAATAATAATAATAATAATAATAATAATAATAATAATAATAATAATAATAATAATAATAATAATAATGTTTCAAAACATTTTAAGAATGGGACTATACAAGATTGGGTGTTATAACTTCTAAGGGTGCAAGAATAAAGCAAAGAGCTCTATTCTGTATCGAAAGAATTCCATGGATATACCAGAGAATTCTGGTTAAATCTTGAAAATACCACCGAAGTTGATACGACTACCTCAAAATCAGCAAGAAAACTGAAAACAAGAAACGGAAAAGCTAGCCCAAAAGCAAACAGAAGAAATCTGAGTCCAAAAACCTCTACATAGCCAGTTCCTTCTCCGAGGCAAAAATGCTGATGTAGATCAATTTGCAACCCCCCCCCCCCAGCAAAAAAAATTTAAGTACCTAAGGATAAGAGAGAACTGTTTATTCTTGATGCACAGGACCAGATCATGGTTTTCTTTTTAAAACCAATCAAATACAACGACCTGGAAATTTAAACAGAAAATATATATGATACTTAAAAACTAAAGCTGTTCCTTTCGTGGTTGGAGCTTTGAGTCTGATAAAGAAAGGAACTCAACAACAACATCTCTGTCGCACCATCTCTGAAGGAAATCAAAAAATAATTGTAACATCGATAGACTATCTCCGCCGGAGATCTTTTTTAATTTAATTTTAATTATTAATAGCTATCTTTTGTTTAATTAAGTGTAACACGACAACAATCAAATCATTCGCTTTCCCTAGGTCATAACGACCGAACAGAAATCAAATGCAGGTCAAAATATTAAAAAAGAAATAATAACCATAATAGTAACGACGATAATAACAACAAAATAATAATAGCAATATTAATAATGACACAAATAACAACAACAATAAAACAACAGTAATAACAACAATAATAATAATAACAACGATAAAAATGGTAATAACAACGACACAAATAATAGCAACAATAATAACAATATTAATAACTATAAGAGTAATAAATATAATAATAATAACAATATAATAGTGATGAAGACGAAATGATAATAAAATAATGATGATAATAATAATAATTATAATAACAATAATGATAACAACATTAATATTAATAAGACTAATAACGACATTAATATTAATAAGACTAATAACGACATTAATATTAATAAGACTAATAACAACATTAATATTAATAAGACTAATAACGACATTAATATTAATAAGACTAATAACGACATTAATATTAATAAGATTAATAACAACATTAATATTAATAAGATTAATAACAACATTAATATTAATAAGACTAATTACAACATTAATATTAATAAGATTAATAACAACATTAATATTAATAAGATTAATAACAACATTAATATTAATAAGACTAATAACAACATTAATATTAATAAGATTAATAACAACATTAATATTAATAAGACTAATAACAACATTAATATTAATAAGATTAATAACAACATTAATATTAATAAGACTAATTACAACATTAATATTAATAAGATTAATAACAACATTAATATTAATAAGATTAATAACAACATTAATATTAATAAGACTAATAACAACATTAATATTAATAAGATTAATAACAACATTAATATTAATAAGACTAATAACAACATTAATATTAATAAGATTAATAACAACATTAATATTAATAAGAATAATAACAACAATAATAATAATGTTAATAACGATCATTATAATAATAAGGATAATAATTTTAAGGATAATATTACAAATGATAATAATAATAAATAACAATAATAATAATAATAGCAATAATGATAAAATCAATAATGTTTATCATAATATTTTTATTATTACTGCATTTAAATAAGCAAAAGATGAAAGAAAGGAGGTGTGAAAAATTTATAATAGGATGTTACAATAAAAATGGCGTTAGTGGAATTGTGTTTTTTTTTACATCGGTCGCATCTATTAATGCGTCGATGTCTAAATATCATTTTAAGAATCTGTATCTATTCTTTCGAGTGTCGTGAGATTTTTTCCTTTTCCTCATGAAAGAGTATCGAAGTAAAGATGCATAAATGCGATTTTGCTGACATTATGCTTCACTGGGCCATTTCTTTGTGGAAGTCTCTAGAAATATTGGAATGAACAGGGCGCCCTTCGTTCGACAGATTTGCTTGCGGTGATCTGTACGTACAGGATTAACATAGTCATGGCTGTATGTCGTCACTCGACAATGAAGACTTCCGGTCCGCCTTGGAAGCTTATCCAGAAACAGACACTGGAGGCAGCCATAAAAACCGCAGTCAGAAGATATCAGACACATATCGGCGAAGTGACGAAAATGCCGAATTGATCGGCAATTCGCACGATTTGACTGTAAATTTGCTGTAAATTGCTTCTCCATGATTTATTTTAAACTGATTCTTCCTCTCAGATATGAGGATTTTCTTGATCATGTTCTCGGTGTTACTGAAACATGGTTTTGTATGTTAATCGGAGATGTGCCATTCGTGGGATCGAAAAGCATGGGCAATAATAGAAATGTTCACCACGAGAAATATTGTCCTGAACGCCCAGTGGGGGTTGTAATGTAGTGAATTATAGTATGGTCAGAATATCAGAGAACTTTTTTTTTTAATTATCATGATTCAGAAAAAGTTATACGCCAACGCCATTGAAAAGAAAACGTTTTGATCTCCTATGAGATAACTTCACAAATTACTAAAAAAAAAACAAAAAACAAAAAACAACATAGATGGAACAAAGAAAGGACGACCTATCCTTTGTCGATTACGACGTTTTGCAAACCATCGACGCGGATGCGAATAAACTGTCGAATAAATTGCGTTTAAGAAGAGTAAAGGATCAGTTTTCTTTTCCAACATGAAAACTGTCTGATATGTAAATATGTGATATTTATTTAAACGTATCATAAGTGGATTGTATATATTTATTGTACAATGAATAAATAGAAACCAGTAATTATACGTTCAAGTAGACAGGTATGAACATATTTAGATAGATAGATAGATAGATAGATAGATAGATAGATAGATAGATAGATAGATAGATAGATGAGAAGAGATTCAGATAGATAGATAGATAGATAGATAGATAGATAGATAGATAGATAGATAGATAAGAAGAGATTTAGATAGATAGATAGATAGATAGATAGATAGATAGATAGATAGATAGATAAGAAGAGATTTAGATAGATAGATATATAAGACTCGATTCAGATAGATAGATAAGACTCGATTCAGATAGATAGATAGATAGATAGATAGATAGATAGATAAGAAGAGATTCATATAGATAGATATACAGATAGATAGATAGATAGATAGATAAGAAGCGATTCAGATAGATAGATAGATAGATAGATAGATAGATAGATAGATAGATAATAAGAGATTTAGATAGATAGATAGATAGATAGATAGATAGATAGATAGATAGATAGATAGATAGATAAGAAGAGATTCAGATAGATAGATAGATAGATAGATAGATAGATAGATAGATAAGAAGAGATTCAGATAGATAGATAGATAGATAGATAGATAAGAAGAGATTCAGATAGATAGATAGATAGATAGATAGATAGATAGATAGATAGATAGATAGATAGATAGATAGATAGATAAGAAGAGATTCAGATAGATATTAACAGAATGAAACATATGATCATAGATAGATATACAGATGGAATTGCAACTGGATGTGTCTCTCCGTCTTCATTGTAGTTATTACGGTCACATCCCACACGGTTTTAGGACTGAAACGAAAAATCACGTCACTTCTCTATCCACATTCGGCCGCGCTTGTAAACGGAAATCATAACTGGAAAGTCATGATTACACGTGAGATTACGGACGAGACTCGTTCTGATATTTCCGTAATCATCAAGCCATGTTAGTTGACAGTGTCACAATTGTCAAGGGATTATTTCCGGAATTTCTACTTATGATCTGCGCCACGATCATTTCACTGGAGGTAAATGGATCGAATTTCTTAACAGAACCTTATAAATACATCTCGGGTTACGCCAAAGACATCGCCTGCTCGTCTTTCAATGAAAGGCATTGACGAAATTCATAAAATTCATCTCTATTGCCTTATCATGTAACGTGTTGTGTTTTGCTCTTATCTTTTTTTACGAGTGGTATGTTAACTCGGAAACTGATATTGAATGACGGAAGAGAACAATAAAAAAAGTGAGTAAATAAAATATATTGCTATGTTTATTTCTGTTAATGAAAATACATCAAAGAAATAAGAATAAAGTGCACTCGACAAAAATTATCTCTTCATGTTCATATAGAGGGCGAGAAAAGTGTTGTTCCGAGGACAATTTTCATAATCGTTGAAAACAGAAAAGTACTGTGTTGTAGTTACCATTGTAGTGAAAAGGAGCATTTTGTATTTGCTGAAGAGTGTCGTCCTGAAAAGGAGAATTTTGTAATCAGTGAAGAGAGTTGTCCTAAAAAGAAAAAAGTGTGAAATCGGTGAAGAGTGTTGTCCTGAAAAGGAGAATTTTCTAATCAGTGAAGAGAGTTGTCCTAAAAAGAACAAGTGTGAAATCGGTGAAGAGTGTTGTACTGAAAAGGAGAATTTTGTAATCAGTGAAGAGAGTTGTCCTAAAAAGAACAAGTGTGAAATCGGTGAAGAGTGTTGTCCAGAAAAGGAGAATTTTGTAATCAGTGAAGAGAGTTGTCCTAAAAAGAACAAGTGTGAAATCGGTGAAGAGCATTGTCCTGAAAAGGAGAATTTTGTAATCAGTGAAGACAGTTGTCCTAAAAAGAACAAGTGTGAAATCGGTGAAGAGTGTTGTCCTGAAAAGGAGAATTTTGTAATCAGTGAAGAGAGTTGTCCTAAAAAGAACAAGTGTGAAATCGGTGAAGAGTGTTGTCCTGAAAAGGAGAATTTTGTAATCAGTGAAGAGAGTTGTCCTAAAAAGAACAAGTGTGAAATCGGTGAAGTGCATTGTCCTGAAAAGGAGAATTTTGTAATCAGTGAAGAGATATGTCCTAAAAAGAACAAGTGTGAAATCGGTGAAGAGTGTTGTCCTGAAAAGGAGAATTTTGTAATCAGTGAAGAGAGTTGTCCTAAAAAGAACAAGTGTGAAATCGGTGAGGAGTGTTGTCCTGAAAAGGAGAATTTTGTAATCAGTGAAGAGAGATGCCCTAAAAGGAACAAGTGTGAAATCTGTGAAGTGTGTTGTCCTGAAAAGGAGAATTTTGTAATCAGTGAAGAGAGATGTCCTAAAAGGAACAAGTGTGAAATTGGTGAAGAGTGTTGTCCTGAAAAGGAGAATTTTGTAATCAGTGAAGAGAGTTGTCCTAAAAAGAACAAGTGTGAAATCGGTGAAGAGCGTTGTCCTGAAAAGGAGAATTTTGTAATCAGTGAAGAGAGATGTCCTAAAAAGAACAGGTGTGAAATCGGTGAAGAGTGTTGTCCTGAAAAGGAGAATTTTGTAATCAGTGAAGAGAGATGTCCTAAAAGGAACAAGTGTGAAATCGGTGAAGAGCATTGTCCTGAAAAGGAGAATTTTCTAATCAATGAAGACAGTTGTCCTAAAAAGAACAAGTGTGAAATCGGTGAAGAGTGTTGTCCTGAAAAGGAGAATTTTGTAATCAGTGAAGAGAGTTGTCCTAAAAAGAACAAGTGTGAAATCGGTGAAGAGTGTTGTCCTGAAAAGGAGAATTTTGTAATCAGTGAAGAGAGTTGTCCTAAAAAGAACAAGTGTGAAATCGGTGAAGTGCATTGTCCTGAAAAGGAGAATTTTGTAATCAGTGAAGAGAGATGTCCTAAAAAGAACAAGTGTGAAATCGGTGAAGAGTGTTGTCCTGAAAAGGAGAATTTTGTAATCAGTGAAGAGAGTTGTCCTAAAAAGAACAAGTGTGAAATCGGTGAGGAGTGTTGTCCTGAAAAGGAGAATTTTGTAATCAGTGAAGAGAGATGTCCTAAAAGGAACAAGTGTGAAATCTGTGAAGTGTGTTGTCCTGAAAAGGAGAATTTTGTAATCAGTGAAGAGAGATGTCCTAAAAGGAACAAGTGTGAAATCGGTGAAGAGTGTTGTCCTGAAAAGGAGAATTTTGTAATCAGTGAAGAGAGTTGTCCTAAAAAGAACAAGTGTGAAATCGGTGAAGAGCGTTGTCCTGAAAAGGAGAATTTTGTAATCAGTGAAGAGAGATGTCCTAAAAGGAACAAGTGTGAAATCGGTGAAGAGTGTTGTCCTGAAAAGGAGAATTTTGTAATCAGTGAAGAGAGTTGTCCTAAAAAGAACAAGTGTGAAATCGGTGAAGAGTGTTGTCCTGAAAAGGAGAATTTTGTAATCAGTGAAGAGAGTTGTCCTAAAAAGAACAAGTGTGAAATCGGTGAAGTGCATTGTCCTGAAAAGGAGAATTTTGTAATCAGTGAAGAGATATGTCCTAAAAAGAACAAGTGTGAAATCGGTGAAGAGTGTTGTCCTGAAAAGGAGAATTTTGTAATCAGTGAAGAGAGTTGTCCTAAAAAGAACAAGTGTGAAATCGGTGAGGAGTGTTGTCCTGAAAAGGAGAATTTTGTAATCAGTGAAGAGAGATGCCCTAAAAGGAACAAGTGTGAAATCTGTGAAGTGTGTTGTCCTGAAAAGGAGAATTTTGTAATCAGTGAAGAGAGATGTCCTAAAAGGAACAAGTGTGAAATTGGTGAAGAGTGTTGTCCTGAAAAGGAGAATTTTGTAATCAGTGAAGAGAGTTGTCCTAAAAAGAACAAGTGTGAAATCGGTGAAGAGCGTTGTCCTGAAAAGGAGAATTTTGTAATCAGTGAAGAGAGATGTCCTAAAAAGAACAGGTGTGAAATCGGTGAAGAGTGTTGTCCTGAAAAGGAGAATTTTGTAATCAGTGAAGAGAGATGTCCTAAAAGGAACAAGTGTGAAATCGGTGAAGAGCATTGTCCTGAAAAGGAGAATTTTCTAATCAATGAAGACAGTTGTCCTAAAAAGAACAAGTGTGAAATCGGTGAAGAGTGTTGTCCTGAAAAGGAGAATTTTGTAATCAGTGAAGAGAGTTGTCCTAAAAAGAACAAGTGTGAAATCGGTGAAGAGTGTTGTCCTGAAAAGGAGAATTTGGTAATCAGTGAAGAGAGTTGTCCTAAAAAGAACAAGTGTGAAATCGGTGAAGTGCATTGTCCTGAAAAGGAGAATTTTGTAATCAGTGAAGAGAGATGTCCTAAAAAGAACAAGTGTGAAATCGGTGAAGAGTGTTGTCCTGAAAAGGAGAATTTTGTAATCAGTGAAGAGAGTTGTCCTAAAAAGAACAAGTGTGAAATCGGTGAGGAGTGTTGTCCTGAAAAGGAGAATTTTGTAATCAGTGAAGAGAGATGTCCTAAAAGGAACAAGTGTGAAATCTGTGAAGTGTGTTGTCCTGAAAAGGAGAATTTTGTAATCAGTGAAGAGAGATGTCCTAAAAGGAACAAGTGTGAAATCGGTGAAGAGTGTTGTCCTGAAAAGGAGAATTTTGTAATCAGTGAAGAGAGTTGTCCTAAAAAGAACAAGTGTGAAATCGGTGAAGAGCGTTGTCCTGAAAAGGAGAATTTTGTAATCAGTGAAGAGAGATGTCCTAAAAGGAACAAGTGTGAAATCGGTGAAGAGTGTTGTCCTGAAAAGGAGAATTTTGTAATCAGTGAAGAGAGTTGTCCTAAAAAGAACAAGTGTGAAATCGGTGAAGAGTGTTGTCCTGAAAAGGAGAATTTTGTAATCAGTGAAGAGAGATGTCCTAAAAGGAACAAGTGTGAAATCGGTGAAGAGTGTTGTCCTGAAAAGGAGAATTTTGTAATCAGTGAAGAGAGATGTCCTAAAAAGAACAAGTGTGAAATCGGTGAAGAGTGTTGTCCTGAAAAGGAGAATTTTGTAATCAGTGAAGAGAGATGTCCTAAAAAGAACAAGTGTGAAATCGGTGAAGAGTGTTGTCCTGAAAAGGAGAATTTTGTAATCAGTGAAGAGAGATGTCCTAAAAAGAACAAGTGTGAAATCGGTGAAGAGTGTTGTCCTGAAAAGGAGAATTTTGTAATCAGTGAAGAGAGTTGTCCTAAAAAGAACAAGTGTGAAATCGGTGAAGTGTGTTGTCCTGAAAAGGAGAATTTTGTAATCAGTGGAGAGAGATGTCCTAAAAGGAACAAGTGTGAAATCTGTGAAGAGTGTTGTCCTGAAAAGGAGAATTTTGTAATCAGTGAAGAGAGATGTCCTAAAAGGAACAAGTGTGAAATCGGTGAAGAGTGTTGTCCTGGAAAGGAGAATTTTGTAATCAGTGAAGAGAGTTGTCCTAAAAAGAACAAGTGTGAAATCGGTGAAGAGCGTTGTCCTGAAAAGGAGAATTTTGTAATCAGTGAAGAGAGATGTCCTAAAAAGAACAAGTGTGAAATCGGTGAAGAGTGTTGGGCTGAAAAGGAGAATTTTGTAATCAGTGAAGAGAGATGTCCTAAAAGGAACAAGTGTGAAATCGGTGAAGAGTGTTGTCCTGAAAAGGAGAATTTTGTAATCAGTGAAGAGAGTTGTCCTAAAAAGAACAAGTGTGAAATCGGTGAAGAGTGTTGTCCTGAAAAGGAGAATTTTGTAATCAGTGAAGAGAGATGTCCTAAAAAGAACAAGTGTGAAATCGGTGAAGAGTGTTGTCCTGAAAAGGAGAATTTTGTAATCAGTGAAGAGAGTTGTCCTAAAAAGAACAAGTGTGAAATCGGTGAGGAGTGTTGTCCTGAAAAGGAGAATTTTGTAATCAGTGAAGAGAGATGTCCTAAAAGGAACAAGTGTGAAATCTGTGAAGTGTGTTGTCCTGAAAAGGAGAATTTTGTAATCAGTGAAGAGAGATGTCCTAAAAGGAACAAGTGTGAAATCGGTGAAGAGTGTTGTCCTGAAAAGGAGAATTTTGTAATCAGTGAAGAGAGTTGTCCTAAAAAGAACAAGTGTGAAATCGGTGAAGAGCGTTGTCCTGAAAAGGAGAATTTTGTAATCAGTGAAGAGAGATGTCCTAAAAAGAACAAGTGTGAAATCGGTGAAGAGCGTTGTCCTGAAAAGGAGAATTTTGTAATCAGTGAAGAGAGATGTCCTAAAAAGAACAAGTGTGAAATCGGTGTAGAGTGTTGTGCTGAAAAGGAGAATTTTGTAATCAGTGAAGAGAGATGTCCTAAAAGGAACAAGTGTGAAATCGGTGAAGAGTGTTGTCCTGAAAAGGAGAATTTTGTAATCAGTGAAGAGAGTTGTCCTAAAAAGAACAAGTGTGAAATCGGTGAAGAGTGTTGTCCTGAAAAGGAGAATTTTGTAATCAGTGAAGAGAGATGTCCTAAAAAGAACAAGTGTGAAATCGGTGAAGAGTGTTGTCCTGAAAAGGAGAATTTTGTAATCAGTGAAGAGAGATGTCCTAAAAAGAACAAGTGTGAAATCGGTGAAGAATGTTGTCCTGAAAAGGAGAATTTTCTAATCAGTGAAGAGAGTTGTCCTAAAAAGAACAAGTGTGAAATCGATGAAGAGTGTTGTCCTGAAAAGGAGAATTTTGTAATCAGTGAAGAGAGATGTCCTAAAAGGAACAAGTGTGAAATCGGTGAAGAGTGTTGTCCTGAAAAGGAGAATTTTGTAATCAGTGAAGAGAGATGTCCTAAAAAGAACAAGTGTGAAATCGGTGAAGAGTGTTGTCCTGAAAAGGAGAATTTTGTAATCAGTGAAGAGAGATGTCCTAAAAAGAACAAGTGTGAAATCGGTGAAGAGTGTTGTCCTGAAAAGGAGAATTTTGTAATCAGTGAAGAGAGATGTCCTAAAAGGAACAAGTGTGAAATCGGTGAAGAGTGTTGTCCTGAAAAGGAGAATTTTGTAATCAGTGAAGAGAGTTGTCCTAAAAGGAACAAGTGTGAAATCGGTGAAGAGTGTTGTCCTGAAAAGGAGAATTTTGTAATCAGTGAAGAGAGATGTCCTAAAAGGAACAAGTGTGAAATCGGTGAAGAGTGTTGTCCTGAAAAGGAGAATTTTGTAATCAGTGAAGAGAGTTGTCCTAAAAAGAACAAGTGTGAAATCGGTGAAGTGCATTGTCCTGAAAAGGAGAATTTTGTAATCAGTGAAGAGAGATGTCCTAAAAAGTACAAGTGTGAAATCGGTGAAGAGTGTTGTCCTGAAAAGGAGAATTTCGTAATCAGTGAAGAGAGTTGTCCTAAAAAGAACAAGTGTGAAATCGGTGAGGAGTGTTGTCCTGAAAAGGAGAATTTTGTAATCAGTGAAGAGAGATGTCCTAAAAGGAACAAGTGTGAAATCTGTGAAGTGTGTTGTCCTGAAAAGGAGAATTTTGTAATCAGTGAAGAGAGATGTCCTAAAAGGAACAAGTGTGAAATCGGTGAAGAGTGTTGTCCTGAAAAGGAGAATTTTGTAATCAGTGAAGAGAGTTGTCCTAAAAAGAACAAGTGTGAAATCGGTGAAGAGCGTTGTCCTGAAAAGGAGAATTTTGTAATCAGTGAAGAGAGATGTCCTAAAAAGAACAAGTGTGAAATCGGTGAAGAGTGTTGTCCTGAAAAGGAGAATTTTGTAATCAGTGAAGAGAGATGTCCTAAAAGGAACAAGTGTGAAATCGGTGAAGAGTGTTGTCCTGAAAAGGAGAATTTTGTAATCAGTGAAGAGAGATGTCCTAAAAAGAACAAGTGTGAAATCGGTGAAGAGTGTTGTCCTGAAAAGGAGAATTTTGTAATCAGTGAAGAGAGATGTCCTAAAAAGAACAAGTGTGAAATCGGTGAAGAGTGTTGTCCTGAAAAGGAGAATTTTGTAATCAGTGAAGAGAGTTGTCCTAAAAAGAACAAGTGTGAAATCGGTGAAGTGCATTGTCCTGAAAAGGAGAATTTTGTAATCAGTGAAGAGAGATGTCCTAAAAAGAACAAGTGTAAAATCGGTGAAGAGTGTTGTCCTGAAAAGGAGAATTTCGTAATCAGTGAAGAGAGTTGTCCTAAAAAGAACAAGTGTGAAATTGGTGAGGAGTGTTGTCCTGAAAAGGAGAATTTTGTAATCAGTGAAGAGAGATGTCCTAAAAGGAACAAGTGTGAAATCGGTGAAGAGTGTTGTCCTGAAAAGGAGAATTTTGTAATCAGTGAAGAGAGATGTCCTAAAAAGAACAAGTGTGAAATCGGTGAAGAATGTTGTCCTGAAAAGGAGAATTTTCTAATCAGTGAAGTGAGTTGTCCTAAAAAGAACAAGTGTGAAATCGATGAAGAGTGTTGTCCTGAAAAGGAGAATTTTGTAATCAGTGAAGAGAGATGTCCTAAAAGGAACAAGTGTGAAATCGGTGAAGAGTGTTGTCCTGAAAAGGAGAATTTTGTAATCAGTGAAGAGAGATGTCCTAAAAAGAACAAGTGTGAAATCGGTGAAGAGTGTTGTCCTGAAAAGGAGAATTTTGTAATCAGTGAAGAGAGATGTCCTAAAAAGAACAAGTGTGAAATCGGTGAAGAGTGTTGTCCTGAAAAGGAGAATTTTGTAATCAGTGAAGAGAGATGTCCTAAAAAGAACAAGTGTGAAATCGGTGAAGAGTGTTGTCCTGAAAAGGAGAATTTTGTAATCAGTGAAGAGAGTTGTCCTAAAAAGAACAAGTGTGAAATCGGTGTAGTGTGTTGTCCTGAAAAGGAGAATTTTGTAATCAGTGAAGAGAGATGTCCTAAAAGGAACAAGTGTGAAATCTGTGAAGAGTGTTGTCCTGAAAAGGAGAATTTTGTAATCAGTGAAGAGAGTTGTCCTAAAAAGAACAAGTGTGAAATCGGTGAAGAGTGTTGTCCTGAAAAGGAGAATTTTGTAATCAGTGAAGAGAGATGTCCTAAAAGGAACAAGTGTGAAATCGGTGAAGAGTGTTGTCCTGAAAAGGAGAATTTTGTAATCAGTGAAGAGAGTTGTCCTAAAAGGAACAAGTGTGAAATCGGTGAAGAGTGTTGTCCTGAAAAGGAGAATTTTGTAATCAGTGAAGAGAGATGTCCTAAAAGGAACAAGTGTGAAATCGGTGAAGAATGTTGTCCTGAAAAGGAGAATTTTGTAATCAGTGAAGAGAGTTGTCCTAAAAAGAACAAGTGTGAAATCGGTGAAGTGCATTGTCCTGAAAAGGAGAATTTTGTAATCAGTGAAGAGAGATGTCCTAAAAAGAACAAGTGTGAAATCGGTGAAGAGTGTTGTCCTGAAAAGGAGAATTTCGTAATCAGTGAAGAGAGTTGTCCTAAAAAGAACAAGTGTGAAATCGGTGAGGAGTGTTGTCCTGAAAAGGAGAATTTTGTAATCAGTGAAGAGAGATGTCCTAAAAGGAACAAGTGTGAAATCTGTGAAGTGTGTTGTCCTGAAAAGGAGAATTTTGTAATCAGTGAAGAGAGATGTCCTAAAAGGAACAAGTGTGAAATCGGTGAAGAGTGTTGTCCTGAAAAGGAGAATTTTGTAATCAGTGAAGAGAGTTGTCCTAAAAAGAACAAGTGTGAAATCGGTGAAGAGCGTTGTCCTGAAAAGGAGAATTTTGTAATCAGTGAAGAGAGATGTCCTAAAAAGAACAAGTGTGAAATCGGTGAAGAGTGTTGTCCTGAAAAGGAGAATTTTGTAATCAGTGAAGAGAGATGTCCTAAAAGGAACAAGTGTGAAATCGGTGAAGAGTGTTGTCCTGAAAAGGAGAATTTTGTAATCAGTGAAGAGAGATGTCCTAAAAAGAACAAGTGTGAAATCGGTGAAGAGTGTTGTCCTGAAAAGGAGAATTTTGTAATCAGTGAAGAGAGATGTCCTAAAAAGAACAAGTGTGAAATCGGTGAAGAGTGTTGTCCTGAAAAGGAGAATTTTGTAATCAGTGAAGAGAGATGTCCTAAAAAGAACAAGTGTGAAATCGGTGAAGAGTGTTGTCCTGAAAAGGAGAATTTTGTAATCAGTGAAGAGAGTTGTCCTAAAAAGAACAAGTGTGAAATCGGTGAAGTGCATTGTCCTGAAAAGGAGAATTTTGTAATCAGTGAAGAGAGATGTCCTAAAAAGAACAAGTGTAAAATCGGTGAAGAGTGTTGTCCTGAAAAGGAGAATTTCGTAATCAGTGAAGAGAGTTGTCCTAAAAAGAACAAGTGTGAAATTGGTGAGGAGTGTTGTCCTGAAAAGGAGAATTTTGTAATCAGTGAAGAGAGATGTCCTAAAAGGAACAAGTGTGAAATCTGTGAAGTGTGTTGTCCTGAA
The DNA here is from genome assembly GCA_964036315.1 of Acanthosepion esculentum. Taxonomy (NCBI): domain Eukaryota; kingdom Metazoa; phylum Mollusca; class Cephalopoda; order Sepiida; family Sepiidae; genus Acanthosepion; species Acanthosepion esculentum. Next base: position 93,803,926 of record OZ038493.1, on the reverse strand, counting down.
AAGGAGAATTTTGTAATCAGTGAAGAGAGATGTCCTAAAAGGAACAAGTGTGAAATCGGTGAAGAGTGTTGTCCTGAAAAGGAGAATTTTGTAATCAGTGAAGAGAGTTGTCCTAAAAAGAACAAGTGTGAAATCGGTGAAGAGCGTTGTCCTGAAAAGGAGAATTTTGTAATCAGTGAAGAGAGATGTCCTAAAAAGAACAAGTGTGAAATCGGTGAAGAGTGTTGTCCTGAAAAGGAGAATTTTGTAATCAGTGAAGAGAGATGTCCTAAAAAGAACAAGTGTGAAATCGGTGAAGAGTGTTGTCCTGAAAAGGAGAATTTTGTAATCAGTGAAGAGAGATGTCCTAAAAAGAACAAGTGTGAAATCGGTGAAGAGTGTTGTCCTGAAAAGGAGAATTTTGTAATCAGTGAAGAGAGTTGTCCTAAAAAGAACAAGTGTGAAATCGGTGAAGTGTGTTGTCCTGAAAAGGAGAATTTTGTAATCAGTGGAGAGAGATGTCCTAAAAGGAACAAGTGTGAAATCTGTGAAGAGTGTTGTCCTGAAGAGGAGAATTTTGTAATCAGTGAAGAGAGATGTCCTAAAAGGAACAAGTGTGAAATCGGTGAAGAGTGTTGTCCTGGAAAGGAGAATTTTGTAATCAGTGAAGAGAGTTGTCCTAAAAAGAACAAGTGTGAAATCGGTGAAGAGCGTTGTCCTGAAAAGGAGAATTTTGTAATCAGTGAAGAGAGATGTCCTAAAAAGAACAAGTGTGAAATCGGTGAAGAGTGTTGTGCTGAAAAGGAGAATTTTGTAATCAGTGAAGAGAGATGTCCTAAAAGGAACAAGTGTGAAATCGGTGAAGAGTGTTGTCCTGAAAAGGAGAATTTTGTAATCAGTGAAGAGAGTTGTCCTAAAAAGAACAAGTGTGAAATCGGTGAAGAGTGTTGTCCTGAAAAGGAGAATTTTGTAATCAGTGAAGAGAAATGTCCTAAAAAGAACAAGTGTGAAATCGGTGAAGAGTGTTGTCCTGAAAAGGAGAATTTTGTAATCAGTGAAGAGAGTTGTCCTAAAAAGAACAAGTGTGAAATCGGTGAGGAGTGTTGTCCTGAAAAGAAGAATTTTGTAATCAGTGAAGAGAGATGTCCTAAAAGGAACAAGTGTGAAATCTGTGAAGTGTGTTGTCCTGAAAAGGAGAATTTTGTAATCAGTGAAGAGAGATGTCCTAAAAGGAACAAGTGTGAAATCGGTGAAGAGTGTTGTCCTGAAAAGGAGAATTTTGTAATCAGTGAAGAGAGTTGTCCTAAAAAGAACAAGTGTGAAATCGGTGAAGAGCGTTGTCCTGAAAAGGAGAATTTTGTAATCAGTGAAGAGAGATGTCCTAAAAAGAACAAGTGTGAAATCGGTGAAGAGCGTTGTCCTGAAAAGGAGAATTTTGTAATCAGTGAAGAGAGATGTCCTAAAAAGAACAAGTGTGAAATCGGTGTAGAGTGTTGTGCTGAAAAGGAGAATTTTGTAATCAGTGAAGAGAGATGTCCTAAAAAGAATAAGTGTGAAATCGGTGAAGAGTGTTGTCCTGAAAAGGAGAATTTTGTAATCAGTGAAGAGAGATGTCCTAAAAAGAACAAGTGTGAAATCGGTGAAGAGTGTTGTCCTGAAAAGGAGAATTTTCTAATCAGTGAAGAGAGTTGTCCTAAAAAGAACAAGTGTGAAATCGATGAAGAGTGTTGTCCTGAAAAGGAGAATTTTGTAATCAGTGAAGAGAGATGTCCTAAAAGGAACAAGTGTGAAATCGGTGAAGAGTGTTGTCCTGAAAAGGAGAATTTTGTAATCAGTGAAGAGAGATGTCCTAAAAAGAACAAGTGTGAAATCGGTGAAGAGTGTTGTCCTGAAAAGGAGAATTTTGTAATCAGTGAAGAGAGATGTCCTAAAAAGAACAAGTGTGAAATCGGTGAAGAGTGTTGTCCTGAAAAGGAGAATTTTGTAATCAGTGAAGAGAGATGTCCTAAAAAGAACAAGTGTGAAATCGGTGAAGAGTGTTGTCCTGAAAAGGAGAATTTTGTAATCAGTGAAGAGAGTTGTCCTAAAAAGAACAAGTGTGAAATCGGAGTAGTGTGTTGTCCTGAAAAGGAGAATTTTGTAATCAGTGAAGAGAGATGTCCTAAAAGGAACAAGTGTGAAATCTGTGAAGAGTGTTGTCCTGAAAAGGAGAATTTTGTAATCAGTGAAGAGAGTTGTCCTAAAAAGAACAAGTGTGAAATCGGTGAAGAGTGTTGTCCTGAAAAGGAGAATTTTGTAATCAGTGAAGAGAGATGTCCTAAAAGGAACAAGTGTGAAATCGGTGAAGAGTGTTGTCCTGAAAAGGAGAATTTTGTAATCAGTGAAGAGAGTTGTCCTAAAAAGAACAAGTGTGAAATCGGTGAAGAGCGTTGTCCTGAAAAGGAGAATTTTGTAATCGGTGAAGAGAGATGTCCTAAAAAGAACAAGTGTGAAATCGGTGATGAGTGTTGTCCTGAAAAGGAGAATTTTGTAATCAGTAAAGAGAGATGTCCTGAAAAGAACAAGTGTGAAATCGGTGAAGAGTGTTGTCCTGAAAAGGAGAATTTTGTAATCAGTGAAGAGAGATGTCCTAAAAAGAACAAGTGTGAAATAGGTGAAGAGCATTGTCCTGAAAAGGAGAATTTTGTAATCAGTGAAGAGAGATGTCCTAAAAAGAACAAGTGTGTAATCGGTGAAGGGTGTTGTCCTGAAAAGGAGAATTTTGTAATCAGTGAAGAGAGATGTCCTAAAAAGAACAAGTGTGAAATCGGTGAAGAATGTTGTCCTGAATAGGAGAATTTTGTAATCAGTGAAGAGAGATATCCTAAAAAGAACAAGTGTGAAATCGGTGAAGAATGTTGTCCTGAAAAGGAGAATTTTGTAATCAGTGAAGAGAGATTTCCTAAAAAGAACAAGTGTGAAATCGGTGAAGAGCGTTGTCCTGAAAAGGAGAATTTTGTAATCAGTGAAGAGAGATGTCCTAAAAAGAACAAGTGTGAAATCGGTGAAGAGTGTTGTCCTGAAAAGGAGAATTTTGTAATCAGTGAAGAGAGATGTCCTAAAAAGAACAAGTGTGAAATAGGTGAAGAGTGTTGTCCTGAAAAGGAGAATTTTGTAATCAGTGAAGAGAGATGTCCTGAAAAAAACAAGTGTGAAATCGGTGAAGAGTGTTGTCCTGAAAAGGAGAATTTTGTAATCAGTGAAGAGAGATGTCCTAAAAAGAACAAGTGTGAAATCGGTGAAGAGCATTGTCCTGAAAAGGAGAATTTTGTAATCAGTGAAGAGAGTTGTCCTAAAAAGAACAAGTGTGAAATCGGTGAAGAGCGTTGTCCTGAAAAGGAGAATTTTGTAATCAGTGAAGAGAGATGTCCTAAAAAGAACAAGTGTGAAATCGGTGAAGAGTGTTGTCCTGAAAAGGAGAATTTTGTAATCAGTGAAGAGAGATGTCCTAAAAGGAACAAGTGTGAAATCGGTGAAGAGTGTTGTCCTGAAAAGGAGAATTTTGTAATCAGTGAAGAGAGTTGTCCTAAAAAGAACAAGTGTGAAATCGGTGAAGAGTGTTGTCCTGAAAAGGAGAATTTTGTAATCAGTGAAGAGAGATGTCCTAAAAGGAACAAGTGTGAAATCGGTGAAGAGTGTTGTCCTGAAAAGGAGAATTTTGTAATCAGTGAAGAGAGATGTCCTAAAAAGAATAAGTGTGAAATCGGTGAAGAGTGTTGTCCTGAAAAGGAGAATTTTGTAATCAGTGAAGAGAGATGTCCTAAAAAGAACAAGTGTGAAATCGGTGAAGAGTGTTGTCCTGAAAGGAGAATTTTCTAATCAGTGAAGAGAGTTGTCCTAAAAAGAACAAGTGTGAAATCGGTGAAGAGCGTTGTCCTGAAAAGGAGAATTTTGTAATCAGTGAAGAGAGATGTCCTAAAAAGAACAAGTGTGAAATCGGTGAAGAATGTTGTCCTGAAAAGGAGAATTTTGTAATCAGTGAAGAGAGATATCCTAAAAAGAACAAGTGTGAAATCGGTGAAGAATGTTGTCCTGAAAAGGAGAATTTTGTAATCAGTGAAGAGAGATGTCCTAAAAAGAACAAGTGTGAAATCGGTGAAGAGCATTGTCCTGAAAAGGAGAATTTTCTAATCAGTGAAGAGAGTTGTCCTAAAAAGAACAAGTGTGAAATCGGTGAAGAGTGTTGTCCTGAAAAGGAGAATTTTGTAATCAGTGAAGAGAGATGTCATAAAAAGAACAAGTGTGAAATCGGTGAAGAGCATTGTCCTGAAAAGGAGAATTTTCTAATCAGTGAAGAGAGTTGTCCTAAAAAGAACAAGTGTGAAATCGGTGAAGAGTGTTGTCCTGAAAAGGAGAATTTTGTAATCAGTGAAGTGAGATGTCCTAAAAGGAACAAGTGTGAAATCGGTGAAGAGTGTTGTCCTGAAATGGAGAATTTTGTAATCAGTGAAGAGAGTTGTCCTAAAAAGAACAAGTGTGAAATCGGTGAAGAGTGTTGTCCTGAAAAGGAGAATTTTGTAATCAGTGAAGAGAGATGTCCTAAAAGGAACAAGTGTGAAATCGGTGAAGAGTGTTGTCCTGAAAAGGAGAATTTTGTAATCAGTGAAGAGAGTTGTCCTAAAAAGAACAAGTGTGAAATCGGTGAAGAGCATTGTCCTGAAAAGATGAATTTTGTAATCAGTGAAGAGAGATGTCCTAAAAAGAACAAGTGTGAAATCGGTGAACAGTGTTGTCCTGAAAAGGAGAATTTTGTAATCAGTGAAGAGAGTTGTACTAAAAAGAACAAGTGTGAAATCGGTGAAGAGTGTTGTTTTGAAAAGAAGAATTTTGTAATCAGTGAAGAGACATGTCCTGAAATGAACAAGTGTGAAATCGGTGAAGAGTGTTGTCCTGAAAAGGAGAATTTTCTAATCAGTGAAGAGAGTTGTCCTAAAAAGAACAAATGTGAAATCGGTGAAGAGTGTTGTCCTGAAAAGGAGAATTTTGTAATCAGTGAAGAGAGTTCTCCTAAAAAGAACAAGTGTGAAATCGGTGAAAAGCATTGTCCTGAAAAGGAGAATTTTGTAATCAGTGAAGAGAGATGTCCTAAACAGAACAAGTGTGAAATCGGTGAAGAGTGTTGTCCTGAAAAGGAGAATTTTGTAATCAGTGAAGAGAGTTGTCCTAAAAAGAACAAGTGTGAAATCGGTGAAGAGTGTTGTCCTGAAAAGGAGAATTTTGTAATCAGTGAAGAGAGATGTCCTAAAAGGAACAAGTGTGAAATCGGTGAAGAGTGTTGTCCTGAAAAGGAGAATTTTCTAATCAGTGAAGAGAGTTGTCCTAAAAAGAACAAGTGTGAAATCGGTGAGGAGTGTTGTCCTGAAAAGGAGAATTTTGTAATCAGTGAAGAGAGTTGTCCTAAAAAGAACAAGTGTGAAATCGGTGAAGATTGTTGTCCTGAAAAGGAGAATTTTGTAATCAGTGAAGAGAGATGTCCTAAAAGGAACAAGTGTGAAATCGGTGAAGAGTGTTGTCCTGAAAAGGAGAATTTTGTAATCAGTGAAGAGAGTGGTCCTAAAAAGAACAAGTGTGAAACCGGTGAAGAGCGTTGTCCTGAAAAGGAGAATTTTGTAATCAGTGAAGAGAGATGTCCTAAAAGGAACAAGTGTGAAATCGGTGAAGAGCATTGTCCTGAAAAGGAGAATTTTCTAATCAGTGAAGAGAGATGTCCTAAAAAGAACAAGTGTGAATTCGGTGAAGGGTGTTGTCCTGAAAAGGAGAATTTTGTAATCAGTGAAGAGAGATGTCCTAAAAAGAACAAGTGTGAAATCGGTGAAGAGTGTTGTCCTGAAAAGGAGAATTTTGTAATCAGTGAAGAGAGATGTCCTAAAAAGAACAAGTGTGAAATCGGTGAAGAGTGTTGTCCTGAAAAGGAGAATTTTTTAATCGTTGAAGAGAGATGTCCGAAAAAGAACAAGTGTGAATTCGGTGAAGAGTGTTGTCATGAAAAGGAGAATTTTGTAATCAGTGAAGAGAGTTGTCCTAAAAAGAACAAGTGTGAAATCGGTGAAGAGTGTTGTCCTGAAAAGGAGAATTTTGTAATCAGTGAAGTGAGATGTCCTAAAAGGAACAAGTGTGAAATCGGTGAAGAGTGTTGTCCTGAAATGGAGAATTTTGTAATCAGTGAAGAGAGTTGTCCTAAAAAGAACAAGTGTGAAATCGGTGAAGAGTGTTGTCCTGAAAAGGAGAATTTTGTAATCAGTGAAGAGAGATGTCCTAAAAGGAACAAGTGTGAAATCGGTGAAGAGTGTTGTCCTGAAAAGGAGAATTTTGTAATCAGTGAAGAGAGTTGTCCTAAAAAGAACAAGTGTGAAATCGGTGAAGAGCATTGTCCTGAAAAGATGAATTTTGTAATCAGTGAAGAGAGATGTCCTAAAAAGAACAAGTGTGAAATCGGTGAACAGTGTTGTCCTGAAAAGGAGAATTTTGTAATCAGTGAAGAGAGTTGTACTAAAAAGAACAAGTGTGAAATCGGTGAAGAGTGTTGTTTTGAAAAGAAGAATTTTGTAATCAGTGAAGAGACATGTCCTGAAATGAACAAGTGTGAAATCGGTGAAGAGTGTTGTCTTGAAAAGGAGAATTTTCTAATCAGTGAAGAGAGTTGTCCTAAAAAGAACAAATGTGAAATCGGTGAAGAGTGTTGTCCTGAAAAGGAGAATTTTGTAATCAGTGAAGAGAGTTCTCCTAAAAAGAACAAGTGTGAAATCGGTGAAAAGCATTGTCCTGAAAAGGAGAATTTTGTAATCAGTGAAGAGAGATGTCCTAAACAGAACAAGTGTGAAATCGGTGAAGAGTGTTGTCCTGAAAAGGAGAATTTTTTAATCAGTGAAGAGAGTTGTCCTAAAAAGAACAAGTGTGAAATCGGTGAAGAGTGTTGTCCTGAAAAGGAGAATTTTGTAATCAGTGAAGAGAGATGTCCTAAAAGGAACAAGTGTGAAATCGGTGAAGAGTGTTGTCCTGAAAAGGAGAATTTTCTAATCAGTGAAGAGAGTTGTCCTAAAAAGAACAAGTGTGAAATCGGTGAGGAGTGTTGTCCTGAAAAGGAGAATTTTGTAATCAGTGAAGAGAGTTGTCCTAAAAAGAACAAGTGTGAAATCGGTGAAGATTGTTGTCCTGAAAAGGAGAATTTTGTAATCAGTGAAGAGAGATGTCCTAAAAGGAACAAGTGTGAAATCGGTGAAGAGTGTTGTCCTGAAAAGGAGAATTTTGTAATCAGTGAAGAGAGTGGTCCTAAAAAGAACAAGTGTGAAACCGGTGAAGAGCGTTGTCCTGAAAAGGAGAATTTTGTAATCAGTGAAGAGAGATGTCCTAAAAAGAACAAGTGTGAAATCGGTGAAGAGTGTTGTCCTGAAAAGGAGAATTTTGTAATCAGTGAAGAGAGATGTCCTAAAAAGAACAAGTGTGAAATCGGTGAAGAGTGTTGTCCTGAAAAGGAGAATTTTGTAATCAGTGAAGAGAGATGTCCTAAAAAGAACAAGTGTGAAATCGGTGAAGAGCATTGTCCTGAAAAGGAGAATTTTGTAATCAGTGAAGAGAGATGTCCTAAAAAGAACAAGTGTGAAATCGGTGAAGGGTTTTGTCCTGAAAAGGAGAATTTTGTAATCAGTGAAGAGAGATGTCCTAAAAAGAACAAGTGTGAAATCGGTGAAGAGTGTTGTCCTGAAAAGGAGAATTTTGTAATCAGTGAAGAGAGATGTCCTAAAAAGAACAAGTGTGAAATCGGTGAAGAGTGTTGTCCTGAAAAGGAGAATTTTGTAATCAGTGAAGAGAGATGTCCTAAAAGAAACAAGTGTGAAATCGGTGAAGAGTGTTGTCCTGAAAAGGAGAATTTTGTAATCAGTGAAGAGAGTTCTCCTAAAAAGAACAAATGTGAAATCGGTGAAGAGTGTTGTCCTGAAAAGGAGAATTTTGTAATCAGTGAAGAGAGTTGTCCTAAAAAGAACAAGTGTGAAATCGGTGAAAAGCATTGTCCTGAAAATGAGAATTTTGTAATCAGTGAAGAGAGATGTCCTAAACAGAACAAGTGTGAAATCGGTGAAGAGTGTTGTCCTGAAAAGGAGAATTTTGTAATCAGTGAAGAGAGATGTCCTAAAAGGAACAAGTGTGAAATCGGTGAAGAGTGTTGTCCTGAAAAGGAGAATTTTGTAATCAGTGAAGAGAGTTGTCCTAAAAAGAACAAGTGTGAAATCGGTGAAAAGCATTGTCCTGAAAAGGAGAATTTTGTAATCAGTGAAGAGAGTTGTCCTAAAAAGAACAAGTGTGAAATCGGTGAAGATTGTTGTCCTGAAAAGGAGAATTTTGTAATCAGTGAAGAGAGATGTCCTAAAAGGAACAAGTGTGAAATCGGTGAAGAGCATTGTCCTGAAAAGGAGAATTTTCTAATCAGTGAAGAGAGATGTCCTAAAAAGAACAAGTGTGAATTCGGTGAAGGGTGTTGTCCTGAAAAGGAGAATTTTGTAATCAGTGAAGAGAGATGTCCTAAAATGAACAAGTGTGAAATCGGTGAAGAGTGTTGTCCTGAAAAGGAGAATTTTGTAATCAGTGAAGAGAGATGTCCTAAAAAGAACAAGTGTGAAATCGGTGAAGAGTGTTGTCCTGAAAAGGAGAATTTTTTAATCATTGAAGAGAGATGTCCGAAAAAGAACAAGTGTGAATTCGGTGAAGAGTGTTGTCATGAAAAGGAGAATTTTGTAATCAGTGAAGAGAGTTGTCCTAAAAAGAACAAGTGTGAAATCGGTGAAGAGTGTTGTCCTGAAAAGGAGAATTTTGTAATCAGTGAAGTGAGATGTCCTAAAAGGAACAAGTGTGAAATCGGTGAAGAGTGTTGTCCTGAAATGGAGAATTTTGTAATCAGTGAAGAGAGTTGTCCTAAAAAGAACAAGTGTGAAATCGGTGAAGAGTGTTGTCCTGAAAAGGAGAATTTTGTAATCAGTGAAGAGAGATGTCCTAAAAGGAACAAGTGTGAAATCGGTGAAGAGTGTTGTCCTGAAAAGGAGAATTTTGTAATCAGTGAAGAGAGTTGTCCTAAAAAGAACAAGTGTGAAATCGGTGAAGAGCATTGTCCTGAAAAGATGAATTTTGTAATCAGTGAAGAGAGATGTCCTAAAAAGAACAAGTGTGAAATCGGTGAACAGTGTTGTCCTGAAAAGGAGAATTTTGTAATCAGTGAAGAGAGTTGTACTAAAAAGAACAAGTGTGAAATCGGTGAAGAGTGTTGTTTTGAAAAGAAGAATTTCGTAATCAGTGAAGAGACATGTCCTGAAATGAACAAGTGTGAAATCGGTGAAGAGTGTTGTCCTGAAAAGGAGAATTTTCTAATCAGTGAAGAGAGTTGTCCTAAAAAGAACAAATGTGAAATCGGTGAAGAGTGTTGTCCTGAAAAGGAGAATTTTGTAATCAGTGAAGAGAGTTCTCCTAAAAAGAACAAGTGTGAAATCGGTGAAAAGCATTGTCCTGAAAAGGAGAATTTTGTAATCAGTGAAGAGAGATGTCCTAAACAGAACAAGTGTGAAATCGGTGAAGAGTGTTGTCCTGAAAAGGAGAATTTTTTAATCAGTGAAGAGAGTTGTCCTAAAAAGAACAAGTGTGAAATCGGTGAAGAGTGTTGTCCTGAAAAGGAGAATTTTGTAATCAGTGAAGAGAGATGTCCTAAAAGGAACAAGTGTGAAATCGGTGAAGAGTGTTGTCCTGAAAAGGAGAATTTTCTAATCAGTGAAGAGAGTTGTCCTAAAAAGAACAAGTGTGAAATCGGTGAGGAGTGTTGTCCTGAAAAGGAGAATTTTGTAATCAGTGAAGAGAGTTGTCCTAAAAAGAACAAGTGTGAAATCGGTGAAGATTGTTGTCCTGAAAAGGAGAATTTTGTAATCAGTGAAGAGAGATGTCCTAAAAGGAACAAGTGTGAAATCGGTGAAGAGTGTTGTCCTGAAAATGAGAATTTTGTAATCAGTGAAGAGAGTGGTCCTAAAAAGAACAAGTGTGAAACCGGTGAAGAGCGTTGTCCTGAAAAGGAGAATTTTGTAATCAGTGAAGAGAGATGTCCTAAAAAGAACAAGTGTGAAATCGGTGAAGAGTGTTGTCCTGAAAAGGAGAATTTTGTAATCAGTGAAGAGAGATGTCCTAAAAAGAACAAGTGTGAAATCGGTGAAGAGTGTTGTCCTGAAAAGGAGAATTTTGTAATCAGTGAAGAGAGATGTCCTAAAAAGAACAAGTGTGAAATCGGTGAAGAGCATTGTCCTGAAAAGGAGAATTTTGTAATCAGTGAAGAGAGATGTCCTAAAAAGAACAAGTGTGAAATCGGTGAAGGGTTTTGTCCTGAAAAGGAGAATTTTGTAATCAGTGAAGAGAGATGTCCTAAAAAGAACAAGTGTGAAATCGGTGAAGAGTGTTGTCCTGAAAAGGAGAATTTTGTAATCAGTGAAGAGAGATGTCCTAAAAAGAACAAGTGTGAAATCGGTGAAGAGTGTTGTCCTGAAAAGGAGAATTTTGTAATCAGTGAAGAGAGATGTCCTAAAAGAAACAAGTGTGAAATCGGTGAAGAGTGTTGTCCTGAAAAGGAGAATTTTGTAATCAGTGAAGAGAGTTGTCCTAAAAAGAACAAATGTGAAATCGGTGAAGAGTGTTGTCCTGAAAAGGAGAATTTTGTAATCAGTGAAGAGAGTTGTCCTAAAAAGAACAAGTGTGAAATCGGTGAAAAGCATTGTCCTGAAAAGGAGAATTTTGTAATCAGTGAAGAGAGATGTCCTAAACAGAACAAGTGTGAAATCGGTGAAGAGTGTTGTCCTGAAAAGGAGAATTTTGTAATCAGTGAAGAGAGATGTCCTAAAAGGAACAAGTGTGAAATCGGTGAAGAGTGTTGTCCTGAAAAGGAGAATTTTGTAATCAGTGAAGAGAGTTGTCCTAAAAAGAACAAGTGTGAAATCGGTGAAAAGCATTGTCCTGAAAAGGAGAATTTTGTAATCAGTGAAGAGAGTTGTCCTAAAAAGAACAAGTGTGAAATCGGTGAAGATTGTTGTCCTGAAAAGGAGAATTTTGTAATCAGTGAAGAGAGATGTCCTAAAAGGAACAAGTGTGAAATCGGTGAAGAGTGTTGTCCTGAAAAGGAGAATTTTGTAATCAGTGAAGAGAGTGGTCCTAAAAAGAACAAGTGTGAAATCGGTGAAGAGCGTTGTCCTGAAAAGGAGAATTTTGTAATCAGTGAAGAGAGATGTCCTAAAAAGAACAAGTGTGAAATCGGTGAAGAGTGTTGTCCTGAAAAGGAGAATTTTGTAATCAGTGAAGAGAGATGTCCTAAAAAGAACAAGTGTGAAATCTTTGAAGAGTGTTGTCCTGAAAAGGAGAATTTTGTAATCAGTGAAGAGAGATGTCCTAAAAAGAACAAGTGTGAAATCGGTGAAGAGCATTGTCCTGAAAAGGAGAATTTTGTAATCAGTGAAGAGAGATGTCCTAAAAATAACAAGTGTGAAATCGGTGAAGGGTGTTGTCCTGAAAAGGAGAATTTTGTAATCAGTGAAGAGAGATGTCCTAAAAAGAACAAGTGTGAAATCGGTGAAGAGTGTTGTCCTGAAAAGGAGAATTTTGTAATCAGTGAAGAGAGATGTCCTAAAAAGAACAAGTGTGAAATCGGTGAAGAGTGTTGTCCTGAAAAGGAGAATTTTGTAATCAGTGAAGAGAGATGTCCTAAAAGGAACAAGTGTGAAATCGGTGAAGAGTGTTGTCCTGAAAAGGAGAATTTTGTAATCAGTGAAGAGAGTTGTCCTAAAAAGAACAAATGTGAAATCGGTGAAGAGTGTTGTCCTGAAAAGGAGAATTTTGTAATCAGTGAAGAGAGTTGTCCTAAAAAGAACAAGTGTGAAATCGGTGAAAAGCATTGTCCTGAAAAGGAGAATTTTGTAATCAGTGAAGAGAGATGTCCTAAACAGAACAAGTGTGAAATCGGTGAAGAGTGTTGTCCTGAAAAGGAAAATTTTGTAATCAGTGAAGAGAGTTGTCCTAAAAAGAACAAGTGTGAAATCGGTGAAGAGTGTTGTCCTGAAAAGGAGAATTTTGTAATCAGTGAAGAGAGATGTCCTAAAAGGAACAAGTGTGAAATCGGTGAAGAGTGTTGTCCTGAAAAGGAGAATTTTCTAATCAGTGAAGAGAGTTGTCCTAAAAAGAACAAGTGTGAAATCGGTGAAGAGTGTTGTCCTGAAAAGGAGAATTTTGTAATCAGTGAAGAGAGATGCCCTAAAAGGAACAAGTGTGAAATCGGTGAAGAGTGTTGTCCTGAAAAGGAGAATTTTGTAATCAGTGAAGAGAGATGCCCTAAAAGGAACAAGTGTGAAATCGGTGAAGAGTGTTGTCCTGAAAAGGAGAATTTTGTAATCAGTGAAGAGAGTTGTCCTAAAAAGAACAAGTGTGAAATCGGTGAAGAGTGTTGTCCTGAAAAGGAGAATTTTGTAATCAGTGAAGAGAGATGTCCTAAAAAGAACAAGTGTGAAATCGGTGAAGAGTGTTGTCCTGAAAAGGAGAATTTTGTAATCAGTGAAGAGAGATGTCCTAAAAAGAACAAGTGTGAAATCGGTGAAGAGCATTGTCCTGAAAAGGAGAATTTTGTAATCAGTGAAGAGAGATGTCCTAAAAAGAACAAGTGTGAAATCGGTGAAGGGTGTTTTCCTGAAAAGGAGAATTTTGTAATCAGTGAAGAGAGATGTCCTAAAAAGAACAAGTGTGAAATCGGTGAAGAGTGTTGTCCTGAAAAGGAGAATTTTGTAGTCAGTGAAGAGAGTTGTCCTAAAAAGAACAAGTGTGAAATCGGTGAAGAGTGTTGTCCTGAAAAGGAGAATTTTGTAATCAGTGAAGAGAGATGTCCTAAAAAGAACAAGTGTGAAATCGGTGAAGAGTGTTGTCCTGAAAAGGAGAATTTTTTAATCATTGAAGAGAGATGTCCGAAAAAGAACAAGTGTGAATTCGGTGAAGAGTGTTGTCCTGAAAAGGAGAATTTTGTAATCAGTGAAGAGAGATGTCCTAAAAAGAACAAGTGTGAAATCGGTGAAGAGTGTTGTCCTGAAAAGGAGAATTTTGTAATCAGTGAAGAGCGATGTCCTAAAAAGAACAAGTGTGAAATCGGTGAAGAGTGTTGTCCTGAAAAGGAGAATTTTGTAATCAGTGAAGAGAGATGTCCTAAAAAGAACAAGTGTGAAATCGGTGAAGAGCATTGTCCTGAAAAGGAGAATTTTGTAATCAGTGAAGAGAGATGTCCTAAAAAGAACAAGTGTGAAATCTGTGAAGGTTGTTGTCCTGAAAAGGAGAATTTTGTAATAAGTGAAGAGAGTTGTCCTAAAAAGTACAAGTGTGAAATCGGTGAAGAGTGCTGTCCTGAAAAGGAGAATTTTGTAATCATTGAAGAGAGATGTCCTAAAATGAACAAGTGTGAAATCGGTGAAGAGTGTTGTCCTGAAAAGGAGAATTTTGTAATCAGTTAAGAGAGTTGTCCTAAAAAGAACAAGTGTGAAATCGGTGAAGAGCATTGTCCTGAAAAGGAGAATTTTGTAATCAGTGAAGAGAGATGTCCTAAAAAGAACAAGTTTGAAATCTGTGAAGGGTGTTGTCCTGAAAAGGAGAATTTTGTAATCAGTGAAGAGAGATGTCCTAAAAAGAACAAGTGTGAAATCGGTGAAGAGTGTTGTCCTGAAAAGGAGAATTTTGTAATCAGTGAAGAGAGATGTCCTAAAAGGAACAAGTGTGAAATCGGTGAAGTGTGTTGTCCTGAAAAGGAGAATTTTGTAATCAGTGAAGAGAGATGTCCTAAAAAGAACAAGTGTGAAATCGGTGAAGAGTGTTGTCCTGAAAAGGAGAATTTTTTAATCATTGAAGAGAGATGTCCGAAAAAGAACAAGTGTGAATTCGGTGAAGAGTGTTGTCCTGAAAAGGAGAATTTTGTAATCAGTGAAGAGAGATGTCCTAAAAAGAACAAGTGTGAAATCGGTGAAGAGTGTTGTCCTGAAAAGGAGAATTTTGTAATCAGTGAAGAGAGTTGTCCTAAAAAGAACAAGTGTGAAATCGGTGAAGAGTGTTGTCCTGAAAAGGAGAATTTTGTAATCAGTGAAGAGAGATGTCCTAAATGGAACAAGTGTGAAATCGGTGAAGAGTGTTGTCCTGAAAAGGAGAATTTTGTAATAAGTGAAGAGAGTTGTCCTAAAAAGGACAAGTGTGAAATCGGTGAAGAGTGCTGTCCTGAAAAGGAGAATTTTGTAATCAGTGAAGAGAGATGTCCTAAAAGGAACAAGTGTGAAAACGGTGAAGAGTGTTGTCCTGAAAAGGAGAATTTTGTAATCAGTGAAGTGAGTTGTCCTAAAAAGAACAAGTGTGAAATCGGTGAAGTGCGTTGTCCTGAAAAGGAGAATTTTGTAATCAGTGAAGAGAGATGTCCTAAAAAGAACAAGTGTGAAATCGGTGAAGAGTGTTGTCCTGAAAAGGAGAATTTTGTAATCAGTTAAGAGAGTTGTCCTAAAAAGAACAAGTGTGAAATCGGTGAAGAGCATTGTCCTGAAAAGGAGAATTTGGTAATCAGTGAAGAGAGATATCCTAAAAAGAACAAGTGTGAAATCGGTGAAGAGTGTTGTCCTGAAAAGGAGAATTTTGTAGTCAGTGAAGAGAGTTGTCCTAAAAAGAACAAGTGTGAAATCGGTGAAGAGTGTTGTCCTGAAAAGGAGAATTTTGTAATCAGTGAAGCGAGATGTCCTAAAAAGAACAAGTGTGAAATCGGTGAAGAGTGTTGTCCTGAAAAGGAGAATTTTGTAATCAGTGAAGAGAGATGTCCTAAAAAGAACAAGTGTGAAATCGGTGAAGAGTGTTGTCCTGAAAAGGAGAATTTTGTAATCAGTGATGTGAGATGTCCTCAAAAGAACAAGTGTGAAATCGGTGAAGAGTGTTGTCCTGAAAAGGAGAATTTTGTAATCAGTGAAGAGAGATGTCCTAAAAAGAACAAGTGTGAAATCGGTGAAGAGTGTTGTCCTGAAAAGGAATATTTTGTAATCAGTGAAGAGAGATGTCCTAAAAAGAACAAGTGTGAAATCGGTGAAGAGTGTTGTCCTGAAAAGGAGATTTTTGTAATCAGTGAAGAGAGTTGTCCTAAAAAGAACAAGTGTGAAATCGGTGAAGAGTGTTGTCCTGAAAAGGAGAATTTTGTAATCAGTGAAGAGAGTTGTCCTAAAAAGAACAAGTGAGAAATCGGTGTAGATTGATGTCCTGAAAAGGAGAATTTTGTAATCAGTGAAGAGATTTGTCCTAAAAAGAACAAGTTTGTAATCAGTGACGAGCGTTGTCCTGAAAAGAAGAATTTTCTATTTGCTCAAGGGCGTTGTCCTTAAAACGAGATTTTTGCAATCGATGAAGAGCGTTGTCTTGAAAAGGACAATTTTGTAATCAGTGAAGAGAGATGTCCTAAAAAGAACAAGTTTGTAATCGGTGAAGAGCGTTGTCCTGAAAAGAAGAATTTTCTATTTGCTCAAGGGCGTTGTCCTTAAAACGAGATTTTTGTAATCGATGAAGAGCGTTGTCTTGAAAAGGACAATTCTGTAATCAGTGAAGAGAGTTGTCCTGAAAAGGACAATTTTCTTTATGCTCAAAAGCGTTTTCCTGAAAACGAGATTTTTGTAATCGATGAAGAGCGTTTTCCTGAATAGGGAATTTTTTAATCAGTGAAGAGAGATGTCCTGAAAAGAACAAGTTTGTAATCGATGAAGAGCGTTGTCCTGAAAAGGTGAATTTTCTATTTGCTCAAGCGCGTTGTCCTGAAAAGGAGATTTTCGTAATCTATGAAGAGCCTTGTCCTAAAAAGGACAATTTTGTAATCGATGTAGAGCGTTGTCCTGAAAATGAGGATTTTGTAATCAGTGAGATTTTTGTAATCGATGAAGAGATTTTCCTTGAAAAGGACAATTTTGTAATCAGTGAAGAGAGTTGTCCTGAAAAGGACAATTTTGTAATCGATGTAGAGCGTTGTCCTGAAAAGGAGAATTTTGTAATCAGTGAGATTTTTGTAATCGATGAAGAGCGTTGTCTTGAAAAGGACAATTTTGTAATCAGTGAAGAGAGTTGTCCTGAAAAGGACAATTTTGTAATCGATGAATCGTAGGCAGATTTTTTTCCCGCAGTAGGTTGCCATTTCTGCAGTAGACCAGTTGCCATCCAAATCTATAGAACACAGTCTGTCCTGCTATTTATCCATAGCTAGCAGGAGGAGAAGAGGATTCATGCCTTTGCCAAGGATATTAGAACATAAGTGAATGCAACGGAATCGGCTAGAATTAGATCTCGGCTACACTGATTCATTAATCAGGGCCGCTATCCATTACGCCACCGTGCCTACGGTTATAGAATTGTTATAACTTTCTTTGTATTGTGTATATAGATTTTCTTTTTGTATACTAATAAAAGAATGGATGAGTAATATTTTGATGTAATGCAATATGTTTTGCATGCATGTTTTGACATTGAAAACAAAAAAATAAAACACAAAATAAAAAAATTAAAAACAAATACATTAACAATATAACATACTTTAACTTTTATTACTGCTTGTGGAGTTCTAGGATGCAATCTACCTTGTAGTCTATCAGACTATTGAACCTCTGAAAGCAGGGGTATGGGCGGTGTGCCACATCACACTTTCTGCACATGAACTGGGTCTGGTGACGTTTCTTGTCTCTGTTTGAACACCAGAACCTAGGCGAGAAGGCCTGCCACATTTCACGTGCTTGGGTTTGATTACAAAGTGGTGTTCTGTTAACACCGGCCTTTCTGAGGATCTTCAGTCCTCCTACCACTCCTGCGAGAGACACCTGACTGGTAGCCTTCCAGCAGAGAATGTACGATGTACACTGTAAACTGATCAGCAACTGACCCAATGAGCTGACTTTGCTTCCCATATGACAATGGCATTGCAGAAGCAGATAAAAAATAACAGGAGCAACTCAGTCAGTTATGTGCAATGCGTGATACTTGCTTAGGCGATCATATATCTTTCGATACAGGACTGACGAGGCAGATTTTTTGCCCACAGTAGGTTGCCATTTCTGCAGTAGACCAGTTGCCATCCAAATCTACAGAACCCAGTCTGTCCTGCTATTTATCCATAGATGGCAGAAGGAAAAGAGGATTCATGCCTTTGCTAAGGATATTAGAAAATAAGTGAATACAACGGATTCGACTAGAATTAGAACTCGGATCCACCGATTTATTAATCAGGGCCGCTATCCATTACGCCACCGTGCCGACTGTTATAAGTTTGTTATAACTTTCTTTATATTGTGCATATAGATTTTCTTTTTGTATACTAATAAAAGAATAGATGAGTAATATTTTGATGTAATGAAGGTAGCGAGGAGTCTCGGATATGTTTATTAATGGAGAGGAGTTTAGTTTTGGAGGTGTTCAAATTAATAAACCAACTTTTGCCCCAGATAACAACAAACATGAGGTCGTTTTTCATATAGGCTGCCATTTTGACATTGTCGAACTTATCAGCCTTACTATCGAGACGGGAGAAATTGGTTGTGTCATCAGCGTAGATACCAAGTTGAGAGCTAATGACCTCGGGAAGGTCATTAATTAAATTTTTTTAAAAAAGTAGGACAGAAGATGGAGCCATGGGGAACACACATATTAGTACGAAAAGATCTAGACGGGAGCCCGTTCAGGATAATTTTCATTTCATAGAAAAGACTGGACCTGTTTAAAAACGTGACAGGAGACATCGTAAGTATTTAGCTTGTGGAGAAGACCTGTATGCCAAACCCTGTCAAAAACTTTCGAGTTGTCAAAAGTTACAGCCCAGGCTTTTCAGTCACTTTCTAACAGCCGTAAATTGTTTTCTTGTGCCTTTCCTATAAATATTTTCATGATAATTTTTCGAATGAACTCTTCGATATGGTATCTAGACTTTATGAATGCAAGAGTCGTGCTAGATTGACGCCAAGGTCTCATCTATTTACAACTGAACTAGTTAAATGTAACCATAAGTTCTATGCTAACAGAGTTTCTTTTCCCGAACTCCTTGCTTGTGGCACTATCTTCCAGCCCCATGCTTTCCAGTCAACTTTGATCTTCAAAACTTTCATCGAAAAATCATACAAAAATTCATCAAAAATTTCAACCCAAGCGAGACTTGTATTCAGTCGTAATTAACAAACTTGCTAACCATTGCGCTACGTCGAACTGACCAGAATCATTTTAGTATGATTGCTATCGCCAACGATGTATAACTCAAGTGATGTTTTAATTCACCGCTCAAATGGCGTAAATTATTAGTGTCATTGGGGCACCACATGTAGTGCATCCATAACAGCAGTGATGCGTCTTTGGCAAGATAAACTGACGAAGTCCACCCCTCTTCAGACTGGTTTTGAATTCAGAGTATTTCTCTCTACTAGACCGGTTACTACTTCACAACGAGATAGTCATACTATTTTTACAATAATGTTCACGCAATTCACGACCCAAATACCTATTAAGGTTACTGTGTGGTTTTGTATTTAACCCATAGCCGGGGGGTGAAGAAATGGATTGATACCTTCCCTAAGTGTATTTGTGCAGAAGTTAAAATAATGAACTCGGCCGGAGTTCAAACATTTCTGTTGCTTTCACAGCTTCGATCTCAAAGTCGTCGTTCTTTTAGACAGGCTGCTAGCCAAGGCTCGTAAGCCCTATCTACCCTACTATTTACCGATCTTCGGAGCAAGAAGAGATGGATTCTTGCTTTTTATAAGAGCATTTATGCGTTAGTGAATGTAACAGTCTAGGCGAGGTGTTTAAATTGGTTCGCCAATTCAATTTTCTGCACGGATAACTGGGACACTAGACTCACATGTGCCCATTCAGTAACCGTATACCACGAGTGGCTCTTGAGACTTGTATTGTTTTGCTATATAATAAAAGATAACGGTGGTCTAGATTGACAAAAGCAAAATAAGCAAGTTTTTAGAATGACTTTCTTAAGCAATGAAAAACCGTTTAGACATTCCGAAAATGAAAGACTTTCTTAAAAACAAATCTATCGTGTCCATTTAATCAACAAAGTTAGCTCCGTTTAAGTTCGAGTAATTCGGTTAATTCTTAATCTTTTTCTATCCATTGCCGCGAAATAAGTCTTTAACGAGATTTAATAATCAGATTTTTACTTTAAAATCTGCCAAGATATACTGATTAGACTGGTTGGCTTCCGGCCATCATCAGGTGATCTGAATATGATTTAGAAGAGAAAACAAGACGAGGAATTTCTATAGAAGTGGAAATGGCAAAGTGCTTTGAATGTTGTCATGTCAGGCATTTTTATACAGAGAAATGAGCTTTTGTTTTGTTCAGGAAATTATACTTATTTAATCGGTATAAATTGCGTACTTCTTTAATTGGTATAGAATACATCATTTTGAATCAGTGGAAATGGTCCTTATTTAATCAGTGTAAACGACACAGGAAAAGGCGAAGGAACGATAAATGTAAAAAGTTAAAAAAAAAAGTTTATTTTTAATCGATTGTTACATGGCGGAAAGAATTTTTAGATTTATTGCACAGAGAATCTGTAAATAGAAATAAAGAGTGAAAAGGGGTAAAGAAAGAAAGAAAGAAAGAAAGAAAGAAAGAAAGAAAGAAAAAAAGATTTTAAAAAAAGAAAAATGGCAACCGAATTGCACAAGGTAAGATAAAAATCAGTAAGGGTCTCTCTCTCTCTCTTTCTCTCTCTCTCTCTCACTCTTTCTCTCTCTCTGTCTCTTTCTATCTCTCTTTCTCTCTCTGTCTCTCTCTTTCTCTCTCTCTCTCTGTATATATATAATTTCTATATAAAAATATATATTTATTATATAATATATATTAAAATATATATAATTTTTTATATATATATATATATATATATATATATATATATATATATATATATATATATCAAATATGTGATACAGTTCAATTTATATTACATGAATCATTCATACAAAAAGTAGATCAGTAAAGTTAATGATATAAATGGCGAAAAACATCTTCGCAAACAAATTTATTAAAGTTGCATTACCCTACGAACCACTCGATGAATGTTATGATCCTTGTTTTTAATAACTACAAGTTGTATAAGGTCTTTTTTTATATGGCTAGTACTTTCGGCTGTACATTCAGCCATGCTCAGGCATGGAAATTATTTATTTTTTTTAGTAGATCCAGGTAATAGCGGACACGAAAAATTAAATGCGAATCGAAATATGTTTTTGTTAGAAATGTGTTATTGTTAACGGATACAAACTTATGGAGCGTGCAGTGGCAACGCTAAGGTTGATTTTTTTTTTAAATTTAAGAGAGTACGTTATTTTTACTAATATGGTAATTTGAGAATTTTTTTTTTTTGTCTGAGTTTTTTCAGTCAATGTGGTATGAACTAAATTGTTCAATAAACAGAGTAATGTAATAATAAATAATAAATAATATATAATAATAATAATAACAACTATCTATATATATATATATATATATTTAATATATTATATTATATTATATATATATATATATATATATATATATATATATATATATATATATATATATATATATATATATATATATATATATATATATATATATATATATATATATGCCGATGGCAACTTGGTACATATGAAATAATGAGTACAGATGATCCATTCGGTTATAATATACAAATATTCATCTCTTCAGACCGAATTTTTTTTTTAAGAAATGGACTCAATTTATCCAGAAAAAAGAAAGAAAAAAATTATATATATATATATATATATATATATATATATATATATATATATATATATATATATATATATATATATATATATATATATGCGCATCTTTAAAAGGTGGAAAGAGGATATTATATTTTAAAAGTTGCGGAAGTGGATATTGTAGTCAACATTTGGAGATTATTCTAGTTTTAAGAATTGAAGAAAAATGTGTAAAAAAAGTTTCAAACAGAGTGAATAAAAATGGAGACTTATAATGAATTAAAAAATGAGAAATATATTTAAGAAATCTTCTAAACTGAATGATTTTTTTTTTATTTTAAAATCCGATAAAAACAGGGAATAAAACGCAAGAACAATATCTTAACAAGAGAGTTATGTGGTGTAAAAGAAGCAGAAAAAGGAAAATATCTGAAAGCAAAAGGCCAGTTTAGAAATAGGAAGAAATCAGGATGAAATCGAAAAAAGTTTCCAGAAGAATAACGGCAAATGTATTTTCAGTGAAGGCTTTATTTGGATTTGGTTTTGACAGATAATCCCTACCCCGCTTTCCATTCCTGTCTGATTTACCAAATTACTTCTTTTTTTTACTCAGTTTCGCCCCAAGCAAGACAGTGAAGCCACTAAAACGCGAAGGATTAAATGTCTGGGAGGAATTAGGAACAGAAACATTTAAAAAAATGAGCGGGAAGATAAAAGAGTTATGAGAAGGACAGTTTATAGGAATTAACACTGGATTTAAATGTTTTGAGAAAGCATGGAATTGAGAGTTCTATAAACGAGAAGTGCAAGAAAAGAACCTGTTAGCATAGAACTTATGGCTACATCTTGCCAGCTCAACAATAAATTGATGAGATTTCGACGCCAGTCTAGTGCTGCGCTTAAATTCAAAAACTCTAGGTACCATAACGAAAAGCTCAATCGAACAATTACCATGAACATATTTATAGAAAAGACACAGGGAGACAACCCAACGCCGGTAGGAAAGTAACTGAAGCCGACCAACAAGATTAGGACTGGTAATATTTCTGATTCTTCTTTGGATTTTGTCAAGGACCACAAGGTAAATAAAGGGGGCACCGGACCATAAGTGGCAGCAGAGAAGATAGATAGATAGATAGATAGATAGATAGATAGATAGATAGATAGATAGATAGATAGATAGATAGATATGAGCAGAGAGATAAATATGAACAGTCAGATAGATAGATGGATAGATAGATAGATAGATAGATAGATAGATAGATAGATAGATAGATAGATAGATAGATAGATATGAACAGACTGAGATAGATGTGAAAATACTGAGATAGATAATGAACAAACTGAAATAGATACGAATAGGTCGAGATTCGATAGATAGATAGATAGATAGATAGATAGATAGATAGATAGATAAATAGATAGATAGATAGATAGATAGATAGATAGATAGATAGATAGATATGAGCAGGCAGATAAATATGAACAGCCAGATAGATAGATAGATAGATAGATAGATAGATAGATAGATAGATAGATAGATAGATAGATAGATATAACTTTGGTTCCCTGTACCTTGCTTTTTTTTTATAGATATGTATGATAGATTATGGAGATAAATCGTCTCGCACGGCACAGTGAACTGACATTCTTAGCCGCTGACCAAGTCTTTCGACATCAGCTGAGAACGTCATCCCGAGAAGGCGCAATGAGTCCCTTTCATGGCGGTTAGCATCAGCCATGCTGATAAAAGGCAAAGAGTTTCATTTTAGATTATTAATTTAGTGTGGTTTAGTGAAAGGCGTTAATATTAACAAACCATCTTTTGCCCCAGTAAACATAA
Source organism: Acanthosepion esculentum (assembly GCA_964036315.1). Classification (NCBI taxonomy): domain Eukaryota; kingdom Metazoa; phylum Mollusca; class Cephalopoda; order Sepiida; family Sepiidae; genus Acanthosepion; species Acanthosepion esculentum. Next base: position 93,781,309 of record OZ038493.1, on the reverse strand, counting down.
AGTTATTTTGCATATCAGCTGCTGCCATTTTGACATTGTCGGACTTCTAAACCTTACTATCGAGACAGGAGAAAATAGTTGTGTCTTCAGTGTAGATACCAATTTGAGAGCTGATGCCATCGGGAAGGTAAGTAATGAAAATTGAAGTAGGACCAAGGATGGAGCCCTGGGGGACAACCACATTAGTACAAAAAGATCTAGTCGAGTGGCCGTTCAGGATAATTTTCATTTCACGATTTGATAGGAAAAATTGGACCGGTCCAAAAACGTGTCAGGCGACATCGTAACTATTCAGCTTGTGGAGAAGACCTGTATGCTAAACCCTGTTAAATGTTTTCGAGATGTTCAAATCCCAGGCTTCACCATTTTTATCTAGAACATGATAGACTCTTTTCACAATTATCAACAGGACATCAGCAGTTGACCTGGAGAAACGAAGCTATAATTGACAATATTGCGTAATTACATAGAAATTACAAACATGCCGAACGAGGAACATGAATTCAAATCAGACTAATTTATTTCTTTGCTGATTTTGTCCAATCTGTCTCAATAATATCGAGTTTACAACATTATAAACACAAAAAAATCGCAGTCACATTCCGAGATAGGCACAGAGATATGAACATATTGAGATAGATAGATAGATAGATAGATAGATAGATAGATAGATAGATAGATAGATAGATATAAACAGACTAGGTTTGATCGATCGATCAGTAGATAGATAATGAACAGTTTCAGATAGATAGATAGATAGATAGATAGATAGATAGATAGATAGATAGATAGATAGATAGATAGATAGATATGAAGATACTGTGATAGATTGATCAATAGATAGATAAGGAACACTTTCAGATAGATAGATAGATAGATAGATAGATAGATAGATAGATAGATAGATAGACTAGGATAGATCGATCGATCGATCAATCGATAGATAGATAATGAAGTTTCAGAAATATACATAGATAGATAGATATGGATAGACTAGGATAGATCGATCGATCGATCGATATAGATAATGAACAGTTTCAGATAGATAGACGGATATAAACAGACTAGTTTTGATCGATCGATTGATAGATAGATAGATATGAACAGACTAGGTTTGATCGATCGATCGATTGATAGATAATGAACAGTGTCAGATAGATAGATAGATAGATAGATAGCATAGCTTCCTCTAAATAAGTTCATAAGGTTTCCAACACTCTCATTAAAAGTTTTCTACTCATCTCAAGTATTGAATCTTCCATGTAAACAATTTTTTTAATAAAATATTGCAGTCTTTTTTTTAACAGGATTTAGATTCTTTCAAATGACTTATAAAAAAAAGAAACAAAATTCCAAAGGAAAATCTTCCGTCCTTTTCTGCGAAGGCATCCGGTCGATGATATTAGTTATTCAAGGGAGATAAATGGTCTAGACTTTACTTGGATATGAGTCGTCGTGCTGATGATCGTCAAAATCGTTTATTCCTTCGAAGGTTCACAGTATTTCTTGAATATTTATTGCTGCAGATGAAGCTACATAAAGTGGAAGCAGATTCCAACTACTCTTGCTAACCTCACAACTGGTATGACCTAAAGAGACTGACGATTAATCCACGAATCTCAAATTCGTTTACTCATTCATGCCTACAATATGTCAATTATTATCGGCTGGAACCATTATCATTATTATTTTTTATTATCATTTCCTTGAGTTTATGGTGTATACACATTTCATTCCGGGTCCCAACCAGAGACCTAAGTTTAGAAAACTTCCAGTGATACTTTTTTTATGAAAATAAGAAAACCTTAAATAAGACATATTTTATATATATATATATATATATATATATATATATATATATATATATATATATATATATATATATATATATATAAAGCTCTTCGTAATGTGTGAGCCGTACTTGTGTGTAAAAATCTTTTGTATTTCTCTAAAGTATGGGCTACGAGTAACCCCTTCAGTGTGTCCATCTTGCCCTTTTCCAATCAAATCCGAGGGCTCCAATCAAACTGGAATTATTGATGTCCTCATGTGCCACCTTTCTGAAATTTCCATTTCAAGATACTTGTATTTGATAATTTTCAAAGATACATTACAATCTACAGGTACGACTATTTCAACAAGAAAGCACGTTCCGTTTTTGCCGTCTTTGATCACGATGACTGGGCGATCAGCTTTGGTTGTTCCGTCTGTGTGTATTGTAAAACTCTGTAAAATTGTTACAGGTCCAATCTCCGTAACCTGGCCTCTGTGATGTTCATATCAGCTTCTTGCAGTTTTCTTCCCGTAAATGTTTTATATCCAGTCGGTGCTAACACTGTGAAAGCTGATATACGATTGTCAATTATTTCTGGATATTTATCATCGAATCTGCATTTGAGGTCAACACAATTTTCCGAATGTGTGCTTGGTAATTTCTAGTTAGCAACCATTGGTCCTGTGCAGCAAGACTAAAACCTTAGATTTCAGCTTTGAACCCTCCACTAGGTAACCACTGATGGATACGGGGTTTGTCGACATCAGGTTGTATGGTAGAATATTGACCATGAAGAGGTTTATCTTGCTATTTTGCTTCTGTCCAAATCCGTGAATTTCTTTTGCTCATGCTAAGTCTCGAAAAACACTAAATAAAATTCACTATTTTTTATTGATAATGTTGTATTCTTCAAAATGTTAACAACAAAAATCTCCAGTTGATGTTCAAAATTGACGCAAAATATTGATTTATTTAAGATGGAATGATCTATTATGACATGTCCCTAATTATTTAAGATGGAATGATCTATTATGACATGTCTCTAATTATTTAAGATGGAATGATCTATTATGACATGTCTCTAATTATTTAAGATGGAATGATCTATTATGACATGTCTCTAATTATTTAAGATAGAATGATTTATTATGACATGTCTCTATTTAAGATGGAATGATCTATTATGACATGTCTCTAATTATTTAAGATGGAATGCTCTATTATGACATGTCTCTAATTATTTAAGATGGAATGATCTATTATGACATGTCTCTATTTAAGATGGAATGATCTATTATGACATGTCTCTAATTATTTAAGATGGAATGATCTATTATGACATGTCTCTAATTATTTAAGATGGAATGATCTATTATGACATGTCTCGATTTAAGATGGAATGATCTATTATGACATGTCTCTAATTATTTAAGATGGAATGTTCTATTATGACTAATTTATTTAATTCATGTATTTAGATACATAAGATTTATTTTCAATTTTTCTTGTTGAATTATTCATCTATATTGCATGAGATCCATTATTATACGTTAGGTTACAATAATTTTTTTAAATTTTATCTAAATACTACCTTATGAAAATTGAGATGTAGTAGAATGGGGAGGGGACTCTGTATCATTGATTTCGAGGGGCTCTGTATATTAGATTCGGGAGTGAGTGGGGGATCACGAGACCCTTGCACCAGCTCTGTGTGTGATTTGTCATATTCCAGGTTATGGCATTGTAGTTAAATTAAAAAAGAAACCAAATTTGTATCGTATTTGGCCACAAAGCTCTCCTTATTTTGGCATGCCGGTATCAGGTCTTTTTCAGTAGATCCTGTCCTTGAGTGGCCATCCATCTCACTCTACTGAGATGGCTCATTGCTGTCTAACTTTGCCGTTCTGACAGGCACCAGCGCTTTCTTCGTAATTTTACCGAAAGCTTACTTGGTTATATGCAGAAATAAGCACGTGGTTTTCGGAGAGACAATCATCAAATTCTCTTCCGCATTTATTTCCTATAAGAGAGATATTTAAAATGCCTTTGTTTATTTATTCTAATATTCGGTATTTTGTCATTAAATTATTGCCCCTGCTTTTTATGGCCTTGTGCCAACTTTCAGCTAAAGTGTGCATTCCAGCATATTATTAGGCTGAGTCATAAATAATTTCTCTTTTTTTCATCAAATGATATTGCCAGCGTCCCTTTGCGGAAAAAATGGAATCACCTATGTTACACAGGTTACTGAGAATGGTACAGACTGATGGATTCGTTTTTTCTACAAATGAGACACACTTAGAATTATATAAGGTTGGGTCATAAGTAATTACAGATTTTGTTTAATAACTTTTTGCATCTCTCCAGTACCTTTGGAATACAATCCACATCTTTTGCATCAGTCGAAACAAGTAATAATCGGCTGGTGTGGGGTCAGGCAAATATGACGGTGGGTTAGAACATATATATATATATATATATATATATATATATATATATATATATATATATATATATATATATATATATACATACATACACACACACACACACATATATATATATATTATATACATATATTTCTCTCTTTCTCTTCTCTACCCCTTCTCTCTCTCTTTCTCTCTCTCTCTCTCTTCGTATTCCTTTTCGATTTCCCTCTTCCTCATCATTCTCTTTTTTTCTTCCTCTCTCTTTCATTCATTTCTCTTTATTTCTTTAACTCTTTATTTCTATCCCTGTCTCTATTTCGCTTTCTATTTCCTATCTCTTTCTCTCCTCTTCTTCCTCTATATTCACCCATCCGCCTGTCTCTCTCTTTATATATAACTCACTCTCTCTCTCTCTCTCTCTCTCTCTCTCTCTCTCTCTCTCTCTCTCTCTCTCTCTCTCTCTCTCTCTCTCTCTCTCTCTCTCTTATTAAATTTTGTATCGCTTCCGCCTCGGCAGTGACCCTCGGCCTTCCGTTTCCCTGATGCTTAGCAACAGTTCAAAGGAATCTAACTGAAAACAAATCCAGTCATTTTCCTTTAAGATGAAAGGTCACACGTCGGAGTCATCATAAAAGGAGGTCTGAAGCCTTATCATTGCCTGTTTTGTCATCTCAGCCCTTAATTTGGCCCGGAGCTCTTAACGTTCATATTACTTCACAATAAGATTTTCTTATTGTTATTTTGGTAGAAATCTCCACGTTTTATTCTTTTAGAGAGGAATGCAAAAGCAGTCTTTAAATTGCCATTAAATATTCATATCATTAAACCTTTGAGCCCTGAAAAACCGTTTTACCGGTTGCAAAGAAAATGACGTAATGCCCAGCCACCGGTTGAACGGTGGGAGAGAAAAAGGACTGAATGCTCAACCAGAGGTTAAACGGTGGTTAAACACTTGTGACTATTTTTATATCTACCGTGAAATATTACATACCAATTTTTTGCGAATTTTGACTCAAGAGCTCAGGTAGAAGGGGTAAAATTATTTAGGAATGCTAGGCTGAAAGGGTCACAAAAATAAATAACGATAAATACAAGCCTTAGAATAACATCTGCACTTTTTATTGGGTAAATAAAGCAACGATAAATAAAAACTTTCCCGTAGAACATCATTAGATAAAAATCGAGCTGTCACGAATCTGTTAAAAAGCTGTCAACATAAATAAACAGGGTTTGTTACGTTTTGGCGTCGCTGATTCGGCGTCAGGAAAATAATTGGACTGTTCAGCACAGCCGGTTAGGCGCCAGATTGTTTCGACGTCACTGTCTTTGACCGGAAGCACCCCCACCCAAATGATAAAAGCATTGAAAACACCCAACTTTCAATATAACTTCTTATTCATTTAGGGAATTAAGGATCCTATTAAAATACTAATCGAATAATGTAAATTAAAAACTTTAAAATATTGTATTTGGAAAAAAAAATTAAAAAAATCTTAGCGATTTGATCTTAGAAATAACTTCTTCATTTCGTAATTATGAGCCACACCATTCAGGAACTAAATAGGATCTAATGATTCAACTTCCAATTTAAATTTTTTGATTCGTTCGTCAGCATCTCTCTTTTTTTTTTTTAGATTTTTTTTTTGGGGGGGGCGGTTATATCCACTGACAACTTTTCGAGAAAGGCATCGCATCCTTTCTGAACTTTCCGTAAGGCATCAATAAATTTCCAGATTGAAGGATGATGCATTCCTAACTCATATTGCAAACGTCGATTGACAGCTTCGGCCTGATTGTTCGTTTATAAAGGTTCCTTATCCCGGGAGCAGAAACAGGGGTCATCCTCGCATGGTGACGCCTATTCAGTCGTCCGGTATAAGTATCCTCAAACCAATGGAACAAGGCTCTTAGTTCATCAGGAAGAACTGCTGCTAGTGTATTCATGTATTCATGTATTCATCCATCTTTTCTAATGGACACGAAGGCGAGTGCTATAATTATTTTAGTCCATAACGTAAAGTTAGAATCAGTTTTATAGAGATTTTATAAACCCAATTTGACTACTAAACGAGAAAGAGAGAGAGAGCAAGAGCAAATTGACTATAACGACGAAGTTCCCTCACCCCAAGTCGAAAATATCAAGAAATGACCACCTGACAAATCGACCATGATGAGATTCGAACCTGGGTCTCATGGTCGGCAAGCAAACATTTTTTAACATTTTTTCAAAAGGATACGATTATTACCTGAATAGTGATCTGAAACATTTTCTGTATAATGCCCGATCTGTAAAATGAATGTAGAAGTGTGGATCAAGTGCATTGACAAGGAAGGAGATTATGTTGACACCTAAACGTCCCTCTGCCGGTAAATTCCTATTATCAAATCAGCCACACCGAATCAGCCACGCCGGAGTTCCCATTTCCAAATAAGCTACGGTTGCGTTAAAAATGCATTTCTATGATATTTTAAAGTTAAAGGAAATAATAGTTGTTTCAAATCAAATTAATTATACTTTGAATCAGCTAATATTCCTCAACTAAAGTTTCAGAATTTATTTTTGGAAGATTTTTGATAAAGATATTTACAGATTTATAACAGTTTGTTAAAAATTGCGCTTAATTCAAAACTTTTTAGAAATTTTATAACGAAAACGCCTTCCAGTCAATCTAAATTAGTTTTAGAAATAGAGCAAAGTATTTTGTTTATTGGAAACAAATTCCATATATTAGCTTGAAATTAAAACTAAAATAAAAGCTTGAAGAAACATATTTCGTAATTAAAAATTCATTTTTAACGTTAGGTATCGCTTTACTTAAATAAAGTTCAGTAAACTAACTTTCTACAGTTTTTATAATGCGTCACGATAATGACAATTTAACCATCTCCGTTCACGTCCGTCTGCTAAATCAGCTAACTAATCCCTATTACAGACGCTTGCTCAGTCATACATGTGATTATTCAACGCTGTCAGAGCTCACAAGTCGTTTAGACTGTAACAAATGTTGAGACTTGTATGTGAAACTTGGGATAATGAAAGTGTTCGAAAACCGTCAATGATCCGTTCGATTAGAACGAAGTGACAAGTCATCGTGACAGAGGGTTTGAGTGTATCGGCCCTCTTTAAACTGTTGATTACTTCACATTATGCGCTCCTTCTCAGAAACTGGTAACTAAAGTCCACTAAAGCAGTACAGAGAGACTATATAATGTAATCTAAATGGGCGATTCGAGAAATGACTTGCGCAGATTAGTACAGAGACAGGCAGCGTAAACAGTTTATGTATGTTTCAAATTGTAAGGATGAAAAGGGCAATTATCTTCCTTTTGATTGAAGCGAAGTGATGAGGGTCTCCTGACGGTTGGTGAATGTCAAAAGGCAGTTGCTATTTTTTATGCAGAGGGACAAGACGTATCTAGCAACACCAATTGCTATATAGGCTTTGGAGAAGACAGACATCAAAAGTACACAGCAGCAGGGCATCCAGAAAAAAACCACATAGTCTCACCAGAAATATAAAAGACATCACTGACTTGAGCTATTTCCCGTTAGGAAATATTACAAATAAGACCCTCTGTCTATTTGACCTTTTCACACTGCTTGTTGTATACATATGTTATAGATTCTCGGTGTGGGACAAATTAGTGAAGAATATGTATATATCGGCATAAAAATCTCTAAGAACAATAAATGTTTGGCATTCTTTCCTTTAACCTATTCTGTGGCATTTCTGGTATTAAGCTTTTAGTATGTGAAGGATATACGAATGACTATAATGAAAGAACAGGAAATATTCTCTCTTTCTTGCATAGAACATCCATTAAAATTTCAGATTTGGTTTGAAATATTATTCAGAATGACTCCATTTGGAATTGGACACTTTTTGTTTCCATAAACGCTCCAACTGCAAGAATAGAGTTTTCTTCTTTTTTTTAGTGCTTGCTACTGTAATACACTGCACAATACAACGAGAAATTTTGGGTGAGAATGTCAAATAATTTTATAAAATTGTTTTTTATGCCTTTCTGGAATGAGGACTTATCATTATCTCCACTATTTACATTCGGACTATTGTCCTCATCTTTGTTGTCTATCACAACGTTTGCCCTCGTTTTATATTTTTAAGGTAAGATTATCCATTTGTCTTGCCTCTGTTCTCTATTTCTCTGTCTCTCTCTCTCTGTCTCTCTCTCTCTCTCTGTCTTTTCCTGTATCTGCTCATTACCTCCCTTATATCTTCTGATCTTTATTACTTATCGATTGTTTTATAAATATGAACTATTTCGTTAGCGAGGCTAGACTGGTTGACCATTACTACTGAATAGTGAGTTCAATTCTCACACGATGCCCTATACAAATCAACATTAGATAATTTTGACTTTATATATATATATATATATATATATATATATATATATATATATATATATATATATGGGGGGTTGTGTAGTTAATAGAAATATCAAATTTGTCACTTAGCTCATTGATGTGATATTCAACATCCCGACTCCAGAGTTTCGAAGACGAACCTTTTTGTAATTGTTCGGTCCACTCGTCAGGAGTCATCAGCAATTTTCTGCTGATTTGCTCTTTATTTATATAAGTTTTTTAAAGTAATAATTAATGCGCTTTTTATTGGTGTTAGTTTGATTTTCTTCTTGTACTCTGTGTGTGTGTGTGTGTGTGTGTGTGTGTGTGTGTGTGTGTGTGTGTGTGTGTGTGTGTGTGTGTGTGTGTGTGTGTGTGTGTGTGTGTGTGCATCTAGCCCTGTGTATGTGTATGTGTATGTGTGCCTGTACGCTTGGGTATGTGTACATGTGTAGAATGTTGTGGTTATTTTTCTCTTTCGTTATTTTCTTATTTACTTCTACTCTCCCGCTATTCCCATTCTTTCTTTTTTTTTCTTTCTTTTTTCTTTCTTTCTTTTTTCTTTCATACATTTACATTTTAACTTGCACTTATATTTTAATTTGCATTAAATTTTACTTACATTCCAAAATAATGTTTAGCGTATAAATGAAAGAAATTCGATTTTTACTTATGCAGAAAATGTACCCAATGCAACTGAAAAAATACTTAAATATTGCCGCCATTTTTTATTGTCTACGTCATGTTAGCTTTTGTTTTTTTTATATTTTTCCTTTCAATGATTTTAAAAGGCACTATCATTTTAGGACGGTAAATATCCTTGGATATTTTTTTTATTTGTAATGATTTTAAAACAGAATTCTTTCCCACATGTGACAATTGCTAACTCTATTGATAAAACCTCTAACTGAAACATGAATAATTTTCCTGTTTTTGTATTCAGAATTTAAGTAGTTCCAAATTATCGATGGAGAAACGGCAAAATAGGAAAAAATAATAAATCTCCAATAATAGAAATTTAAATTTTTGCTCGAATTATATTTGCCCAGCAGAAAAGGATAAATTTTGTATTTTATATCAGTCCCAGTGGTGGGTAATTTTGTTCGAATGGCGCTAAGTGGAAAGTTTCAAAATTTTAAGCCCCCACTTAAGGAATTTGGACAGTTTTCCCTACTCAACTGTTATTTAAAAAGTGTCCTATCTCCGTGACAAAACATACGATGTTGATACTCTGAACAATCCCCTGAATATTTGGTTTCGAAGAAGTAAGGTACCATGTTAAATTTAATTTTAGCTTTTGGTACTTTTATCTGAAGAATCCAAAGAGAATCAATTCAGAAAGTCAGTGAAGTTTTTCGATCTTGTAACGTAGTCTATTCATGGCAATTAAATACAAAATGGTTACACTCTGAAATCAAGCAATTTCTTAATAAAAATTCCAAACATCTACTATAATTATTATTATCATTTGTGTATGCAATTTTTCCCCGCTTTGTATCCTGTAGAGCCGGGTTCAAACTATGGTCCTTAGACCCTATAGGAGAATTGTCATTTAATTGATAGCACTTTTCTTAGTATATGGGATGTTTCTAATAGGGTGATCTTCTGGTAAACTTGTAAGTTGATGTTACCTGGGATACTGTTAGTAAAATTGTCCATTCATTTTCTCATGAGTCCTAGCGCTCTGATTACTATTGGTACAGTCTCAGTCTTCATTCCCCACATCCTGTTAATCTCGATCTCCAGGTTCTTGTATTTGGAGAATGTCTCGATAATCTTTATGGAGGTGTTTCTCTCAGATCGTAATGCTATGTCAATAAGCAAACAGTTCCTGAATTTCTTGTCTTTTATGATAATGTCAAGTCTGTTGACTTTTATTTCCCTGTCAGTTTGAATTGGTGTGTCCCAGAGGATTATTATTATTATAATTTTTATTTCCTTTGATATCTGGCGTTTACACATTTCTTTCCGGGTCCAGCCCAGGGACCTAAGGTTAGAAATGGCATCATGACACTTTCCACTGCAAATAAAAATAAATATATAAAAATAAAATAAAATAATTACATAGATAAAGCCCTTCGTAAAGTGTGGGCTGTACTTGTCAGAACAATTTGTTGTATCTCTTTGAGGCATGGACTTCCAGGGATCCCTTCAATTAGTCTATTGGAATCTTTCCAACCAGTCCAAGGGCTTCAACTACAACGGGGATTATTGATGTTCCGATGTGCCACATTTTTGAGATTTCTATTTCAAGGTCCTTGTATTTTGACAGTTTTTCGAATATCTTCAAAGATAAATTGCAGTCTGCAGGGACTGCCATATGAATAAGGAGGCACTTATTTTGTTTGTGATCTTTAATAACAATGTCTGGGCGGTTGGCTTTGATTGTTCTGTTATTATTATTATTATTATTATTATTATTATTATTATTATTATTATTATTATTATTATTTGTGTGTTATGTTTCCTGTTTTCTCTAGAGCCGGGTCCAAACTATGGTCCTTAGGCCCTATAGAAGAATTGTCATTTAATTGATAGCACTTTTCTTAGTATATTAGATATTCGTAGCGGGGCGATATTATGGGCAATTTGTATGTTGATGTTACCTGGGAAACTGTTAGTAAAGTTGCCCATTTTATTATTATTATTTGTAAGTGCCTGGAAACCATATCACAGGTAAAATTGGGAAGAAAAAATATTTTTGACTCCACCAGAGTACTCGCATACAGTCACAGTTCATCATTACCGATGCTTCAATTGTACCGGCCCTGTTCACCGACTGGTAATGCATGATTATAAACTCTCTACCCCAGAAAATGTAACTAAGCTCAACTGAACATAGTTGATATGGCAACTATGTTCAGGGTGGCTCTGTGGGTGTTAAAGAAACAATCCGACTACATAGCTTTTATTCTCCACATCCTGTTAATCTCCATCTTCAGGTCCTTGCATTTGGACAATTTCTCGATAATTTTTACGAAGATGTTTCTCTCAGATGGTACTGCTATGTCACGTCCTGAATTCCTTGTCTTTTATGATAATATGAAGTCTGTTGGCTTTTATTTCCCTGTTAGTTCGAATCGGCATGTCCCAGAGGATAGTTACATCATTATTTTGGGTAACTGTGTCTGGTTGGTGCTCATGACATCTCTCAGTGGTTTCGATTTTGTGCTTCTTGCATATTATTGAGTGCACATATGTAGCTACCTTATGTCAGTGGCTATATTCATTTTTGCTAGTTACGAACAACTTGAGATAATACTGTCGACAGGTTCATTATATTTTCCGCAGATTCTGCATTTCGGGTTAGTTCTTTCCTTGATCATGTGACAGTGATAGAATCTGGTTGCGAGCCTTCTGTCTCAGCTTTCAACCCGGTGCACCTCAGCCACTGGAAGTTTTTTTTTTCTATTGGTCAACATGTATTTATTTCGTTCTTTTTAGATATTTGTCATGCAACACCTTGTCTTCTCAATATTTTTGAAATTTTATTTGGCCAAGTTGTTTTGCATTCTGTTTTACTCGTTTGACGTCGATGGTATTCGCTTCGTTTTTCGTTGATAGCTTGGGCCTGGTTTGTGTTTTACGGCATATCAACCTCATTTATTTATTTAGTGCCGACAACTTTTTTTTTCCTGGTAATATTTTGTTTTGTCTAAAATCGATTTCTGGTAATATTTTTTTCCTCAAAAATGTATAGCCGGTAATATTATTTTGAAACATGTATTGCTGGTAAAAAATCTTTCAAAAACGTATTGCTGGTAATATTTTTTTCAAGAATATATTGCTGGTAATAGTTTTTTTTCTTCAAAAATTTATTTCTGGTAACAATTCTTTTACGAAGTATCTCTGACATTAAAACCCATTTTTACGCTTTTATATTGCTTTTTACCTCAGTTTCGCGGTTAACTATTTTCCCATAGCTGGGACCCCAACAGGTGCTACCACCCCGGATCAGGGTGGACCTGGGAACACCAGCAATTAAGAGGTGGTCCCACGCTCCTCAAAACCTCCTGATCAGAGGCCTTGCTGTTGGACGTAGTTTATAGTCTTACCCAGGACGTTGTTGATAGGATTTCAGGTATATCAAGCTGTTTCTTGAAGAGTGCAGATTCTTTATTGATGGGGTGGATTTGATATTTTACTATTTGTAGGAGAAGCTCATTGGTTTTTGTGATGTATACTTCCAATCCGATTGTTGTAATTTTTGAAGCTAGTTTAAGTTGTATTAGACTTCGGCCTCTTAAAGATCTTAGTACGTTCCCAGCATATAAAGTTGGTTACTCGTAAAAAGTTTATTTTCGGGTCAGCACTCAACTTAAGAAAATAAACCAGCCAATTCTTATTTCCAACAGACTGTATCCAATGCTTTCAAAAGAATCTTCACTTTTTCGAGCAGGAACGCTTTTGGTAATGGCGCAATTTTCAAATCCCAATCCAATATCTGCAAGATTTTTCTACAATGTTGTTTTTTTTTTTCGTATAACAAACTAATCTTACAATTCTATTATTATCATCATTGTATTTCAATTTTTGCTTGGAGGAAAAGACCTAAGGCAGGTAGTGTTGTGTTGTTGCCGCTACATTTCATTTGTTTGTATAACTCCCATAACATCACTAGTGTTACACGGAAAAACTTCCTCTTAGTGTGTGAACTTTACTTATCAAGACAATTTTTTGTATTTCTCTTAAGCTGATATTTCAAGAGATTTTCTTCAATGTGTTGTTGTGTTCCATTTTTATCATTCCAAGCGCCCCTACTATGACTGTCACTATTCTTGTTTTTAATTTACACTTTTTTTTCTATTTCGATTTTCATGTTTTTATACATCGATAGTTTTTCAAATTCCTTGGTTGCTATTTTACAGTCCGCTGGGCAAGCCATATCAATTAGTAGGCAAGTTTCTTTTTTTTTTCTTTTCGGTTTTTGGCAATTATATCCGGCCTATTTGCGTCAATCTTCCTGGCTGTAAAGGTAATGCAACCCCATAGAATTGTGATGTCATCTATTTCTGTAACCGGTGCTGGATCATGTTCATATCAATGTTTATTAACGTCTTTTCCAAAGTGTTTTCACATTGTCCAGTGTAAATATTGCCCCACTCTATCAAGACGATTTTTATATTCATTTGGCGCAAGTACAGAACATCCTGAGATTAGATGGCCTATGGTTTCCTTATATTTGTCACAGAACCTGCATTTTAGATCCACACTATTATGTATGATATTTACCTGAAAGTTCCTAGTATAAAGCCTTCCGTTTCAGACTGTAATCCAGATGCTCGATCAGTTTTAACTTTATCAACATCAGCTTTATTAGCCTCGTTCTGGATATTGGCCATGCAGAGGTTTGTCTTGGCAACATTTTTTCATCTGTTCAAGAGCTTTATCCTTGGATTTCTTTTCCATAATTTCTCCTGCAACAGTTGGTTCTTGGGTTCTGTTTTGGTTTTCTACAGAATCTATTAAATGTAAATTCCGTTTGTATTTACAACCTTCTTTCATGTTTAAATATTTTTCTTTCCGTTTTCGTGTTGCTTAACTAACTATATCATCCAGGCCTTAGTTATTTCCGTGTACGTTAGTAAACGAATAGTTGTCTTGTATGACAATTCTAGCCGAATAAGATCTCTTCTATCTCCTTTACGTATAGATGTATAGATGGTCTGCATCAGTTTTCGAAAGATGCACGTCATGCTTAGAAAGAAGCTTTCTTGTCTCAGAATCTATTTGTCTGAAACCATTTAATGTCCAGTTCAAGATGTTGAAACTATATTGGAATAGCAAAGGTATTAATGGTCATAATCCTGTTCTGAGAATTCAGTTCAGTTCTTTAATATCAGTCTCACACTTGTACAGTACTCTTTTCGCACTATTTCTTTCATTTTCAGTTAAACCGAGGTATTTATAAGCTTCTTCTTTCTCTAAAACTTTGATTGTAACTCCAGGGTCTAAGCTAATAGAAGAGGTCTGTTGTGGTGATTCACGTAAAATTCTGGCTTTAGTACATTTATCCAAACCGTGCTCCATTCCAGTGTCTTCACAGAAACATTTTACTGTTTTCAGAAGACCTTCCAGCTCACTGTCACTTCTAGCATACAACTTTAAGTCATCTATGTAATATAAAGGGCCTATTTTCTTTTGAGATATTTTAAAGCCATATTCCGTCCTGTTAAGTTCACTGGTTAATGCTATTAGGTATATACAAAACAGTAAGGGAGACAAAGACTCACCTTGAAATATTCCTATGTTGATGTCTATTTCACCAGGCTCATAGACTCCATTTATATATATAAGTGAAATGTTCTTTTACATATCGACATACTTTGTTTGATGAAATTGATGACGACGGGCGATACCTTGTATATACGAGGATTCATTCAATAAATAAAGTGAATTTTTCGGTATAAGGACTTCTAATAGAGATAGAAGCTTACTTTCTTTCTTTTTTTCAATGTAGTCTCCCAGCACTGGCACACACTTTTCCAATCTGTGCACAAGCTTCCGTATTCGCTCAGCCTAAAAATCTTTGGACTGATGTCTCAGCCAGTCGCTCACAACACTTTTGACTTCATCGTCACTTTTAAACTTCGTGCCTCTCGTGAACGCTTTCAAGGGACCAAACAGGTGAAAGTCTGAAGGGGAAAGGTCTGGGCTGTAAGGGGGATGATGGAGCAGTTCCCAGCCCAGCTCGTTGATGGTCTGCACCGTTTGGGCTGCTGTGCTGTTTGTGCTCTGCAGTAAGCATCTTTGGCACCCACCGGCAGCTGACCTTGTGTGCTGTCCCAACAGATAAGCTCAAAGAACTAGCAGTGGCATCCACTGTCATCCTTCTGTCAGACTGAATGAGGCCATTGACTGATTCGATCACCTCAGGAGACCTCATTTCTGTAGGCCTCCCAGGCCTGTCTTCATCCTCAACACTGCTCCATCCTTCTTTAAACAATTTAGCCCACTTGTAGACATTTTTGGCTGAAACATGTGGCACTATACACAGTTGACATTCTCCTATGAATTTCAACTGGTTTGCACCCTTCAGCAACCAAAAACTTGATAACTGACCGCTGTTCAATCCTGGAGCATGCTTCTTGGTCGGCCATCTTTGTTAATCGCCAAAACTCTGAAAGTTTTTTTTAATCTGCAAAAGAAATGAAATCCACGTGAAAAAGAAGTAAAACAAAAAAAATAAATAAAAAGTAAGCTTCTATCTGTATTAGAAGACCTTATACCGAAAAAATCACCTTATTTATTGAATGACCCTCGTATTTAAAGACTTTAAGATCCATGAATGGGGTACGCTATGGAATGGTTTACTGTAATCTATTATTATTATTATTATTATTTTTATTTCCTTTGATATCTGGCGTTTACACATTTCTTTCCAGGTCCCGCCCAGGGACCTAAGGTTAGAAATGGCATCATGACACTTTCCACTGCAAATAAAAAATAAAAAATAATTACATAGATAAAGCCCTTCGTAAAGTGTGGGCTGTACTTGTCAGAAGAATTTTTTGTATCTCTTTGAGGCATGGACTTCCAGGGATCCCTTCAATCAGCCTACTGGAATCTTTTCCAACCAGTCCAAGGGCTCCAACTACAACAGGAATTGTTGATGTTCCCATGTGCCACATTTTTGAGATTTCTATTTCAAGGTCCTTGTATTTTGACAGTTTTTCGAATATCTTCAAAGACACATTGCAGTCTGCAGGGACTGCCATATCAATAAGGAGGCACTTATTTTGTTTGTGGTCTTTAATAACAATGTCTGGGCGGTTGGCTTTGATTGTTCTGTCAGTGTGTATTGTGTAGTCCCATAGAATTGTAACAGGTCCTATCTCCGTAACCGGGTCAGGGTGGTGTTCGTACCAATTTCTTCCAGTTTCCTTCCCATAGGAGTTGCAAATTTTCCAGTGCAGATATTGGCCCACTCTGTCATGCTGGGTTTTATATTCAGTGTATTATTATTATTATTATTATTATTATTATTATTATTATTATTATTATTATTATTATTATTTCCTTTGATTTCTGTTGTTTACTCGTTTTATTCCGGGACCCAACCAGAGAACTAAAATCAGAAATGGCATCATGTCAGTTTTACTGAATATTTTTTAACCCAGGAGCACACACGTTTTATACTGATAAAGGCCTTCAAAGGGTGTCAGTTGTGTTTGTGAGAAATAATTTTTTTGTGTGTTTCTTTAAGGCATAGGCTGCCGGGAATCCCTTCAAATGTGTTTGTCAGAAACTTTGTAAAGCAATCCCATGACCACGACTACTGGAATTATAAAGGTTTTCATATACCATATTTTTTAAGAATTCCGCTTAAAAATGTTCGTATTTCGATAATTCTTTGAATATTTTTGAAGATATTATTATTATTATTATTATTATTGAATTAGTCATCAAAGAAACACAGTTTTAAACCATGTTACATTATGTATTCATTTTTGTTTGCCCTAAAGTCTCAATTGTCAGAAATTTAACTCTGTAAATTAGAAAACACTAAAGACGATACCTTTGTGCTAAAAATTAAGATTCACATTGGACAATGTTTTCAAACTACTCAAAAGAATATGATATCAAACTTGCTGTTGTCAGTATGAAAGCTCACCCTTGACACATTAGCAAAATATCATACGAAGCATATTTGTACGAATCGGGTTACAAAAATGGTGATGCAATTAAGAAGAGTAAAACATCGCGAACTTGCTAGTCAGTTAATTCTGTCCAGAAGACACACCTAAAATCGTCACGGCAACACTGCGGCTGTCAGGACCATGTGACGGAAAATAAACGATTAGTCATGTGAATGCATACGGAAAGGTTTCATTTCTTTCGCATATTTATAGTCTTGTGTCCACACACACACACACACACACACACACACACACACACATATATATATATATATATATATATATATATATATATATATATATATATATATGAAAGAACGTTCGATACCTTGCCCTCGTAAGCCGCCAACCAGGAGGAGGTATGACAATTTCGGTGGATAAGCTTGTAGTACCACACCTAGCACAATTTCTTTGCAATTTCTTTTTTTAAAAATACATCTGAGATTTTCAACGTTGAGTTAAAAGCGATTCCTTTTGATCGTTAACCAATACACAACTAGCGTAGCGACCTTTATTAATGACGCAGAATGGAAGGTAAATAGATGTGTTTCACGTCGGAAGTAGCATTGTGTTGTGAAAATGGTTTTATTTAACTTTATTTTGGATCCAACACGATGCCTGTTGAGCTGAGGTCTGGAGACGATGTGAAGCACGCTTTAGGTTCCGGCCAGTGATGCCCACCTTCAAAATGAAGAAAACATCTGACTGTCCAAGAAATTCACTTCGCCCGACTTCAATAGGTATCGCATGACATGTGCATCCTGTTTCCACGCAGTCGGATCGCAGCGATTCGTAGTGGTTTTTCATACGCTCGTCCGCCTCCACCCTCTTCTCTTCCCATGGAACCGTTAATTCTACTAAAAGGACACACTGAATCGGACCACGCTACAATGTCAGGACGTGCGTCTTTCTGAATGATGAATCAAATAACAACCTTCAATCACGGGCTCCTCTCAGTAATGTCATGTTCGATTTTATTTCGGACAGGACGTTCACCTTCCTTCTGAAAACGGATCTTAGGTTCTCTGGCTGTTACAGGCTGTTTGTTGGCTTCTCCCCACTGTGTACTAAGTCCATGACCACTTCTAGTACTTTGTTATGACGCCACGTGTGGACGTGCAGAGAGCAAGTGATGTAAAGTGCCGCGATCAATTTTCACATAATGCTCATACATCAGTGTCCTTGTACCCCCACAGCTTGAGGTTGGTCTCATTTGGTAGGATATCATAGGTAGATCGTAGGAGGACTGATATTGCCAATGCCTCCATTGCAATCAGGGTATTCCATGATAGCTTCATTAGATCAATATCACACCCTTGTAATCCAAGCTCATTGTTTGGACTGAGAAACAAAAGCAGCTGCTTACCGCCCTTCCTCGAAATTCCTGATTTTTTTCAATCACCATATCTCGTTTCCCCTTTGGACCCTGTTTGGAGAAAAAACAGTTGATCGTGCTGCCCAGGCGAGCATAAAATACATCGAGTTCTTTTTTGTGAATCAGTTTTAATATTTCTGTGTTACATTGACACACTTGGATTATATACTCACGAATTTATTTTGCCTTTACTCTCTCTCTCTCTCTCTCTCTCTCTCTCTCTCTATATATATATATATATATATATATATATATATATATATATATATATATATATATATATATATATTATCAATAATAATAATAATATTTGATAATTCGTATGGATAAATCCAAGAGGATATAAATCCAAAGAGAGCTCAATGTAAGAACGGATAAGGATGAAAGCGGTTTCACGAATAAATGAATTCAAAATTCATCCAGGCACAAGCGAAAAAAATGACTTTCAAAAATAACATGTGTTTTAAAATAAAGTTTTAATGTGGGGGGTAGGAAAACGACAGATGAGATGAAATCGGTTAATCGGTTAAATTACACACTTTTGATATTTGTAACAAAATAAACTTGGGCTTCTGTATTATAACCTTTATGAACAGGAATTATTTTGAGGTAACAGTTTGAAGTTTAAACCCATCGTAACAAAACCCTCATTAGAACAGCGTGACGACTGACGCAACATCAAATTCATAATGATGGCAAATTGATCGGTAGCCCATCAACGTCAGTTTGTCAGACAAATATCGAAGCCTTTTGATATTCAACCGAGGATGACCGACGATGTACTGCAGAAATAATAGCCAGCACCCGAAACATCTACGTTGGTTCAGCCTACGTAACTCTTTTATCTGAAAGAATGAATTTGAATAAAATTCTCCTATTTCAATGCCAAATGGACAACTTGCTTCAAAGACAAAAGTGAAGATGACAAACAGGCTGATAGCATGTTGGTCTTTATAATTTACCCCTGAAGATGACCCTTTGAAAGTACTTGGGCTAGAAATGATCTACGGTGCCTTCCTTGATGAATTTAAGAAACTATTTAGACAACTGGAAAGGATCGATAGAAAAATAAGTAGACACAATGCGTCTATATTATTCACTGAAACATGTTTGAATGAAGATACGCTGCCTACATATGGACATGTAATGTATATATGTATAGTAAGGCCATTTTCAAAAGGTTCCTGGAAAAACATGTTGTAAGAAAACTGTGCACCTATTTTGAAATTAGTTAACTTGGCTTTATGAAATGGAAGCATTTCAAAATACTAAAGTGCAAATTATGCCAGTTTCAAAACAAAACTCTTTAGTTAAGAATGACTTCTGTCAAAATTGAGGCAGCAACAAACTTAAAGATTGAAGTTGAATAAAATTCTGCTCTTTCAGTACCAAACGAGCAACTGGTTTCAATTAAGGACGAGACAGTATTACCTCGCACATTCATATATATATATATATATATATATATATATATATATATATATATATATATATATATATATATATATATATATATATATATATATATATATATTGGGTCACTAACACACTAAAAAGAGAATTTCTCATATCTAGAATATTTAACATCGAAAAACATAAGAAAAAAATTAATTAATTTTAATAATATGTGGAAATCTCCACGCTTAATATAATATTTTTTTAAAAATACACATTACAAGCAAAAACGTTTCCGGTTTCTCTCTTCTTTTTAATATACACACTTTTCTCTCATTGGAACTACTATAACCTCTTCCCCCCTCCTCTCTCTCGCTCTCTCTCTCTCTCTCTCTCTCTCTATATATATATATATATATATATATATACATATATATATATATATATATATATATATATATATATATATATATATATATATATATATTGAGGTCGGGCGCCGTGGATTCCTTGGATTATCAATCGTTTCCTTCCTTTACAAGGTGGGCATCACTGGCCGGTACACTGAAGAGTACTTCGTCTCCAGACCACAGCTCAACACGCATGGAGTTGGATCTGGTCAAGATCCAAAATAAACAAAGTTTATTAAAACAATGCTCGCTACACAATGATACTTCGGACATGAAAACGCATCTGTTTACCTTCCATTCTACGTCATTAATAACGGTCGATACGTTAACGTTCAAATATAAATGTTATTTTAATTGTGTTAACGATCAAATGCAAATGCTTTTAACACAGTATTGATAATCTGATTTGTAGTTGCATAAAAATCGCAGAGACTGACACGTCTACAAAAACAATACCATTTCCAGTGACAAAAGCTATGGTGACACCAGGGGTGGCAGTACCGCCGAGGCAACCGAAAACGTGTTACCTCCACTAGTTGTCGGCTGACGAGAGTAGGGTATCGCACGTGCTTTCACGCGTTGTATTTAATATATATATATATATATATATAATGGAAGCCTTATTAATAAAAACAAAAAAAACAACGTTTAATAATATTAACTTTGAACATGGACACAATATATTGAACGTGTTTTGAAAAATGAAAACATTTTATAAAACATACATACAACAAACTATTTCTTATTTCACAGTTAAAATATTTAATCCTTGAAAATGGCTAAATGTATAGCCGAAAGCGCTCGTATAAAAAGAACATTCGAACAGTTTTTATATAATTTATCATCCGAAAAGAAAACATTATTAAATCGCATGAGAAATTGTGTATAAAACTAAATAAAAGCACCTTGTCTCTGTCGTATTCAATGAAATGTTCATGAAAGAAGGATTCATGCCTAAATACACAAATATATATATATATATATATATATATATATATATATATATATATGCGTGTGTGTCTCTGTGTGTTTTGAAAGGCATCCATTCTGAGATCATTCACAACGTAAAAATTATTTTTGACATGGTTAAAATCATTGAGGCCTCACTTCATAAACCCTTCAGGAATTATATAAATGGCTTGTGTCATTACTTACAGAATTTCTTGGCGATGATGGAACTGGTGTGGAGAAATAATGCTTATACTTGAAAATCCTTGCTTTTCAATTTCATGTTCTGTACCGATCCCGGATGTACCTGAATCCTCTACCGTTGCAAGAGCAATACCAGGCCCAAAATGGATTACTGCGACTATATTGCTGCAGGAGTTGACAAGTCGTCACTTTCCAGTCTCGATAGAATTCAAAAGTGTTTCACCCTAATAATAATGTCCACCCTAAAACCCCTTTTCCCAAAGCCGAAACGTCACAAGTCTCTTTATGCTTTATCGCCATTGCCGTGGAAAGTGCTCAGATGAAACCTTAGTTCCAGCAATTCTAGCCTTCACCATGCTATATACAATGTAGCGAAACATCTTAATTCCCTTCGTATAAGAATACGCTCCACTCGGGCAGCTTCTTCCCACGAACTGTTGCTTTTTGGAACTGACTAACAAGAGGAAGCATCCCAGATCACTAAAATCTTACCCTGTTCAAATCTAGACTTAACCGTTATCTTCCCTGCATAAAATGTATCTCTTATTCTGTTACCCTCTACCTTTAGTGGCTCTTAGGCCTTGTACAGGATGAACCTTAATAAAAATTAAAAAAACACTCACGTGTACTCAGTAATGTTACGAGGATATCAGTTCTACTTTCTGACCTTTCTTCATGCTGATTTTACCATGTAACCTAGTAAAATTGCAAACAATTATTTCTATAAAATATTCGCCTGATCAAGTAAATCTACTGCCTGAAGAAATGTCATTAACGACCCAGCATGGTATTCTTTCAATCTAATAAGTCTTGGATGATTTGTATTTGATGTGTGCAAAAAAGAAAATAATGTTAAAGATATAAAGAGAATAATTAATGGCATTTTTTTTTTGTAATTGCTATTAATGTCTCAGTATTCGTTGCGATCAGCACACACAAGTTTCTCTCCTGAATAAAGTTGATAAATAGATATACAAATAATGTTAAAATTAGTTCATGCCAATTATTATGCTAGTCGACCACTCGAGTCCGTAGGCGGGTGTTTGCATCTTTCATTGCACGATGCATGCGTGCACTTGCTACATACTAAACGGAGAAAGAGAGAGATGTTGAGATTAAGATCATGACCTTTTTGACGCACATGCGCAAATGGTCATAGAAATATGGCTACTCTTGTTACCATTTCAATCAAATCGTACATACTGCTGGGAATATAAATGAGAAGAATTAATTCAGTTTCCTAAAATAAAATCAAAATTATACGTACAACATCTGTCTCTCTGTGGTTGTAATATGAGTGCTTTAAATATACATAGACGATAGATTACAATCAAAAGTGTCATGGTGATAAAGTTATTCTCTATTCATTGATGGCGAGTTCATTCGTCGTTGTTTTTTGGGTTTTTTTTTTTTCTAAGGTTCTTACTCCAGAATTATCCGCAGGTCCTTCTGTACAGGGAACTCGCCACCGACAAGAGGACACGAGGACACGAGGGCGACCTCATCTTCGCTTCAAAGACGTCTGCAAGAAGGGACATAGGGACAATGGACATGAGGTGCCAAAGATCGCTTATGCTGGAGACGCGATTTAAACTGGAAGGCTGGAGCAAAGAGAGGAAAAACGATGACTTGTCGCCGGGGAGAAGCGAGC
The DNA here is from genome assembly GCA_964036315.1 of Acanthosepion esculentum. Classification (NCBI taxonomy): domain Eukaryota; kingdom Metazoa; phylum Mollusca; class Cephalopoda; order Sepiida; family Sepiidae; genus Acanthosepion; species Acanthosepion esculentum. Next base: position 93,758,115 of record OZ038493.1, on the reverse strand, counting down.
TTGACGGAAAGAAAACAACAATGCGGCATCTCCTGATCTTGCATTGTCGTAAATCTGTGTTTTTCCACAATGGCGAGGCATGGATTTAGAAATCAAGCAAAGGCGTATTTGATGTCCCACAAGGTTCGTTCGACTGTACTGAGGTTTTGGAATTGATGGGCCCGTATATTTTGAATAAGATCAACGTGATAGTCCACAGAGACAACCAGGAGCTGTATAGGGACGACGGGCTGATGATAGTGTTAGCCAACGGAACAGTAAACGACAAGATTAGAAAAGAACTTATTAAACTCTTCAAAAACCTCGAATTTGAAATTGTAGTCGTTTCGACTAGGGAGGCACGGTGGTATAATGAATAGCGTGGGGGAGGCACGGTGGAGTAATGGATAGCGGCTCGGATTGTAGAATCGGAAAGCCGAGTTCGAATGCCAGTCGAATCCATTACATTCACTTACCTTCTAATACCCTTTCGAAAGGTATGAATCCTCTTCTTCTCCTCGCCAGCTAAGGGTAAATACCAGGACACACCTGTTTCTATAGCCTTTGATGGCAACTGGTCTACTGCAGAAAGAAATGGCAACCTACTGATGGAATAAAAAATCTTCCTCGTCAGACATGTATCGAAAGATAAATGATCGCCTAAGCGTGTATCACGCATGGCACATAACTGACTGAGTCTTTCCGAACAGAAAAATTGTTCAATATTTGGATGTCGAATGTAATCTGTGAACCTGTAGCGTCTCGCCTTACATAAAACCCAACACAAAATTGAGATCTGCGAACGCTGGATCCGACCATCCTGCAAGTGTCATCAAGCACACCCCTAAAGGAATAAAGTGCAGGCGAACCAGAAATGTAACTTGTAGAACCATTTTTGAAATAAAAAAGAAAAAAAAAAAAGAAAGATAGTCTATGAAAAAGCGTTGAAAGAGGAGGGGCACAAAACTAAACTGGAATTCAGATGAATCAATGAATGAGGAATGAAAGAAAAAGAAACATTACCCCCGACCCCGCTTAATTTAGAAGGAAAAGGAAGATATCTTTTTAAGCTGCTCGATAAGCACTTCCCTAAGAGTTACAGAAGATGTTCAATAAAAACACAGTGAAATTGAGTTACAGCTGTACTAGAAATTTGGGTCCTACACTGAAAAAACAAAACAACCAATAATTTCAAGGGTAATGTGCAATAAAGCATGATGAACAGTGAGAAGTGTAACTGTATAGAAAATATAAGTGTCCACTGGATGGTGTTTGTAAAACGGAAAGAGCGGTTTTACAAAGGGGAAGTAAAGGACGGAAATGGCCAGAGCAAAAGAGGGGGGTGTACTGAAGGTCCCTTCAGGAAGAGATGTGGTACAATCACAAGTCATCGTTCGGAATAAAAAAAAAAGCCGTAGTCATTGTACCAGACTGGCCAGCAATGTGTGGAAATTAAAATAACGAAATAAAAACAAAACATGCCCTAATATAAGATTGACTATACTGGGGAAAGTCATGCCTTACATTAGTGGTAGTGATGTCTGAAGGCTGTGACAGGAGAGAAAAACTAGCCATAGTAAAGTATCAAGACCAAGAAAGGCTGTGAAATGAAAGATAGGAAGTCATGTCGGGATGTAGGTATACTAGAAAGTATATTTTGGCATTATACGAACCCGGATGAGAGTACAAATTTTTTTCTCGCTCTCCATTCCATCATATCTCATTCTTGCCTCACCGTTCCCCTTCTGTAACACTTCCTGTTGTGCACATATAAAATAAGTCAATAAAGCATGAGGAAGTTAACTAGAATTTAACGCCTGACCAGACCTTAGTGGTTGAAACCATGGTAGCGGGTGTGTAAGCAATTCCTAACTATATATATATACAGTAGCGGCCATAATATAGGGAACGGAAACAACAAAGACATAAATATGTGTATTACTTAAAAAGTAATGCATGAATAGCAATGAAATCTTTACGAAGATTAGGATGTAATGCAAATTTTTCACCAGCAAATTAAAAAAATCTTCGAAGCCCTAATCAACGCCGAAATGATTAACCAAATTACATCCCATGATCTGCTCTCAGACAAGCAATATAGTTTCCGCTTTGCCCGATCTACAGCTGATGTGCTTATGGCCATCACTGAATTTTTCTACCAAGCTCTTCATAATAACGGAGAAGCTCGTGCCGTGGCCCTAGACATCTCTAAAGCGTTTGATAGTGTTTGGCATGCCGGCCTTCTTCGCAAGCTCCAGAGTTATGGTATTACAGAGCGATTGTTTGATCTAATACAATCATTCCTGTCAAACCGTGAACTGAATGTCGTTCTCCACGGATTCTCCCAAGCTCCTATCCCACGAACGCAGGTGTTCCTCATGGCTCCATCCTAGGCCCTACTCTGTTCCTTATCTTCATAAACGATCTTCCTGACGCCATAGATTCTCAAGTTGTCATATACGCGGACGGCACTACAATTTAATCCTGCCTCAAAAATAAGTCTAGTGTCGCTGACAAAATTAACCTGGCCGTTCGTCTCGAAAAGGACCTCCAATCGGTTGTGAAGTGGGGCAGGAATTGGCTGGTTAACTTTAACGCCTCAAAAACAAAACTGCTCTCTATTAATCACCACAGAGATCTTTCCCTGCCCGCTATTAGAATGTCTGACGATCAACTTCTCGAGAGCACCTCTCTGCGGCTGCTCGGTCTCACGGTGACTGCTGACCTGAGATGGAACAAATACATTGAGTCAATTGCTTCATCCACCGCAAGAAAATTTGGCTCCCTGTGCCGGGCCAGGAAATTTTTCTCCCCGGAAGCGATCCTTCAAATCTACAAATCAACCATTCGCCCTTGCATGGAGTATTGCTGCCATATATGGTCTGGAGCCACTTCTGTTTGCCTCGGGGTTCTTGATAAGATCCAGAGATGTATATGCAATGTAATTGGCCCTGATCTGGCATCTCGTCTGAAGTCGCTCTCTCACAGAAGCACCGTCGCCTCTCCTTTTTACAAATACTTTCATGGTAATTGCTCCGATGAGCTGCTTTCGCTGGTTCCCAGACGCCATGAATTCAAGCGTCCTACGAGGCTGGCATCCCACTCTCACCCTTTCACTGTTGAAACTGTTAAATATAGCCGTCTCTTCTACTCCATTTTTATATAAATAAATTATTCGAAATTGTAAATGATATATAAACATCCTTCGAAATTCGAAATTGTTGTCGATGTATTTAAAGATATTTTTAAATTGTTTTAATGTATTGTTGAAATTGTTGGCCATATATTAAGATTTTAAGCTTGAACTCTTTGTAGATGTATATAAAGATGGTTTGAGATTGAAGTTGATATATACGAAATTTCTTCCAAATTGGTGGCCATATATATATATATATATATATATATATATATATATATATATATATATATATATATATATATATATATATATATATGTATATATCGAAACTGTATTTGTTATTATATAAAAATTATTCGAGATTTCTGTTGATATACACTCCTGATCAAAAATTTAATATCACTTGAAAAATTTTTATAAGAGACTGTTTGTCATGGATACATTATAAACTTTTTCTTACTTAAGGTTACTAATTCTATAATCTAAAAGGTTATGTAGACAAAAAGTTATAATCCAATCAATTTATTCAGAAATGGACATTTTTATAAAATGAGGCTTTTTACATTTGATCAAAATTATAAGACCAGGGGGGTATAAATTGTTAGATCTAGGGTAATTCCAATGTTTTTAGTTCAGTTAGAGATTAGCAATCACTGCGTAAAGGTGTCACCATGCCTAAAGCAAGCAAACTTATCGAAGTTGAGCGTGCTCGAATTCTAGATTTCCATAATCAAGGTTTGTCACAGCGGGCGATCGCAGCTAAGGTAAATCGCAGTAAAACTGTGATTTGCAACTTTCTAAAGGACAGTGCGAATTATGGAAACGCAAAGTCTACTGGTAGGCCCCCAAAAAATTTCTCCGGCATTGAGTAGAAGAATAGGACGGGTTGTTGTAAAAGCTAGTGGACTTTCTTCTCGTCTTATTAAGGCAGCCACAGATGCTGATTGCAGTCCAATAACCATCATACGACACTTACGACAAAAAGGCATGGTAAATAAAAACGGCAAACAAATTCTTCGGCTGATTCCACGTCACAAAGTGAACCATTTATGGTTTGGTCATGAATACCAAACATGGGACATTGAGAAGTGGAAGTCCAGTTTTTTTGATAAAAAAAAATTCAATCTATATGGTCCTGATGGCTTCAAACGATATTGGTATAACAAAAACATGCCTCCTGAAATTTTCTCTACACGTCATAGTGGTGGAGCGTCCCTAATGGTATGGGGTGCCTTTTCTTACTGAGGGACGATGGATTTCCAGGTGGTGCAGAGTCGTCAGACAGCGGCTGGTTATGTTAGCATGCTACAAAAAGCATCGTTGGTGATGGAGGGCCATCGTTTGTGTGGGGATGGATGGTTATTCCAACAGGATAATGCTGCAATCCACGCTGCATGCCGGACTTTGACCTTTCTACAAGAAAATGGCGTCAATCTTTTGAGTCATTCTGCATGCTCACCGGACTTGAACCCAATTGAAAATGTTTGGGGATGGATGGCAAGAGATGTTTATCAAAATGGCAAACAATATTCAACAAGAAATGAACTTTGTGAAGCTATCTTCAGAAGCTGGAGCAATATTCCTCGCAGCTTAATGGAAACACTAATTTCTAGCATGCCCCAAAGAATTTCTGAAGTCATCAAAACCAGTGGTGGTAGAACTCATTATTAAATTTGGTTGTTGAATGTTTTCGTACAATTTCGTACAATTTTTGCCTCTGGTCTTATAATTTTGATCAAGTGTAAAACGCCTCATTTTATAAAAATGTCAATTTCTCAATAAAATGTTCGGATTATAATTTTTTGTCTACATAACCTTTTAGATTATAAAATTAGTAACCTTAAGTATGAAATGTTTAAAATATTTCCATGAAAAACAGTGTAAAACAGTTTGTTTGTTTTTTTAATTTGAAGTGGTCTTAATTTTTTTTATCAGGAGTGTATATAAACATAGTTAGTATATGTGTCAGTCACGTGATTACACATTTAAATAATTTAAGACAATGATTAATTATATCAAGACCAAAGTAGCAACCATTAAATAAAATACGGATATTTTATTTTTAAAGCATTGTAGTATTTCTACTACTTTAGAACATCTTGAACAAATAAAAGAATTTATTTCTGCATGATTTTTCGGTGGAGAAAACACAATTCATTCTCAATACACCTGAAAATGAGTCGTGACTTTATGGCGAAAACAAGACACAACCACCTCAATCATCCGCTATGAAACGTGTGAAAGCCTATGAAAAATATATTTGAGACGCTACTGCCCATATCACATCTGATAAATGTATGGTTTTCAATTCAGCATGAAATAACCTCCGGTTAGGTTATAAACCCTAATGTCAACCTTGTATCCTTCATGTTAGAAATGGACAGTCAGGAATCTCACATTTTAGCATATGCAGAAATGGTTTTGGCAGCCTTCTAAACATGCCCTGTATAAAGACACGCTTGAATGCTACTAAAGAACCGGGCGAAAACGATCAGAATCAGAAAATACATAAGAAAACATTTGAATTATTCCTTGTATTTTTTTTTCATTCTTTCAGTGTAAAGTAACAATTATCTATTGTATAATATTAACATAATCTGAATTCAGATGTTCATCGGCTACGCAACCTGATTTTCCCTTCTGAGTAATGAGATACTGCATTGATAAATTTTTACAGAACCTTTCTGGCCTTCCATTTACATGGCTGATGCTAACTTCCAAGAAAGTAATACATTGAGCCTTCTCGAGCTAACGTTTTCCGCTGATATTAAGTGAAGATATTATAACGAATCAATTATTTGATCAGTTGCTGAGAAACTTGGTTCATTGTGCTGTGCTAGTCAATTTTTATCGTCGGGATCAATCTTATAAGACGGCCATTCCTCCACGCAGCGAATTATTTCTGTCACGTCCGGTCTGATGGTTATGCTATGTATTTAGAAATTATTGATAAAATCCATAAAATAATCTGCAATGTTATCGATCCTGACCTATCATCTCGGCTCCAGTAACTTTCTCAACGATGTAATCTTGATTCCCGGTACATTCTCCGTAAACATTTTTACGATAATTGTTCTGATGAGCTTTCTCCTTTGGTACCTCTACTTTATGAAGTTCAGTACTGGATTGGCAACTAGGTCTCTTTATTTTACAGTTGAAATGACTGCATGTAACCGTAAGTTCTATACTAATAGTTTCTTTTATCGTACGTCTCGCCAGTAGAACTTTGTTCCGGTCTTTTGCTTTCCATCCAACTTTGATCTTCAAAGTAATCCTTTGCGTCTTAGTGATATTATTGGCTTTCTTGGAACTGAAACGAATAAAAATAAAAATATATGAAGATCGATTAAGCTTAACAAATCAATCCCCTAGTAAATTACTGGAGGCTTACGTGTTCAAGACGAACAAATATTTGCAAAAATGTGCTCAATATTAGAAGAAAAAAAGGACCTAAATTGAATATTGCTGCTATATCTGGTCTGTTGTGCCTACTATATATATATATATATATATATATATATATATATATATATATAGTGAGCACAGAATATACTTGGGGGACTGCTTCGGGAATTGCTAGCCTGCCACCTGATTTCCTGTCTTTCAGTAGTGTATTCTCTTTTACAAAAAAAATCTCTTCTTTCATCTATGCTATGTTGCTGTTCCTTCCCTCGAGTACCACCTTTCTTTGTAACCTCTTTAAGGATACAACAATTAAATAAAATAGAAAATGGCTCACCTTGCGACAAAATATTGCAATAACACATATGAATTTTGGTCGTTATTTTAAGAAGTAAAGGGGTACAAATGAAAAGATTTTAAATTGATATTATAGGTACTAGTTTAACCCGTGAAAATTCCACGGTTTTCCGGTTTTAAATTTCTGAAGAATCTTAATTCTTCAGTTAATGATTGCGTAAGTGAGTTCTTCGTAGAAATTCCCCTATGGCTTCCTTAATATTTGAGCTTAACTGCTTTAATAAAATATTGCAATAAAACTCATCAATATGAATGCTGGTCGTTATTTTAAGAATTAAGGGGGTACAAATGAAAAGATTTGGAATTGAAAACTTTCTTCGATTTCATTGAAACAGACGTTAAACAATACCATCTTCTGTTCATTTTCTGACTGAACCCATGTAACGTCTTTGATAAGTCATTTCTCTCCTCACGCAATCAAGATGGAATCCTTCATTATTAATGACGTATTAATACGAATTGTTAAACACTTCTATCTTTCTTTTTTTCTCTGAAACCAAGTAGCGTCTCTGATACGTCTTTCCCGGAGGTCAAAACGGAATAGTCCATTATTTATGAGGTATTGGCCGGGCGTAATGGTCGTGCAAACTAACGCAGGGAAGTCAAACGCAATTATTATATGATCTTAAATACGTTACATTAACGAAAAGTTAATTATTGAAATTAAACTACATATAAAATTTGTTCCAAACTAAACACTTTTCAACGTGACATTTCATCATATACAGGGCGCGAAAGATAAATTGTCGTCTGAATGACGCAAAAACGAAAGTAACCTCGTTTTAACTGATATACATATTGCGATGGATAATTTGTCGTCTAAATGACGCCAAAATGAAAATAACGTTTTAACAGTTATACAGGGTGCGATGGATAAATTGTCGTCTAAATGACGCGAAAATGAAAATAACACTGATATCTCGTTTTAATAGATATACATGGTGCGATGGATAAATTGTCGTCTAAATGAGGCGAAAATTAAAATATCATTTTAATAGACATACAGAGTGCGATAGATAAATTGTCGTCTGAATGACGCAAAAACGAAAATAGCACTGATATCTCGTTTTAACAGTTATACAGGGTGCTATGGATAAATTGTCGTCTAAATGACGCGAAAATGGAAATATCACATTTTAACAGACATACAGGGTGCGATAGATAAATTGTCGTCTGAATGACGCAAAACGTAAATATCATTGAAATCTCAGATATATTTACCAAAATTACACAGAAATATCTTGAAAAACTTGAGTAAATTCATTCACTATCTTTAAAGATACATTACAATCTGCAGGGACTGAAATCTTAATAATAAAGTACATTCTATTTTTGTGGTTCTTGATTGCGATGCCTGGTTGATTAGCTTTGATTGTTCTGTCTGCGTGTATTGCAAAGTTCCATATAATTGTTACAGGTTCTATTTCTGTAACCGGGTCTGAGTGATATTCATACCAATGTCTTGCAGTTTCCTTCCCGTAAAAGTGGAATATTTTCCCGTACAGATATCGGCCCACTTTATCCTGCCGGGTTTTATTAGTGCTAACCTGATACAAGATGGTCAATCTTTTCTGTATATTTATCACAGAATCGACTTGGCGTCAACGCAATTTTTCTGTATGTATGCTTGATAATTTCTAGTTAGCAATCATTTGTCCAGTGCAGCAGGAATTCGCTTTCAGCTTTTAAACCTGCACTATGTAACCACTGATGGGTACGCGGTTTGTTTATACCTGCTTGCTTGGTACGGGCAGAATACTGACCATGAAGATGCTTATCTTGCCATCGTTTCTGCATTTGATACATTGCATTTGCTTTTGCTTTCTTTTTTAGGTTCTTTGCCTCTCCAGTCGGTGTATTATGGTTTATTTGCATTTCTTCAGCGATTTGAAATTCCTTTTTGATTTTGTCGCCTTTCTCTGTTACTGTTTCTTATTTCTTTCATGTTTTTGACATAAATCCTCAGCCAGGCTTCTGTAGTTTCCAGCTATCGATAAAGACCGATTGTTGTGGTTTTGTAAAACAGTTCTAGTTGAACTAATCCTCTGCCTTCTTCGGATCTGGGCACAAACAGACGATCAACATCAGACTTAGGATGATACAGATGGTGGTAAATGAAAAGCTTTCTCGTTTTCACATCTATTCGCTTAATATCAGCTATAACCCAATTAAGGATATTGAAACCGTGGTGCACCACAGGGACAACCAAAATGTTTATCGCTGTTATACTGTTTTTGAATTCAACTCGGTATTTTGCACATTCTATCTCCTTCGCTAACTACTAGATATTTATAGGCTTCTTATTCTTCCAGTTCCCTAATGTTTCTATTATTATTCTTATCATTATTATTATTCCGAAATTTGAAAGAATCTTCCACGTATGTTTCAGACACTCAGGTGAGTTGTTTTACCTTCACAGAAGAAGCATATTCTCCCCACTACATGCGGGAGAAAGTTCCATTGCAGTCTTTGACTTTCCCTCAACAAAACACCAAAGGCGAACGAGAATTTGGTGTTTGTGGAAGGAACGTTGAACACCGCCATACACGTCAACGCGTAATTATTCAACATGTTCTACTACTATTCCTGCACTAGAAAAACAATGGGCTCTCCCAACAGTTCTCCCGTAATGCCTATGCATATACAGCAGAATCCCTGACAACCGGACTAAGATGGTCTTCCGGATATGAGACGTTATATTTAGATTAAAATAAAACAACTGAAACCAAGTTTAACATTTCTTTTATAGTAAACAAGATAAGCTAATGGTGAGTGAAATATAACGGAATTGATTTTAAGTAAAAAGAAATAAATTATGAAATGTTAATGAAAATTCATTAAATTAAGTATGCCACGTATGCAAAACAAATAATATAACGAGGATTTTTTAATCGCTGTTGCATGATAATTCTTTCGCTTCTAATGTCATTCTCAACTTTTTCCGCATTTCGTTTTGCTTTTGTTCTTGATTTTTTTAAACGAAAGACACTTTTTAACTGCGTGCGTTATTGCAATCGTCATAGCTGAATGCTGGCTTTCTTTACATAAAACTGACAACCTTTTCAATAACTTTTTCGATTTCAGTCCCTGTTTCATCACAATAAGTTTTTTTTTTCATTTCCTTGTTCATTGTGACAGCGTGAAGGCTGGAGAATAGTTTCTTTGGAAGATTTTATATCATACAATGTAGACTTCCCTATGTTGAACTCAGCCATTAGTTACAATGAACTTTCATCAGGATCTAGTCTGTTTAAAACTTCAACTTTTTGCGATAACACCAAAGCTGTTCTTTTCCTCTTATTCCCATCATCTTTTGCACAAATACAAGCCATTAGGGTGAAAAAAGTATAAGCAATTATTCAAAGTAAATTTCTTGATAAACAGAAATTTCAAATCAGTTACATATCACCCCAAAAGTTCAAATATACACAACAAAATCATGTCCGGATATTCACGATTCCGGATATGAGTGATTCTACTGTAAATATATATATACATACATATATATATATATATATATATATATATATATATATATATATATATATATATATATATATATATCAAGCGAAGTGGATACTCATATATAAAATAGACGTTTTACTTTTATTTTAAACTCTTTATGACGTTAGAAATGGCAAAAATATCAAAATCATATAAATCCATTAATTTTTCAAAAATTGCTTTGTTTACTTTGCAGATGTACACCACTTATACAGTTAATCATTCAATTAAAATACGATTCAGCCAAATGCTTGCAAACGTTAATATTTCTTTTTACTAGAATGTTTTGCAACACGCAAAATCTCCACATTATTTAGTATTACTGATTAAATTGTTTTTAAAATAACGGGAATATTTTGTATGTTAAACAATAAAAATTATAATTTTTCAAAAAAAAAAGAAAAGAATGAAAATGTACTGTAGTAAGTTACAGACCCTAGTAAAACCAACTGCACTTTGTATCCCCTTTCTTATTTGCTCTACTCCCCAAAATTTGCTTTTCGATCGGTCAATGTGTGGCTATTTTAAACGTCGTGATGAACGGACAGAAGTTACAGAATTTTATATATAGATTACATTACTCAATATCTTTCAGACAGAGCCACATACTATGTAAATGTTACATTCTTTTTTCTTTTTTTTGGTGGGGGTGATCTTTTTTCTTTCTTTTTCTTTAATCGGTTTCACCCCATACAACGCAATAAATCCACTAAGACACAAGTGGGTATAGGGTGTGGAGGAATTAAGAAAAGAAACATTGATAATGAGCGGAAAGAGAAAAGAGTAATCAGAAAGAGAGTAGATATCGATTGATATTGCATTTAAATTTTTGCAGATTAAAGTTGGCTGGAAAGCATGGAGCCAGGAGGGAGTTCCACAAGCGAGAAGTGCGAGAAAAGAAACTGTTAGCATAGAACTTACGGCTACATCTAGCCAGCTCAAATAGAATTTGATGAGATCCAGTCTAGTACTGCGCTTAAATTCATAAAGAGTAGATACCATAGCGAAGAGCACATCCGAAAAATTACCATGAAAGTATTTATAGAAAAGACACAGGGAGGCAACCTTATAGGGGTTGGAAAGTCACTGAAGCCGAGCCAGACCAGGACTGATAATGTTGCTGATTCTTCTTTGGAAGGTAAATAACAGGGTCAGCAATATTCTAAGCATGGAGGAATGGTAGACATAGAAATGTATAAGTTCTGCACAGAAACATTGTCTCACACGACACAGTGAACCAACTTTCTGGCCTAGCAATGGATTCAATATAGACTTTCCACTGCATGTCAGCCGAGGATGTTAGCCCGACTGGCCCATCGAGTCATCTCACACGCGCTATGACATATCACTTCATTTCAAAGCTTGTCTGGTTAATTGTCTATTGTATTTTTTCCAATTTTCGGATGAGGTGTTGAGTCTTGTGCTCGAAGATGTGTATAAACTGTCCGAAATTCAATTTTTGTTATTTTTATTCAATTACTTTCGACTTACCGAGTCATTATCAAGAACAAATGTGGTGCCTGTGTTAGAATTCTCTTGTCAAAAACCATATTATTCTTTGGAAAGCTGGAAATTCGAAATAGTTTACAGTGACGTCATATATAATGATTATTGAGATTGAGGCGAAAAACAAATGCGAGTATTTTTATTGAGAATATGTACGCACTTTAAAATACCGCCTCCTGGGATTAATGAATTTTCTGTTTTCTTTAATACAATATTTTCTTCTTTTTTATTTGTTATTTTCTTCATTTATTTTTTCTTTATATTTATTCATACTTTTTCCTTCACTTCTTATTGTTCTCCTTTTTCTTTTATTTTTATTTTTCTCATTTTTTTACTTTTTGCCTCTTTTCTTTCAGTCATTATTTTCTTTATATCTTGTTTTCTTCCCGTCAATTAAAATTTTTCATATTTTTTCTTCATTTATTTTTCTTTTTTCTTCATTTATTTTTTTCACTATTTCCATTGATTTCTTTCTTTTTCCTACTTTACTAGGTTTAATTTACATAATTTTTAATTTATTCTTTTTGACTTCATTTAATTTTTCTCCATTTTCTTTTCCTTCATTTTTTCTCTTTTTCTTCATTTATTGTCATTTCATTTACGTTTTTCTTTCTTTACTTTCTATTGCTTTTCATTCATTTTTTTTACTTATTCTTTATTTATTGTCATTCTCTTTACATTTTTCTTTCTTTACTTTTTATTGCTTTTCATTCATTTTTTCTCTTACTGTCATTCACTTTACGTTATTCTTTCTTTACTTTCTATTGCTTTTGTTTCATTTTTTCTCGTTTTCTTCATTTATTGTCATTCCCTTTACGTTTTTCTTTCTTTACTTTCTATTGCTTTTCATTCATTTTTTCTTTTTGTTCATTTATTCTCATTGCCTTTACATTTATCTTTCTTTAATTTCTATTGCTTTTTATTCATTTTATTTTATTTTTCTTCATTTATTGTCATTCCCTTTACGTTTTTCTTTCTTTACTTTCCATTGCTTTTCATTCATTTTTCTCTTTTTCTTTATTTATTGTCATTCCTTTTACGTTTTTCTTTCTTTACTTTCTATTGTATTTCATTCATTTCTTTCTTATTTTAATCATTTATTCTAATTGCCTTTACGTTTTTCTTTCTTTACTTTCTATTGTTTGCCCTTCATTTTTTTCTCTTTTTCTTCATTTATTTTCATTGCCTTTATGTTATTATTTCTTCCTTTCTATTGCTTTTCATTCATTTTTCTCTTTTTTTTAATTTATTGTCATTCCCTTTACGTTTTCCATTCTTTACCTTATATTTATTTTCATACATTTATTTCTTTTTTCTTCATTTATTCTCATTGCCTTTACGGTTTTCTTTCTTTACTTTCTATGGTTTTTTCATTCTTTTTTTCTCTCTTTTTCTTCATTTATTCTCATTTAATTTACGTTTTTCTTTCTTTATTTCTATTGCATTTCATTCATTTTTTCTCTTTTTCTTCATTTATTCTCATTCCATTTACGTTTTTATTTATTTATTTCTATTGCTTTTCATTCATTTCTTTCTCTTTTTCTTCATTTATTTTCATTCACTTTAGGTTTTTCTTTCTTTATTTCAATTGTTTTTCATTCATTTTTCCACTTTTTCTTCATTTATTCTCATTGCCTTTACATTTTTCTTTCTTTACTTTCTATGGCTTTTCATTCATTTTTTTCTCCTTTTCTTCATTTATTATCATTCCCTTTACGTTTTTCTTTCTTTACTTTCTATTGCTTTTCATTCATTTTTTTCTGTTTTTCTCATTTTTTGTCATTCCCTTTACGTTTTTCTTTCTTTACTTTCTATTGCTTTTCATTCATTTTTCTCTTTTTCTTCATTTATTGTCATTCCATTTACGTTTTTCTTTCTTTAGTTTCTATTGATTTTCCTCATTTTTTCTCTTTTTCTTCATTTATTGTCATTCCCTTTACGTTTTTCTTTCTTTACTTTCTATTGCTTTTCATTCATTTTTTCTTTCATTCATTTTTTCTTTCATTCATTATTTTCCACATTTTTCTTTATTTATTTTCTTTTCTCATTCCCTTAATTTTAATTTGTTTCTCTTTGTTATTCATTTAACTTTTTTTTCTTCATTTATTTTTCTTCTTACTTTTAGTCATTACTTCTTCTCCTTTCTTTCATTTACTAATTTTATTCTCCTTTACCTTCATTTTTCGAAATTTTCATTTCCCAAAATTTCTTTTTTTCTCTCTTTTTCCAGTTATTAGTTTTCTTCTCGTTTTTATTCATTTGTTTCCTTTATTCAATTGTTTTATTTTTCTCTTCCTTCATTTATTACTCTTCTTCTTTATTTCCTTAATTGATTATTTTCCTTTTCGCTCATTTATTATTTTTCTTCTATTTTCGTTCATTTATTTCTTCTTTCCAATTTCCTTCATTAATTATTTTTCTATCTTTCTTTCTTTGTTCCTTTAACTCCGATCATTTATTATTTTTTCTTTCATTTATTATTTTCTTTTCTCTTTATTATTTTTCTACTCATTTTTTCTTTGCTTTTTTCTATTTCTTCTCGTTTTATTTTTATTTTCTTTTTCGTTCATTCATTTTCTTTCCACTTTTGCTTCATCTCTCTTTTTCTTCTCAATCTCCTTCATTTATTCTTGTTTCGATTTTTATTTCTTATTTTCATCTTCAATTTCTTTCATTTATTAATTTTTCTTTCCTTCATTTGTCATTTATTTTTCTTATGTTCCTTGTAAAGTTCCTTCGTTTCTTTTTTTATTCTCATTTTTCTTCATTTATCATTTTCTTTTCCTTTCATTTCTTACTTTTTTCTGGCTCTTCTCTTATTATGAATATTTTTCTTTAATTTATTAATTTTCTTTCTTTTTTTTTCGTTCATTTATTTCTTTACCTTTTTAATTTCATCTCTAATTTTTCTTCACAATCAGCGACATTTATTAATCTTTCTATTCTTATTTCTTATCTTCTCCTTTAATTTCCTTCCATTTATTATTTTTCTTTTTCTTCATTTCTTTTTTTCTTTTTTTTTCTTTCTCACGTCTCATGAATCCTTTTTCATTTTTTATTTCTTCCATTTATCATTTTTGCTCGTTTGTGTATTATTATTACTATTATCATCATCATTATTATTATTATTATTATTATTATTATTATTATTATTATTATTTCCCTTTTCTACTTCATTTTTCCTTCATTTTTTACGTTTTCTCTTTCTTTTCGTAATATTTTTTATTTGCCTTTCATATCTTTTTACTTTTTCCTTTATTGAACATTTTTCTTTTTTGTGTATTATTATTATTATTATTATTATTATTATTTTCCTACTTACGATTATTAGACTTAATACAATCATTCCTGTCAAACTGTGAAATGAAGGGCGTCCTAAACACTTTCTCCTCCAGCTCCTTTATCACGAACGCTGGTGTCCCCCAAGGCTCTATCTTGGGCCCTACACTGTTTCATCAATAACCTTCCCGATGTCATCAGTTCACAAGCAGTCATCTACGCGGACGGCACTACTATTTACTCCTGCCTCAATAGTAAATCTGGTATCGTTGACAAATCTAATCAGACCGGTGGTCTCGAAAAGGACATCCAATCTGTTGTTGACTGGGACAGGAAATGTCTTGTAAACTTCAATCTCATTTACCGACCACAGAAAACCCTCCCTGCTTCCCGTCAGAATGGCTGATGCCCAACTCCACGATCGCGCCTCGTTGCGCCTGCTTGGTCTCACGCTCTCCGCTGATACGAGGTGGAACAAATGCATAGACTCAATAGCTTCATCTACCGCAAGGAAAGTCTTGAGGTCCTCGACAAAATCCAGAGACAGATATGCAATATGATAGATCCTGATATGGCATCTAGTCTACAGTCGCATTCTCACAGACGTGCCGTGGCTTCCCCCTCTCTCTTCTATAAATATTTTCACGACAATTATTACGACGAATTGCTTTCTCTGGTTCCCAGACTGCATGAATTTAATCGAGCTACTAGGCTGGCATGTCGGTCCCACCCTTTCGCTGTCGAAACGGTTAAATGTAACCGTCTCTTCTACTCAAACAGCTTCTTCTCTCGCACTTCCAGCCTGTGGAATTCTCTTCCTCTTACTTGCTTCTCTGATAACTATAATCTTCAAATATTCAAGTGTAATGTCAATCGATATCTTCTGATACCTTGATCTTGTTCCCCGTCCTTCACTTTATCCTCTCCCCAAACACACCTCTTTACTCTTGTTCTCTACTCTCTGTAACCCCCTGTGTTCTAGTGGCACTCCTGCCTTGCTTGGGAGATGAGGGGTGGGGCGTAAAAACCCAGAGACGGATATGCAATGTGAGAGGTCCTGATCTAGAATCTACAGTCGCTTTCTCACAGACGTGCCGTGGCTTCACCCTGTCTCTTTCATAAGTATTTTCACGGCAACTGTTCCGATGAGTTGCTTTCTCTGGTCCCCAGCCTGCATGAATTTAATCGAGCTCCTAGGCTGACATCTCGGTCCCACCCTTTCGCTGTCGAAACGGTTAAATGTAACCGTCTCTTCTACTCAAACAGTTTCTTCTCCTGCACTTCCCATCTGTGGAACTCCCTTCGTCTTACTTGCTTCTTCGATGACCATAATCTTCAAATATGCAAGTGTAATGTCAATCGACATCTTCTGATACCTTGATCTTATTCCCCGTCCTTCTCTTTATCCTCTCCCCAAACACGCCTCTTTACTCTTGTTCTCTACCCTCTGTAACCCCTTGCGTGCTAGTGGCACTCCCGCCTTGTTTGGGTTTGAAGTGCTTAAAAAAAAATTCTACATTTACGTTTTCTGTTTCTTTTCTTATTTATTATTTTCTCTTTGCCTTTCGTATATTTTTACCTTTTCCTCCATTTATCATTTTCTTCATTATTTTAGAATGTATTTATTATTTCAATTTATTTTTTATTGTAGTAGTTTTGGATTCATTCCCTAATTTTCAATCAATTTTCCAATGCCTTTTTCTCATTTACCTTCAGTTTTCTTTTTTCTTTTCCCTCGAGAAATTTTTTTCTGTTTCTTTTCCGCGAGGCGTTTTTTTTTTAATTATTTAGAAATTTGCTATTTCTTTAACCATTTTTATTTACGTTTTATTACTCTTCTTTCTTTCTTTCTTCATGTCTTACTTTCTATTTTTCTTCTTTCCTTCCTCTTAATATTTGCTGATATATCCAAATTACGAAGCATCAAACACCCTTTTCACGAGAATCCGCGTTCCCGACGGAAGACTAACAGGAAAAAATTGTTCAAACTCTATTTTGCCATCACCTTTTTCTCCTCTTACTGATGATAATGTTTGTTTTTCGGGGTTTTTTTATGTTCAAGAAGCTATTATCTCTAACTTATAGTACCTTCCAGTTTCCTTTTCATTTTTTCATTTTCGTCCCAAAACTAATTTCCCCATAATTTCCCAAGACAAGAAAACGGGCGTATTATCGCCATTACGGAGACGGGCAGAAAATCTAAGGATAAACATGAGAAAGAAAAACGCTGAATTTGAAATCGTTTGGTAACTGAATATAACATGGCGTAGATAATGAACCAGTTTTAAAGACAGTCAACTTTCGGAATAAATAGCTGTATTGATGTAAAGTAAACGAGATCTTATTGGGCTGTTCTTAATAATGAAACACACCAAACATTTCCAATGCTAACAAAAAAAATACGATTAATATATTAAAAAATACAAGAAAATATAAGAGTTTCCAATGTCGGTAAAGTTAAGTTAGCTACTTGACCTCCTATAGAAAGCGATAAAGAGAAGCGATAAAAACGGACGTAGTCCTTAAATGTTAGAATACACAAAAAGAACCAGAAAAAGACAGCTGAATTTTTTTGAACATATCTTTCTTTTTATGTGCTGTCTCCTTTCAGGACTTAGGTGATCATGGCTCTCCACTTCCTCCTATCTCTTGTATCTCTCAGTATGTTTCATCCATCTGCCACCTCCCCCAGACCACGTTCTGTGATCTACTTGCTTAAGCCCGCCAGGTATGTCATACGTTGCTTTATCTTGTCTCTCTTTCCTTCTATTCGACCCCTGAGTATCAGATTCTCCAGGCCCTCCTTCCTCATTACGTGTCCCAGAAACTTCAGTAAGCCTCCTCTTTGTTTGCATCCACTCCAAGACCTCATAATTGCTCACATGCTCGGCCCATAGTATCCTCAGCATCATTCTGTAGAACACATCTCCGTCGCGTTGAGTCTCTTCTTCATCTTTGAGGAAATCGTCCAATATTCGCTGCCGTAAAGGAGCACAGATGTCACGTAGCAGCTCAGTAATATTTTCTTTGTGACCTAACAAATCATCCTGTCTCAAAATATTCTGCCCAGCTTTTGAAATGCGTCCTTGGCCATCCCAATACGTCTAAGGATCTTGGCCATATAAAGTTTTACAGACTGTCATAGATAGCACTGACGAACACACACACACACACACACACACACACATATATATATATATATATATATATATATCATTAAACCTAAAGAGCCAGACAAACCTACCACGGTTTCACACACACACACACACACACACACACACACACACATATATATATATATATATATATATATATATATATATATATAAGTAAACCTAAAGAGCCAGACAAACCTACCACGGTTTCACCTACACGGATCGTCAGGGAATACCCTGAATTCCCTGACGATTGGCGTAAGTCAAACCTTGGTAGGTTTGTCTGGCTCTTTAGGTTTAATTAGGCTTGCTCTACTTAGCGTATCGAGCACTTTATTTAGTTATTTTACTTACTCGTATCGGGTCTTTTTTCTTTGAACTCTGAACTTGGATGCTAGGCGATTATTTTCGGCTGACATACATGTTCTCTGTTCTTTCTTTTTTTGTACCATTTTTTCCGTTTGGTATTGGTTTGTTTATTTACAAATCAAGAAACCTAAGGTTTTACGGACGAGTATAATTTCTTATATTTATAAGATTATTACTATGATAGATAGATAGATAGATAGATAGATAGATAGATAGATAGATAGATAGATAGATAGATAGATAATGAACAGACTGTTTGAGGGAAGATGCTGTCCGAGTGGAACTTACATAACAAAGGCATACGAAGCGAATGAGGGTAGGTCGCTACATTGGGCGTGGCCTTGCAGTTCTTAGCCGTGAAGGTTAGAATTGATAAAACTAAGGAATGTAGTTCATCCGAACACTTTCCATGGAAATAGCGATAGAATAGCAAGAGGCTTGCAACGTTTCGTCTGTGGGAAAGCGGATTGTAGAGTGGAAAATGATTCATCACCCACAAGGACGTGGAGACGCTTTTGGATTCTATCGAGACTGTGTAATGAAAACTGGACAGCTCCCGCCCATTATTGGCAGCAGTACCCCATTTTCGGCCTAATCTAGCTCCGAAGATGTGCACCGACTAAACATGACGCTTATAGTGTCGGATTAAAAATTCTTTCAAAATTACAAAAAATCTTAAATTATAGTTTAACTCTTCTTCTTCTTCTTCTTCTTCTTCTTCTTCTTCTTCTTCTTCTTCTTCTATATGCCTTATCCCATCAGGACTTTGGCGATCATGGCTCTCCACAATTTCCCTTATTTTTCTCTGCTCTAAATAGCTTTTGTCTTTTTGCCATCTCTCCCAAACCCTGCTTTGCCATCCATTTACATGAACTTGTTCTTTTATGTGTCGTCTCCATTCAGAATGTTGGAAATCATGCCTCTCCACAATTTCCTCTCCTTTGTAGCTCTAAATAACTTTCGTCTTTTTGCCATCTCTCCCAAACTCTGCACCACCATACATTGACTGAAGCTCGCCAGGTCGGTTGTTCGTTTCTTTCATCTGACGGTTTTTACTCCAATCTGTCCAGTGAGTATCAAATTTTCCAACCCCTATTTCTTTAGTATGTGCCACAGAAATTTCAACTTTACCTTTCTGATGTTAAATACAAGAGTCCTTTTTGTTGCTACTGTGTCTAGAACTTCGTCGTAGCTCACATGTTCGGTCCATGGTATTCTCAGTATCCTTCTGTAGAACCACATTTTATTTGCTTCGAGTCTCTTCTTTATCCATAAGGAGATTGACATAATTTACACTGTTTAAAAAATAGTCTCTACTAATAGTTTGCAGCAATAAGAAATAATGTGGAATTAATGATAGAATCTATTAATTCCTTATAATTGATATTTCCTAGTCTATAATTCTTCCTATCCTTTTGTGTCTGCCTCTATAATACTTTTCTTTAGTCAGCTATCTCTATACAATTATGATGTAGTTGACACTCATCTCCTTTTCTATAGTAACATTTGTTTCTATAGCCGAATCAAGATCGTTTGCGCAGTTACCCTTATATGATTTTCCTACCCTGTCGTGTTTCTATTTTTAAATTTGTTTCATTAGCCAGTTTTCTGCATTTAGTGATGATTCAGTTTAACTTTTTTCTGAGTTTTTTTTTTTTGCTTTAATACAATGTATTGTTCTGAGTTGTAAAAAAATCTATTCCGTTTCTCTTTTTAAGTTTTCTTTGCGTGACCATATCCATGACTCTTCATCCACAACAGTTCCTAACATGTTTTGTAATTCTCTGTGAACCTTTTCTTTTATTTCATTTGTCTTTCTTTGTGTTTCTAAAAAAATTTCATGGAGAAATCAAAAATGAATGAGAGCCCTAACTCTTTATCTTATGACACGAAGAAATAAGGTTGATCCAACCGTAATAATAAATAATATGTTAGTTTTATTTCATAATGAGCCTATGAGAAAGTGTTATGATTTTTTATTAACTTTTTCGTTCTTTCTTCTTCGATTCGGTATTTATTTGTTTGTTTATTAATCATTTCACTTCAAGCAAGACGATTGTGACACTAGGACGTAGCAGTTGTGTGTGGGTGAGGGGTTATTACTAATAATATTTTTTTAGTTTCTTGTAAATAGTTTTGTATTCATATTATAAATACTCATTGGGGTTAGTTTTTAGAATTTTTATTTTATTCCCCTCCCCCCACAGACACTGAATTGTAAATATGGAGACTAGTTAGTATTTTCATAGAGACAGTGAGGTATTATGGTGGTTGCAGTAAGAAAGGTACGTATGAATGTGTTGTTTTGGTGTAAGGAATATTGTTCGTACGATTGGGTCAGTGTTTGCGGCTAGCTAAGTTATAGTTAAGACAGAAGAAGACCGTCCTTTCCCCAATACTCCCTCCGGCCTTGTGCCACATTTCTGTGTATTTAGCAGAATAAATATTGCTAGCAGGAAGTGAAAGAGAATGAGAAGATTTGTAGTGTGGAAACGGCAATAAAGGATTCAGGAAAACCGTAAAGACGTTCTTTAATAATTGTGGTATGAATGTTTACAAAGATCACGGTGACCTTTTTGATTACTTGGAAAATGAAAAACCAGTTGAAGAATGATCACAGATTGCTTTTAAAGACTTTACTGATAATAAAAATGAAACCTATTTTTCCATATACGACTTTTTGAAAAATTGAAAATTTTTCATACTGGTCTTTTAATTCGATTTTTTTAATTTTTCTTTTTGTTTTTCTTTTTGTTTTTCTTTTAAAACAATATATAACAAGAGAATTAAGAACGAAATGATATCGTTGTCTTGGAACCAAGAGTTTGAAATCCCATGATGCTAATTTTATGACAATAGCTCGCTATACAAATGAAGCGTTGGATATTTTTTTATTTTTTTAAATTTGCGTTTTCTTCTTTGTATTATTTGAAATTTTTCTGTCATCTAACTTAAATCTTTCAAAAATGCTTTTATCGTACGGACAAACTAGATGAAGAATAATCTTCAACCTTTAAGAAGAAACACACAAAGAAAAGAGGGTCTCAACTTATGAACAGCGAGGAAATAAGGGTGTTTCGTTTCCGTAGAAGCAGCATAGGCGTGTCCAAGATGTAAAGGTAAAAGTGAAGTTCAGCATGGAAATAAAATTAGAGAAGCAATAGACTTGCTACTTTGGGAAAGATGTTGCAGAGAGGAAAACCATTATTCCTAACAAGACAGATTTTTGTAGCAGATTAGAAGATTGTATTAACGATGAAGTGAACTATTTAAATGAATGGGGAGAAACTAGCTGGATTGACATTACACTCAATTATTTATAATCACACAGATTGAAGAAATAGACAGTGTTAGATTTGCGATATTGCTGCTTTGGGAAAAGTGTTGAAGACAAGAAAATCATTCTTCCTCCACAAGACAGGGGACAGGATCTTTAACTCTATTAAGGTTAGAATGGGAAGATTGGGCAACTCTAAGACAAATATGCCAGTAATACTCCATTGTTTGTCTTGTCTGATTCTCCTAAATAGAAAGCATATTAAGAATAAGATTCTGGAGCAATAGAATGAAACGTTAGTTACTCCAGCATCTCTAATAGCGGATTGTATATATTCCCACAGAGAAATCTTTGTTTTGAAAAAGAAAACAAAGCTCTTTATCTTATAAACACCGAGGAAATAAGGTGGATTCGTGTCCGTGGAAGTAGCATAAGTGTAACCTAGCTGTAAAGTTATAATTGTATCTCAACAAAATATTTGTCATGGAAATAAAATTAGTGACGCTATAGACGATGATGCGGTTTTGGCAAAGGTGTTCCTCCAAAGACAGCGAAAAGAATTTGGAACTCTAGCAAGGCTAAAATATGAAGATTCATAGAATTTAATATACCAAACCAAATATGCCAGTAATACTCAGCTTTTGATTTAATCTGACTCTTGTAAATACAATGCATAGCGGGAATAAAATCCTGGCGCTATAGAATGAGTCGACAATTTCTCCGGCATCTTTAGCAGTGGATTGTATATATGAATATCCAGTTGATGTCTGGAGTGAACTTCAATCCCAGTAGACGTTCAAAGCGTGGGTCTTAATTGAAAGTGGAACCGTTCATCATTAACGAGAATAAAGACCTCATTGTCTGGACGGGGAGACGAAACGATAGATTTTGGGGTTTTTGTAGGCATTAAAAGTTACAAGCCAGTTTTGCCCATTGAACTTTTAGAGCAATGTCAGCGGAGAGATCAGTTGCAGTGCTGCAATCAAATTTCTTTTTGAAAGTGCGTCCACTGTTATCATCTGCATAAAATGTTTACTAATGATCTGAGGATATTCCCAGACAGCTAATAAAAAATATCAAAAGAATAAGAACAGATAGAGAGCCTTGGGGGGCGCCTTCATTGATCTCAGGACATTCGGAAGGCTGGTCATTAACAACGACATTCCTGTATCTAACTGGGAGAAAGGAATTGCTGATTGCGTAAACACTGCCAGCAATGCTATATCGTTTCTGAGTTCCTTCTATAGGCAGTTTCAGTTATCCTGGTTTAATCGCAAGAATATAAACCTTTTAATAATGCTAATTGGAAAAACTCACAGCGGAATATTCTTCACCTTTATCAGGAAACGCATAAAACAAAAGACGGTCACAAATATGACATTTGATCCTTGTAAAATCCTTGCATGGCAGGAATATTCTTTTTCCATTTCATAGAAGCTAATATTCTCCATCTCTTTCTCCTTCCATATATGATGACTCGTACTTTGATGAACACTAAAGAAGAATCAGCAATATTATTAGTCTTGTAATGGCATTTCGGCTTCAGACAATTTCCCACCGCCGTACTGTAGCTTCCCTGTACAATGTTCATGCTAATTATTCACATGAATTCTTCGTTATGGTATCTCGACGGTATAAATTTAAGCGCAGTACTAGATTGGCGGTAAGGTCTCATCAATTAACAATTGAATTGGTTAGATATAACCGTAAGTTCTATGCTAACAGTTTCTTTTTTCTCAATTCTTGCTTCCGGCTCCAGTTCTCGCTCCTTAATAATGTTTTTTCTTTTTTTTTATTCATTCACATCCAGTAACTCCATGTGACTTATTGGTTTTACTGCTTTGCATGGTGTGAAATGATTATTTATATATATATATATATATATATATATATATATATATATATATATATATATATATATATATATATATTCTACATCATCACTTGATAAGACACCAGAAGTGTTGAAACAAAATGGCTATTTTTGTAGTGATTTTATAACATATTTATGTTATAATATTCAAATAAATGATTATATATATATATATATATATATATATATATGTATATATAAATAAAAAGGAAAGAACAGTAAGATATAAAATCCGGTGTTCTTATAGATATTTTTATTTTTACACAATAGTGCTCTATGTAAATTTAAATTTACAGAGCATTAATATTATAAATTAATAGATTTAAAATATGGTTTTACCGCTTCACAGTGATAACCATGTTTCAGAAATGGAAGCTAAAGCCCCTGAATTTAATTTTGTTATTAAACCAAAGACATTAGTTCCATTTCCTCATCAAGCGAATTTTGGAGTAACTTACTTTTTAAAATTTACGGTTGTTAACGGCACAGGAAAGATTCATAATTTGAGGGTTTCCAAGGTTACCGATAAATCCATTCATCTAGACAAGGGGTGGTAGAGGGTTCAATTTTAAATTTTCGTTGTATATATATAGGGATATTTATTTATAATATATAAAGAATTAAAACTTTGTCACTTACAGTTGGATTTTCCGTGTTTTTTCTTAGAAAATAATTTGTTGCTTTCATTTTTTAAAACCTTTTTTTACTTTAACTCATTTCGTTTCGCTTTTCAAAAAAAGTTTCTCTCTCCACGTTTTGATGCTTATTTCTTGTACCAATGAAAAAGTGAAAATCAAGGGAGGTAACTGTCTATATATGGCGTTTATGGTAAGGGGAATTTGATAGTATCTATTTATGCAATGAATTAAGTATGGGTTTGAACTTGTTGATGAAAAATAAATCCTTATTAATCTGTCGTTGTTCCTTGGTTCTGTAGTCGCATTGGTAGAATGGGAAGACACTAAAATTTGGCAGATTTTGTCTCCGCATTCCTCTATAGTTGGCTAAGGTTTATTTTTTTGGTGTTGGGGGGGATCCATAATTGGTTGACTATCAACTGTCATTCTTTTCCTGGGTGACTGACCGGTTAGGATAATGTAATGTTCGCGGCAACCTTTGCAGGTAATTATGTATATTAAATTCGCACGAAAAAACATTTTTAATTTTTAATTTTGATCCGTCTTTGAACTAAAATACATGGCCCTCTAATATATAGTTGCATACCCCGTAAAGTGATTGGTTGAGGTTCTTTGTGTTCTGCAGTTTTGCACTTGTCAGTATCTTTTTAGCGTTTTAGTTTGTCGCTTACTTGTTATGACTGGATGTTTTTGCAATAGACTTTTCATTTTAGTCCTTTAGTAAGATTGGTAGATTTAGTTGTATGTGTGTGTAGATTTCTGTGTTCGTTAGTTTTGAAAGCTGAAATATAAAGAACTACTTTTTTTTTCGTTTTTCTTTTGTTTCTCGGAGTGTGTAGATGTTTTCACTTGATGAGTATTTTTTTCTTCATCTCTTCTAGTCTGTGTTCCTTTGTGGTTGTGTTTGACATTATTGTACATAACCGCTTAGCTAGGTGACGTGGAATGTTGCTACGAGTGTGTTCCAGGTGAGAAGATATAAAAAGAAGATACTGTCGAGAATCAGTCGATTTAAAGTACATGTCGCTTTCTAGTTTAGTGTTTGTCTTTGTTATTAATATAAAAAAATAAAAAGGAAAGTTGTTGCTGTTCTCCATAGTGAATTGAATGCTAGGATTTATATTATTAATGGATGTTTGGAATGTCTTTAATTTAACCAAGCTTTCATTCCACAGAATGAAACAGTCATCTAGATATCATTTACAGTTTTCTTTTATATTGCAAATGAAGTCATTCCCATAGATTTCTGAGATTCTATCATAGAATTTTAGTCCATGGTATCCCATGGCTAGGTTGGCATATGTTGGTGCAAGCTTTGTCCCCATGGCTGTTCCTGCTTTTTATCGTTAGGTTGTTTCGTTGAACATGAAATAATTTTTTTAAAGATGAATTCTAGGCTTTCTATGATGAAATTTCCTTTGATACAATACTGTAACTCGTGGGGAAAAATTTCTAGCCAGTATTTTATGGCCTCTATTCCGTAGTCATGTAGGATGTTGCAATAGAAGTTCACAGCATCCATTGGGTCCATATAAGTATTATTGTTTATCTCATTAGGAAGATGATACAGAACATCTAGATCATCTCGAATGAAGCTCCAAACGTGTTTGATGAAAGGTTTCCATAGGATGTCTAGAAAATTGCATAGACGGTGTGTCTCGCAAATTGGGCCGTCCTATTTTAGGTTTTAGTTTTAAGTCGGTTGATGTGGGTATAGTCACGCAATTAGTTTTTGTAGTATTGCATGTTTCGGTAATGAGGTTACTTTTGTGTATTTTAGGTATAAACGGCATATGTAGCCAGTTGTGCCACTTGATTTCCACTTTTTCATTGGTACAAAAACATAAGCATCAACACGTGGAGATAGAAACAGTTAAAAACTTTTTGAAACGCTAAACGAAAACAGTTAAAATAAAAAAAAAGTTAAAAAAAAGGAAAACAAAAAATTATTTTTCTAATAAAAACACTTCAAAATCCAAAGTTTTAATTCTTCTCTGTAAATATTTATATATTAGAAATAGATGTCACTATATTAAATATTAATCCTCATTTTAGTATATATATATATAGAGAGAGAGAGAGAGACATTTGGTATGTTTATACGTTATTTTTATAGATACAACTATTTAAATAAATGCTCTGTTTATAATAAACAGTATTAATGACATTTGTCCGAGAAATTTTCATAGAAAATATGCGTCCTCCGACAGGATTCGAACCTGTATCCTATACGGAACCGTCATATAGCCTGACGTGCTTTTACCGATTGAGCCACAGAGGAGCGTTTGGTTAGCAAGGTCGATTTTATTGTTTTTAAACTTACAATTCTCCATTAAAAACAGTAAAATCGACCTTGCTAACCGAAACGCTCCTCTGTGGCTCAATCGGTAAGAGCACGTCAGGCTATTGACGGTTCCGTATAGGATACAGGTTCGAATCCTGTCGGAGGACGCATATTTTCTATGAAAATTTCTCGGACAAATGTCATTAATACTGTTTATTATAAACAGACCATTTACTTAAATATTTGTATCTATAAAAAGAACGTATAAACATAAAAAATGTCTTAAAATAATTCTCGTACTTTGTCCAATTCATATATATATATATATATATATATATATATATATATATATATATATAAAGTGTGTGTATGTGTGTGTGCGCGCGTGCGCGTGTGTGCGGTGTTTAGCGGCTTGGATTTAGGAATCAAGGAGCCAAGTTCGAATTCTAGTTGTGTCAGTTACCTTGACTTACGTGCAGATACCCTTACCATCTCTTCACTACCTGCTATGGATAAATAGCAGGACAGATCGCATCCTCGGTGGCAACCGGTCTAGAAGATCAACTGTGAATACAAATCTCGAATAGCCTCTCCAACCCTCTACTGGCCAAGCGTAGTGAGGACGGCTACACCGCTGAAGCTATGGCCAGTCAGTGCGGGGATCCCCCAAGAGTAGTGAGAAAGACGTGGTCAGTAAGGGCGGGGTTTCTCCAACAGGCGTGAGAAAGACGTGGTCAATCAGGGCGGGGTTCGTCCAACAGGAGTGATAAGGCTCTGAATTTGGAGTTGTACAAATAATTAAAGTTCGTGTATTTGCATTTTTTGCACTAGATTCCTGATGGTTATTTCTAGATTCTTTGAATTCCAAGCACTTTTATTTGTATGCCTTCATTATCTGTTTTGCTTCCAACTTCGCGGCTAATCAAAACTTTTACTATTATCATGCACTTATTATTCATTATACCGTGTGATTTTTTTCTTACTTTTTTAAACAAAATCTCTTGTCACACTAAACTGATTATATTTTTCTTTTCCAGGTGACCTTTTTATCCTGGTCTACTCCATCGACAGCCGTGAGTCGTTCGAGGAGGCTATACGCCTTAGGGAGCAAATACTTGAATGTAAGGGCCACTGTGCGGGTCTTAAAAACCAGAAGGCCCTGGACATTCCGATGGTTATCGTTGGCAATAAGGCTGACAAGGAGAATGAACGAGTGGTCGACGCCAGCGAGGTAATAAAGCAGATTGAAGGTCAACATGGATGCGCCTTCGTTGAGTCTTCGGCCAAGAAGAGTGTTAATGTCGACGAAGTCTTCCTGCGTCTTTTTGAAATCGCTAAATTACCTTCCGAGATGAGCCCTTCCATGCATCGGCGCGTGCAGCCCACGTATATCGGCTCCACCGGAGGCAACAACACCCGTAAGGGTATGTCCATCCGTCGGAAGATGAGCGACGCGTGTGGTACTGTAGCACCGAATGTTCGCCGTCCAAGTATACGGACCGACTTGTTAGTGGCTCAAACAAGGACTGGGCGCACAAAGACGTCGCCGGACGGAGCACGTGATTCAAAGTGTGTCATCCAATGAGATCTGCTGATGGTGTTCGGCTTTGTTTCGACCAAGAGCAATATGTTGGAAAAAATATCTCAAAAATAGATCTCAGTAACAATAAAATATGTTATACGACTTTTCTCTTTCTTTGAATGGTAGGAATACCAACTCCAAACATAGGCCGTCCCTTGCCCGCGTTTTTTTTTTTCTTTTTTTTTTCTTTTTTTTTTTTTTATCGACAAACTGCATCTGCTGGTGGCCTTTACAGGTAAGCGAGTTGAATACCTAAAAAGATGGCGAAACACCAAAATATGAAACCGATTGTAGCGTAAATTAAAAAATAAAACGAGAGAAAGAAGCAGCTGTTGACATATATTTAAATATATAGATCAAAATTTGTCTGCTATTTCTTGAACGAAAGGTGAAGGATTTTTTTTTTTTTTTGCAATGGAAACTGGTTTCAAAGTGGTAGCTAGCGAAATGGAGTTGGGTATAGATGGTAATAAAAAGAACGTTTAAAAAACACTGAAGGAGAAACATTAAAATGAAGATTACTAGTGTTTTGTACAGATACTAGTAACCACACTTGTGCCCTGCCATTTTGGATTCGAGGTTAAGCAGGATTTTGCTTATCTCAGTCAATCAGTGACATCCTCTCCTTGACACTGACTGGAAAACGATTTATATACGATTCATAGAATTTCAGCAAACATGACGTTACAGAAATAGTTCCGAAGCAAGCACTGTACAGTTAGCGCGTCATTCGTATCTTTATACGCAACGACTGTGCAGTAATACATCTTTCGCATACAAAGCACAAATAATACCAAAATGATAATGTCCAATTAAAAAAAGAGAAAGAGGTAGAAACACGAGAAGTGTATGAAAATGGATCTGAAATCTATTGGGAAGGGCACAGCATTAATACTATAAAATCAAACTGTGGAAATAGATATATTTTTGAAAGTTCAAAAGGCATATGAACAGTATGCAGGAGAATAATAAATATTTCCGATCCACGGATTCTGTTCTCATAAATTGGGAAAATGTTTACAAATCTTCAGGAAACTTAACAAAACAAGCACAATTCCGTTGTACAATCATAGATGTTAATATGCATAGAAACACTAGTAAAGGCAGAAACGTCTAGAAGAAAAGACATTGAATATAAAACGTATATTTCCTAAGAATTGGAAATTATAATTCTTGCAAATTAGCGAAATTAGCGCAGTCACATACTTCGGTTTATTTCATTTTTTTTTCTTTCAATATTTTCTTTTGTTTTATTTGTCGGAGTGACAGCGCCTTACCCTCGGAGGTTTCTCGACATGATTTCCGCGAGAATCAGGATGAAGTCTATTTATAAAAAGCCAAATAATTAAATCAAAGCAATGTACATTTGGATTTAAGTACCCAGACAAAAAAAAAGAAAAGTGAATACACAGATATTTAAAGCAAAAAGACACAGATTAAAAAAAGAGAAAGAAAGAAAAACTTGGTTTACAAGACTTGAGTTGAAAAAGCCACAAAAGTTCTACAGGAAAAAAATTCAAATGAAAAAGGTAAAAAGGAGAAAATCAAGGACAACTGGAATGAAGTTCAGAAGGAATGAAGGAAAGATTTGATGAAAATAATTTATTTCTTATGTTGAAAATTATACCATAAAAAAGAAGCAAAAGAAATAATAATAATTATAATAATAATAATACGAAAAAATGATAATTTTGATCATTAGTCCGGTAAAATTTGTGCGAATTTATTTGATTTTAATTTTTTTAGAAGAAGAAATATTTCTACACTAATTTATTCGGACTATTATCCTCATCTTGATTGTTATAGTCGAGACGTTTCAGCTATTACTGAGATGATAAATTATCATTATTATACACTGGTTTA
The DNA here is from genome assembly GCA_964036315.1 of Acanthosepion esculentum. Lineage (NCBI taxonomy): Eukaryota > Metazoa > Mollusca > Cephalopoda > Sepiida > Sepiidae > Acanthosepion > Acanthosepion esculentum. The sequence continues at coordinate 93,727,908 of OZ038493.1, read as the reverse complement.
TTTGGACTAATATCCTCATCTTAGTTATTATAATCTCAACGTTTCCGCTGTGACTAAGATGAGGAATTATCATCAGTATACACTGATTTATTCGGATTAATATCCCCATCTTGGTTGTTATAGTCGAAACGTTTCGACTATTTCTGAGATGAGGAATTATCATCAGTATACACTGATTTATTCGAATTAATATCCCCATCTTGGTTGTTATAGTCGCACTGTTTCGATTATTTCTGAGATGAGGAATTATCATCAGTATACATTGATTTATTCGGATTAATATCCCCATCTTGGTTGTTATAGTCGCAACGTTTCGACTATTTCTGAGATGAGGAATTATCATCAGTATACACTGATTCGATCTGATTAATATCATTTTCTTGATCGTTATAGTCCCAATATTATGACTGTTTCTATATATAGAGCACAAAAAGAGAGTGCTAGTCTGCGTAAAACATCGTATAATCATGATAATTCCTCATCTTAGAAATACTGAAATATTGTGACTGTAACAACGAAGAATTGGAACATTTTTCTCTAAGAATTAAAAGTTTCCTTCAAGTTCAGTTTTACGTTTTAAAAATTATTTTTCTTGTCGATAAAAGTTCGCTTTTCTACTCGTGAGGAAGTACGCCAAAATAGCACCTTGCCTCTCACAAAGATATTTTGTTGCGCATTATTATTATTATTATTATTATTATTATTATTATTATTATTATTATTATTGCATGTTAATTTAATTGATTTTTTCTTCTTCAGATGCCGCAAATGTATTTTTTTCAATTTAGTTTAATTTCGTAAAGTGTTAATGCTATTGTCAGATCATCTACATTCTTCATTATTATTATTATTATTATTATTATTAACATCATCATCATCATCATTATTATTCTTATCTCTCTTCTTCCCCTGATTAATGTTGTCATTATCCCAATAACACTGCTATTGTTACTATTTTGTCATGATTACATTTATTGTCATTAATTCCACGTCTTTTGTTTTTCAAGGTGCGGCAGAAATACGTCCCACCTAATGATAAGACATGAGCGACAATCGTGTCTTCATCGAGCTAATGTCTTATCATTATGTTGCACATATTTTTGCCAGGTATATGTGGGAGGTATTTCCGCCGCAGCCTACATTTTCTCTGGCGACATTTCAAACCATCTTGGATTTTTTTTCTCTCTGTTTCCATTTTACAAACCAGGTACCTGGGAGACAGGCCGAAGAAAGATCTTCCGCACTTTTCTCAGTATCAACGGCTCTTTGGGTAATCTCGGTTCTACCTATTATTATTATTATTATTATTATTATTATTATTATTATTATTATTATTATTATTAACAAACAACATGCTGATGTAATTCTTCCAGTAATTAGAAACATTTACAGGAGAACGTGATTTAAAAAAAAAAAACGGAAAAGAAAAGGACGAGTGTTTAAAAATGTTTAACAATATTTCGACGGGGTGTCATTATCATTTTACACGTTATATAGGAGCAACAGTGGAGTAATGGATAACGGCTCGGCTTGAGGAATCGGAGAGCCGAGTTCGAATTCCAGTCACTTACATGCTAACACCCTTGGGAAAGATGTGAATCCCCTTCTTCTCCCTCCACCTATGGGTAAATAGCAAGACAGACTGGGTTCTATATCCTTGGTTGGTAACTGGTCTAAGAGAAGGACAACTCTGAATTCAAAACCTGAGGAGGCTCGTTTGGGGACCTTGTAGCACTTAGTGCACCAGATCTCTGTATTCGTCCCTACAAAAAAGTGTGCGTGGCCGTCGCGCAGCCACGACCACTTAAAACAATAGCCTCAGCGATTGGCATTCTGCCGTATAGAACTCATGACGGAACCCGATACTCGGACACGACTGGGAGCCGCCGATATGTTAAATACTGTATTTTTTCTTTTCTTAAATCGCCCTTTTCCCTAAGTGTTGAATAATAATAATAATAATTATTATTATTATTATTATTATTATTATTTTATTTGGCCATGACCATAATTCTTGATTTGATGTTAAAGCAGACCGTCTTTTCAAATAATAGGAAGTGCTGTAAACAAAATACGAAGAAAAAAATCAATTTTTAATCGTGCCTCTAATGTTAAATGCATCATGGCAGATATTACCGCAGGGGTACTAGGAAGAGTTACTTACCTGCTATGATTCTATAGCGATAGGTAGCAATGTTACCTTAAAGAAATCTGACGCTTCGATCATAAGCGATGATAGCTAATAAGAATAAAAAAAACATTATTTCTTCATTAAAAACTCTTGATAATGCCAAACAGAGACGGTGATTACAACCAATTGGGGGTATTGTGCAGTGCTTCGTCACTCTAGCTATCTTATCAACATTTGTTTATTTTTTTTGTTTTTTTCTGCCTAAATTTATATACCTTACAAATTAAACTAAGCACAACTGACTACGAAAAATAGGATGAAAATTTTCGCGGAGTTTGACGTCATTCTGGAGTCTCATTTTTTCCCTTCCAAATCCGTGAATTTTGCCCATGAAAAAACACGGCATAAAATCCTTTATTTTCCATCAATAAGGTTGAATGTGTTAAAATTATTCAACTTTTCAGCAAGAAAATCCTCAAGTCGAGTTTCAAAATTGCTGTAGGACACTGTTGATTTATTTAAGATAGAATGATCTATTATGACAAGTCTCTAATCGGTATTTCTGTATATTTATTTATTTTCAATTTTTCTAGTTGAATTGTTCACTTATATGGGATATGATCGATTATTGTACATAATTAGGTTACAATAAAATTTTTATTTTATATGAAGACTACATTATGAAAATTGAGATGCAGTAGAGTGAGGGCCCGTATCATACATTCAGAGGGTGGTGAAAAGAACCTATTACCAATCACACCATTTTTAGCAACTCACAGATTATTATTATTAGTAGTAGCAGTAGTATTAAGATTATTGCTGACGCAAAATAATGCTTCTTTTCTTATTCGTTCTTGTTAAAAATAAAATTTCCATGACAGATATTTCTTAGTTTTAAATTATAGCTACAACAATGGGGATTTGTTGAGGATCGAACTCATGATGCTAATAAATAATTTATGATGGTATCGTTATGCTTATAATTTAACACTTAAAAAATCATTGTGAGTTTTACAATTATCAACACACACACACACACACACACACACACACACTCTCTCTCTCTCTCTCTCTCTCTCTCTACATACATATATATATGTATATATATATATGTATATATATGGTAAATATGATAAGAATATAATTTTAAGCTACTATATATATATATATATATATATATATATATATATATATAGTTAAATTCCCAGATCAATTCTGTGGACAAGGCAGATTGGTATAAAATGACAATTGCAAAAATCTTAGATTTTGCCGACGCGTTTCGTCTTCCGACTTTTTCAAGGCAAAAATGAAATCGAAATATCTCTGTTGTTATAGTTACATTAAAAATACAAATTTAAAAAGATAGACGCGTCTGTCCAAGCCTTTTTTTCTGGTTAATGTAAATTACCTTTATAGTAAGAGATTTTTTTTCCATGTCGACAATACAGTTAAATTCCCAGATCAATTCTGTGGACAAGACAGATTGGTATAAAATGACAATTGCAAAAATGAAATCGAAATATCTCTGTTTCTGTCTTGCACAAATCATGCCAAAGTAATTTTCAAGTACTGGAATTTTAATATTTATTTTTCTTCTATTTAGATGTTGGGTCGACACCGTTTTTTTTTTGTTCATATATATATATATATATATATATATATATATATATATTATGATATGGACAAAGTCCGCCAATTCTTTAAATTATTTAATATATATATATTTATATATTTAAAGACATTTTTATGTTTAGCATTCTTTTTATAGATACAAATATTTAAGTAAATGCTCTGTTTTATAATAAACAGTATTAAACAACATTTACCGGCCTGAATGTCCGAGAAATTTTCATGCAAAATGGAGGACGAATATTTTCTGATATATTTCTCGGACATTCAGGCCGGTAAATGTTGTTTAATACTGTTTATTATAAAACAGAGCATTTACTTACATACTTGTATCTATAAAAAGAATGCTAAAGATAAAAATGTCTTTATATATATATATATATATATATATATATATATATATATATATATATATATATATATATATATATATATATATATATATATATATATATATATATTATATATGATTTACTGCTTAAACGATATTTTTAAAGGATACACTAATTATCTATTAAAAATTACGTTTACGCAATAAATTAAAACATGTCGGATTTTTAAATGAAAAATCAATTTCTAAAAATTACTTTTGTTTATATTAAATTGCATAACAGGGCCGAGATATGTATTTCGAGAATCGGGAAATGTTTGCGTTCAAATGCATTATTTTGGGCCTCAATTTGGCCCGTAGGTTCTTCGTGGCCGAAAGGGGTGAAAACTCGTCAGATCTAATGCACGGCTTGGCCTATGGATACGCAGGTTCGAATCCTACGCTGAAAAACTTATTTTTCTAATAAGATTTCTCCAATATTCAGGCCGCTAGAAGGAAATAAATAAATATACTATTTAATAAATAAACATTGCATCTATTCAAATATGCGTATCCATTGAATTTAACATTCAAGCAATAAATTAAAAATATTTTGGACTAATAAATGAAAAATCCATTCTCCTCGAAATACAACTTAAAAGAGGCCTTTTGACAAACACATGGACTGACCAAATTTAACGATAAAGAAACAAATAAAAATTAAAGATATATATATATATATATATATATATATATATATATATATATATATATATATATATATATATATATATATATATAGAGAGAGAGAGAGAGAGAGAGAGAGAGAGAGAGAGAGAGAGAGATTTGTGTGTGCGTGTTATAGTACAGTACTCGGCCGTTTTCCTTCTTCATAAAAATATTTATTTTTCGACATAATCACCATCCAGTTAAACCAACATTTTTCCATTAACCACATCGATCCAACATAATACAGTAGCAATATCAGTTTAATATTCAGCTGCTGTCCGTATCAGACCACGGAGTTAATGATTTAAATTCGTCTATGTATATAGGTATGTATATATTTATGACTTCAACAAGGAAATATCCATAGCAATACAATTAAGCCTGTTTAAGATGGCGTCGGGAGAGATGAAAGACATTTCCTTCCGTCTGGTTGAAAAGAAATCCCTGGACTTTCGCTATACGTTCATGAAAGGAAATTTTTGAAAACTTGCACACAGTCCTCTGGATGCGAGATCGATAGTTAGAAATATAAATTGACTTTAGACTAGAACATGATTACAAAAATGGAGAACTCAATGAGGTATGAACCTACAAACCCGATTCTGGAAGACTAACAAGCTATTATTATTCGACGCAGGTCTCAGATAGATAGATAGAAAATGAAAAGAATGAGATGGATAGATCGATAGAAAATGAACAGAATGAGATAGATAGATAGATAGATAGATGAACAGAATGTGATAGATAGATAGATAGATAGATAGATAGATAGATAGATAGAAAATGAACAAAATGAGATAGATAGATAGATAGATAGATAGATAGATAGATAGATAGATAGATAGATAGATAGAAAGAAAATGAACAAAATGAGATAGATAGATAGATAGATAGATAGATAGATAGATAGATAGATAGATAGATAGATAGAAAATGAACAGAATGAGATAGATAGATAGATAGATAGAAAGAAAGAAAATGAACAAAATGAGATAGATAGATAGATAGATAGATTTCACCGATAGTGAGAAAGAATCTAGTTTTAACTTCATTATTTAGAGACTTTTTCACTTGCTGAAATATCACCTTTACATTGTTTACTAATAATATAGAATCGTATTGCGTCATATGAAATCATTCTTCTGCGCAGGATGGTATGGAGGAAAGATGTTGCCCATGCAGCATCTCCCCCTCTCCATATTGCTGATGGCTCCAAAGGAACAGCAGGGCAATTACAGTTTGGCAGCAGCGTCGTCGCAAGAGCTGCCAGAACGCGGTTGAAATCAGCGACGAACTGCATTAGTGGCTCCAACTCCGAATATTTCGCTCTATAGTAAGTGTTACGAATTTAAGTTCAGATTTAATTTCTCCGAGATCGGTCGCCATCCAGGGCTACAGAACCCAGCCTGCCCAGATATTTACCCATAGCTGCGGAGAGAAGAAGAGACTTCATACCATTCCCAAGAGTATTAGCACGTTAGTGTATGTAATGGTACTGGTATTCGAACTCCGCTCTCAGATTCCTCAATCTGAGCCATCATTCAATATTCTATAAATTAGCAATAGCCGTTCTTTTTAATTAGATATACCGTTTAACTTATGTAAAATGGAATACGTGCATATATGGATTTTGTTATTGATGCTTCGCTTTCAACAATCATTCTCAAATCATTTGTAAAAAAAATCTAAGAAAAAATGACGCTGTTATGGCAACTCTACATCTTAAAAACAATGTGGTTAATTTGAAAACATTTAACGGCTGATGAAATTTGAAAGTCAATATCCTTCAAACAAATCAACAAATTTATTCCATGTCATCTTTCCTAGCGAAGATAATCTTTAAAGAAAATAATATTAAAATCGACTCTGGTTAAATATTGTAACAAAAGTTTACATTAAAACCTTTAATTACATTCTGTATTTAACTTACCCACTCTCCCCCTTATATTCTCTGTCCATCTGTTTTTCTTTCTTTCTCTTTCTCTCTCTCTCTATCTCTCACTGTCCGTCTGTACTTATATCTGCCTATATACACACACACACACACATATATATATATATATATATATATATATATATATATATATATATATATATATAATTTTTATTCGAAAATTATAACATAAATATGTTATAAAATCACTACAAAAATAGCCATTTTGTTTCAACACTTCTGGTGTCTTATCAAGTGAAGGTGTTAAATATAGAATAAAGGGTATATATATATATATATATATATATATATATATATATATATATATATATATATATATATATATAAAGAATGACAAAAGCGAAGAAAGAAAACAATCATCAAACATGGATCTACAAATTAAACACACGTTAAAATATATGAATGAAGTTATTTTAACAAACATATTAGTAGTTATAACACAGTTGTTGTTTGCTGATTGTTGGGAAATTACACGTATTCTTAAAATAACGAAAATACGTGACTCTTTCGCTAAGTATGCACTTTCTGCCTTTCTATTATACGAACGCAATTTTTCTCTTGTGCTGTAAAAAAAAAAAAACATTTTTGTGGTATTGTGTTTTGCAAGGATCATTGTAATTTGCTTCTTTCAACCTGAAGACATATTTTTGACATAACTGCTTCCGTATGTTTTAACATGTGGTTAATTTACTTTAAAATCCCGAGGCTATTCCACGAAATTTCTTGTTAAACTGTGTACAAGGTTGAGTAATTAATTCCAAGAAATGTGTGAGTAAAATCGTTGCGCACAAAATAACCCCGGGTCAAACTTTTACCAAAAGACTTAAAACTAACTTAACGCGACGAATGCTTATAGAAAAAAAAATGGATCAAGGAATCTAAATATTAGATTTACTAAACTCAGAAGAATATTGATTAATAAATATTTTTCCCAATTTTTAAATATCTATTTTTAGGAGGGAAAATATTGTTGATCATTTTTTGGTGTGATCTCTCAAATTTCTAAGAATTACAACACAGAAACATTATTAAGGGTGGGAACAATAAAAGAATATTCAGGAAGACTGTAAATAACGATTGGCATTGCATGTACATTTTTGAAGATCAAAATTGACAGGAAAGCATGCAGCCGGAAGAGAGTTCCACACACGAGCAGTAAGAGTGAAGACACTGTTAGTGTAGAAATTACGGTAGATCTGTGAATTGATGAGACCTTGCCGCCAATCTAGTACTGCACTTAAATTCATAAAGTCTATGTACCATAGTGAAAAGAAGAATTAGCATGAAATTTTTTAAAGGAAAGGCACAGGAAAGCTACATTATGGTGGTAGGAAAGTGACTGAAGCCGAGACGCCAATAAGTGAATCTTATGCGAGAGAAGAAACTGTTAGCATAGAACTTACGGTTACATCTAGCCATTTCAACTGTAAAATGATGATACTTTGCCGCCAATCTAGTACTGCACTTAAATTCATAAAGTCTATGTACCATAGTGAAAAGAAGAATTAGCATGAAATTATTTAAAGGAAAGGCACAGGAAAGCTACATTATGGTGGTAGGAAAGTGACTGAAGCCGAGACGCCAATAAGTGAATCTTATGCGAGAGAAGAAACTGTTAGCATAGAACTTACGGTTACATCTAGCCATTTCAACTGGAAAATGATGATACTTTGCCGCCAATCTAGTACTGCACTTAAATTCATAAAGTCTATGTACCATAGTGAAAAGAAGAATTAGCATGAAATTATTTAAAGGAAAGGCACAGGAAAGCTACATTATGGTGGTAGGAAAGTGACTGAAGCCGAGACGCCAATAAGTGAATCTTATGCGAGAGAAGAAACTGTTAGCATAGAACTTACGGTTACATCTAGCCATTTCAACTGTAAAATGATGAGACCTTGCCGCCAATCTAGTACTGACTTAAATTCATAAAGTCTATGTACCATAGTGAAAAGAAGAATTAGCATGAAATTATTTAAAGGAAAGGCACAGGAAAGCTACATTATGGTGGTAGGAAAGTGACTGAAGCCGAGACGCCAATAAGTGAATCTTATGCGAGAGAAGAAACTGTTAGCATAGAACTTACGGTTACATCTAGCCATTTCAACTGTAAAATGATGAGACCTTGCCGCCAATCTAGTACTGACTTAAATTCATAAAGTCTATGTACCATAGTGAAAAGAAGAATTAGCATGAAATTATTTAAAGGAAAGGCACAGGAAAGCTACATTATGGTGGTAGGAAAGTGACTGAAGCCGAGACGCCAATAAGTTAATCTTATGCGAGAGAAGAAACTGTTAGCATAGAACTTACGGTTACATCTAGCCATTTCAACTGTAAAATGATGAGACCTTGCCACCAATCTAGTACTGCACTTAAATTCATAAAGTCTATGTACCATAGTGAAAAGAAGAATTAGCATGAAATTATTTAAAGGAAAGGCACAGGAAAGCTACATTATGGTGGTAGGAAAGTGACTGAAGCCGAGACGCCAATAAGTGAATCTTATGCGAGAGAAGAAACTGTTAGCATAGAACTTACGGTTACATCTAGCCATTTCAACTGGAAAATGATGAAACCTTGCCACAAATCTAGTACAGTGCTGAAATTCATAATGTCTATGTGTCATAGCCAAGAGCTCGTCCAAAAAATTACCTTGAAAGTATTTATTGTAAAAGGCACAGGGAAGCTACATTATGATGGTAGGAAATGTGACGGAAGTCGAAATGCCAGGTTAGGACCAATAATATTGCATCTTTGGCTTTTATCAAGAATCTCTAGATATACAGCAGCAACGCGGGACCATATGTTGCAGCAATATCCAAAGCATAGATGAATAGTAGACATATAAATATGTAAGAAAAATTCTGGAGAGAATTGTTTAGCACGACATGGGGAACTGAATTTCTTAGAAGCAGACCGAGTAATGTATTCATTATAATATTTCTACTTTATGTCAGCCGAGAATATTATCCTGAGAAGGCGCAACGAGTCACTCACATAGAGGTTATTATCAGCTATGCTGATGGCAGGCTGGAACGGCTCTTTCAGTTGATTAATAGAGAGAAGTTTCGTTTTGAAGGCGTTAAAATTAATAGGCCATTACTTGCCCCAGTTAACAACAAACGGTAGATCATTTTTAAGTCAGCTGCCAATTTGATCTTATCGAATCGATCAGGTCAACAGATATCGATTTGAGACGTGATATGATCAGGAAGGTCATGGATGAAAATAAAATTGGGTCCAAAAATAGAGCCCTGTAGACTCCTGCATTTGTACACATCTTTTTTAAGTATCAGTGTTGCCATGGTAACAACAGTTTCTTTAGAGTTTTCAGTCGTTTTGAGAATGTTCTTTGAGAACGAAACGTCAACAAGATAAAAGAATGTCTGTCTATATCTCTGAGGTGAGGTATTATGATTACTTACATTATTTACATTATTCGGACTGTTGTTCTCATCTTCTATATTCACAACGTTTGCTATATTCACAACGTTTCGGCGGTTGTACACTCCAGCCTTCTTCAGGTGATCGGAATTTCGAACCGAACCTTTTAGTTCGTCCGCTGGATAAAGTGGATAAAGACGTTGTTTAGATCCAGTAACTAGACCCAAAGAGTTGTGAGTTCAATACGAGGACACAGCAGTGGTGAACCAAAACTTGGAGAGTTGAGTTAAAGTGAAATAACAGACATCCGGAAGAGGCGTGGCACGTGGAACTAGAAGAATCTCCCCCCCCCCCGCAAGTGAATGAAATAAAGGGTTCGAGTCGAGATTTCAATCACCTGAAGAAGACCGGAGCGTACAACGACGGAAACGTTGTGAATATGGCAATGAAGATGACGATAACATGCCAAATAATGTAAATAATGTAAGCTAAAATAAAAATTAAGTAATTTCTAAGTATTTTGCCTTACATTCTTTGTTCGGATATTCTTCTGGGGCCTTAATATTACTTATATACGGATTGCAAAATCTTATTAATTTCTTGTGGACAGTTTTTTTTTTTCTTTTTCTTTTTTTTGGGGTTTTGGTTTTGGGCTCTTTTATCTTGCCGATAAAATCACGTCTATTCACGTTTATTCTCGTCTAATCTCGTTTCCAGTATATACTTTCAACCGCCTCTTCAGTATGTCAGAAAACTAGGTTTTCCTGTGGTGTTTATCTCTTCGGACTAATTATGTTCATTTTTAGTTTTTTGATTTTGTTTCTTTTTTTTTATCACGTTCCTATTCGTCAGTGCTCCAGAAATTGTTCAGTAGAATGTCGTATCCAAGCAAGTGTCATCAGTTTGCACTAACACCTCCTTTTTTCCATATACTATGATAATTTTGCTGAAAGTTCTATTTCAGAAGATATATACACTTTGAGACTTATTTCAGTGAAATTATCATTTTCCAAATTATAATTTATAGATAAAAGAGAAGAAATGGGATGAGAATGCTTTACAAATGATTTTATTATTAAACACATATCCTTCTGACATCAGGTTAAACTGACACTAATATTTTCTTGTCTTTTGTAAGCATTTTGCATAATTTTTTTTTTCTATTTCTGTTGAAAGATTTAATATTTTCCAACATACAGGGTGTCCATAAAGTTCGTGTGCACTTTAAAAAATTTATAACTTTATTTGTATTTGCGATAGAAATAATCTGTAAAAAAATGTTATAAAGTTTAATGTACCTAGTTTTAAGTATAGCTAAAATAACTAATGTGATTTCAGGCATTACTGTAAATCAGTTGGCAAATGTTTTCTGTGAACTGCAAAATCGTATTACCCTTTGTATTGCTAATGATGGAGGACATGTGGAAACTTAAATAAAATTTCAATAAAACCTTAAAAAACGGTGAATTACTTCTTTCTAATCCTTTTTACAAATTATTTCTATCGCAAATACAAATAAAGTTATAAATTTTTTAAAGTTCACACGGAATTTATGGACACCCTGTATTTCAATGAGTTTTTCATTTTCAAAAATTATAGTTTCTTATTATACTTTAGATATATGGAAAAAGGGAGTGTCACTTCAAACTGACCCAAGAGAATATGGCTTGAAATGACGTTTGTTTTTACCCATATATTTTACACAATGTTGCTAGTGGCGGATGGCACATAAGTCGATACACGATCAATGTCGACCGGGTGGCCGTGGAGAAGAGGTATAATTTTGTACGACCAGAAATCCATAGTGATCCGTGGCTTAAAACATTAATGATGATATGTGTCGAAAGATCAAACCGATGCATTTTTCGAAATGACCATGTTGATTAAAGATAGTATTGTATTGAATATCAAGAATGTCTTGTACATCTTGCAACATATTTCAGTTTCATTTTTGACTTACTAGAATTATAGTTTAGGCATATGGCAATAAAGGCATCTGTCACTTTCATCTGACGCCAAGATGATAGGGGTTTAAGACTTATATTTTCATATATACATTATATCTGGATTTGAAAGATTTGAACATGAGCTGTGCAATTCCAAAGGAAGGGAATTGAACTTTGCCGGATTGTGAAAGTCATCCGTGGCTAAAGATGCGCGGAAATACAAATATTCTATTAAGACTCTCAAATGCACAAGCCGGTTGACACACACAGACACACACACACACATAAACACATAGATAGATAGATAGATAGATAGATAGATAGATAGATAGATAGATAGATAGATAGATAGATAGATAGATAACGTTAATTCCTAAGAAAGCATAGCCTACGTTTCACGTCCAGGCGATCTTCATTAAATTATCTGAAGATTGGGTGAAATCGGGTTACGACAGATTTGCTCTGTTTAGGTAATTTAGTTTTCAGCCATTTTACTTAGTAGGTAGATTTGCCTTTAGGACATTTTTCTTTTTCTTTTTCTTTTTCTTTTTTCGATATTGTCGTTTTGGTTCGAGACTTTATCTGGATAAATGTTTTAGGTTTTTGTAAGTTGTCCATTGGTTCCATCAATGATTTTCTTTATTTTTTTCTTTCAAATATATATATATATATGTATGTGTGTGTGTGTGTGTGTGTGTGTGTGTGTGTGTGTGTGTGTGTGTGTGTGTGTTGAATAAAATAAACAATCAGAAAATACTCATAGTTCTTGCTGACGCGTTTCGTCATTTCACATCATCAAGGAAACTGATGATAAAAGCAAAATGCTGTGTAGTTACATGAAATTCCAGAAACTTGGCACGCGTGCCGGCTACTCACATTAAACTGGCCTTGTGTCACATTCTGCTAGCGTCGGGCAGCAAGGATACTTTAAGTGTAGTATCTGCCATTCAAGGAGACAAGCTACATTTTATCTCACAATTGTGTCTCTGTCTTCGGACGGAGCCCAACAAATAAATGAGGGATGTCTGGACCCGGAGATTCCAACTCTGAGGCAACACCTCCCTCATTGCACCAAAAAGGGAGGGTCAGTGGAATCTCGACGCCAGCTCGACGTTGATTTCGGTGACTGAGAAATTTTGGGATGTGGACCATGTGAACGTGGATGACCTCCCCACTTTAAATTGGCCTTGAGCCATATCTCGTCACCGTGAGATGAAGGACAAATAAATAAGTGTAGTATCTTATCTCCTCATCTCTAATGGTCATGGTAATATTAGCCGTTTCCTTATAAGGAAACATTCGAAATTCATTGACCTAGCAGCCCGTGCTATTCGAGTTACGCTTTTCTACACTCTTTGGTCATCTGGCTAGGATCAAAGTGTTGTAGCTGTTCTCTTCATCTTTAATAGTAATGGTAATATTAGCCGTTTCCTTATAAGGAAATATTCAACATTCATTGACCGAGCAGCCAATACTACTTGATTTACGCTCTTTTTCACTTCATGGTCATCAGGCAGGAATCAAAGTGTTGTAGCTGTTCTCCTCATCTCTAATGGTAATATTAGCTGTTTCCTTATTAGGAAACATTCGGCATTATTTTAAGCAGCCATTCCAGTTTTCGGTTAAAATTTATAATTTTTTTTTCTTTTAAAACATTTTTTCCGGAAAATAGGTTTCTCGAGTTTTAGTCATTACTATAGTTCTTTGATGAAAGCGCTTTCCTTCCTAACCTTTTGCTGGAAGTGGTTTTGAATGTCAGAATGTTGATTATGGCATTATTTCCAATTACATTTTAGTTGTTGGTAAAAGTCATAAAGTGATGTTGTTTCTGTTATTTGATACAGTTCTTTGTTTGCGATTCTGTAGCGCCAGTGCACAATATTCAAAGCCGGGTGGTCCTCGCTAAATAACTCTTATAAATAAGATCAACAATAATTAAAGTAAAACCTTCTTCGCAAAGATTATTTTGCAACGAATCGAGCAACCCGAAATATTTCTTAAGAGTAGTTTCCCAAAGTACGAACGCTAGATAGATAAAATTAACTTTCAAGCCTTGTAGAAAAAGATAACTAAAGCAACCCTCATTATAAAACAACAATATAAACATTATTAATGTATTTTATTTTAAACAGATTCGTTTTGTTTTTTACAGCCTATCAATCTTTTGCAGGTGATTTAAAGCCAGAAAATAAATTTAGCGTGTTAGAGATTTGGGGAGATAATAATGACTTACAGATAAAAATTCTTACTAATTAACCCATAGCTAGGGGAAATATGTATATTCATACATTTTCTAAGGGTATTTGCGTGTAAGCGATCATAACGAACCCGACTGGAACTGGAACTCGGCTTTCCATTTCAGTACTACTATTAATAAACATTTGCTCACAGCATCTGGTATTCCAAAACGGTCACTCATGGTGATCGTACGAGAACCGATGTTTCAACCTGATATAGCCGTAAGCCACTTCAGACACTAACTTAGCTTCAAAGATGAAATAAAATCATTAAAAAACAATTCCGTTTCATATCGTTTAATCATTGGAATACAAAACCAATATTCATCATCTATTTCAGAAAAGCTATTTTTTCTTATCTCAACTTTACCAATAACATAGGACCTCTAAAATTACTCTTATAAAAAAAGAATTAAAGTTGTTCATGATTTATAGTGATCTTTTGAAGATTGTACCCCGGCATATATAACCAAAGCGAGAGAAGAAACTGTTAGCATAGAACTTACGGTTATATCTAGCCATTTCAACTTTCAAATGATGAGACCTTGCCACCAATCTAGTACTGCACTTAAATTCATAAAGTCTATGTACAATAGTGAAAATAAGAATTAGCATGAAATTATTTAAAGGGAAGGCACAGGAAAGCTTCATTATGGTGGTAGGAAAGTGACTGAAGCCGAGACGCCAATAAGTGAATCTTATGCGAGAGAAGAAACTGTTAGCATAGAACTTACGGTTACATCTAGCCATTTCAACTGGAAAATGATGAGACCTTGCCACCAATCTAGTACTGAACTTAAATTCATAAAGTCTATGTACCATAGTGAAAAGAAGAATTAGCATGAAATTATTTAAAGGAAAGGCACAGGAAAGCTACATTATGGTGGTAGGAAAGTGACTGAAGCCGAGATGCCAATAAGTGAATCTTATGCGAGAGAAGAAACTGTTAGCATAGAACTTACGGTTACATCTAGCCATTTCAACTATAAAATGATGAGACCTTGCCACCAATCTAGTACTGAACTTAAATTCATAAAGTCTATGTACCATAGTGAAAAGAAGAATTAACATGAAATTATTTAAAGGAAAGGCACAGGAAAGCTTCATTATGGTGGTAGGAAAGTGACTGAAGCCGAGACGCCAATAAGTGAATCTTATGCGAGAGAAGAAACTGTTAGCATAGAACTTACGGTTACATCTAGCCATTTCAACTGGAAAATGATGAGACCTTGCCACCAATCTAGTACTGAACTTAAATTCATAAAGTCTATGTACCATAGTGAAAAGAAGAATTAGCATGAAATTATTTAAAGGAAAGGCACAGGAAAGCTACATTATGGTGGTAGGAAAGTGACTGAAGCCGAGACGCCAATAAGTGAATCTTATGCGAGAGAAGAAACTGTTAGCATAGAACTTACGGTTACATCTAGCCATTTCAACTGTAAAGTGATGAGAACTTGCCACCAATCTAGTACTGCACTTAAATTTATAAAGTATATGTACCATAGTGAAAAGAAGAATTAGCATGAAATTATTTAAAGGAAAGGCACAGGAAAGCTACATTATGGTGGTAGGAAAGTGACTGAAGCCGAGACGCCAATAAGTGAATCTTATGCGAGAGAAGAAACTGTTAGCATAGAACTTACGGTTACATCTAGCCATTTCAACTGGAAAATGATGAAACCTTGCCACCAATCTAGTACTGCGCTTAAATTCATAAACTCTATGTACCATAGTGAAAAGAAGAATTAGCATGAAATTATTTAAAGGAAAGGCACAGGAAAGCTACATTATGGTGGTAGGAAAGTGACTGAAGCCGAGACGCCAATAAGTGAATCTTATGCGAGAGAAGAAACTGTTAGCATAGAACTTACGGTTACATCTAGCCATTTCAACTGGAAAATGATGAGACCTTGCCACCAATCTAGTACTGCACTTAAATTCATAAAGTCTATGTACCATAGTGAAAAGAAGAATTAGCATGAAATTATTTAAAGGAAAGGCACAGGAAAGCTACATTATGGTGGTAGGAAAGTGACTGAAGCCGAGACGCCAATAAGTGAATCTTATGCAAGAGAAGAAACTGTTAGCATATAACTTACGGTTACATCTATCCATTTCCACTGTAAAATGATGAGACCTTGCCGCCAGTCTAGTACTGCGCTTAAATTCCCAAAGTCTTGGTACCATAGAGGAAGCTTCATTAAAGCAATTATCTTAAGAATATTTATAAGAATGACCCAGGGAACCTACATTACGGTGGTGGGAATGTGACTGAAACCAAGTTGCCAGGTCAGCACAAATAACATTGCAGATTCTTTGGATTTTATCAACAATCCCGAAATTCAAAGAAGGAGCGCCAACCTTCCAAGCAGGACTGTTGCTAGATTTTGGCATAGTAGAAAGTGAAGACTGTCAACAAAACCCCTTGAACCATTCAACGGAGTAGAATGACTTGCAGGCTAAACGGTTCCTCTTTATGGACTTTGAATTCTTTTTTTCTTGGTAGCTTCATTGTGAAACGTCATTATTTCCTGATCTCAGCACACACTCGTCTTAGAGAAACATATTTTGGTCGATTCTGATCAGTGATAGGATATACAGCCCTGTGCAAATTAATTGAAACAACTGCTTTAGTTTCCTTTCTTTCACTATACACTCACTTTTAGACCCACTGGAGAGACAGGGTGTAATCGATTTCCACAGATTATCTCATTTCCAGTGGTGTGCAGTAATATGAATCTGGTTTCGGGATGTATAATGAAATTTGTTTGGCCATGAAAAATATTGCGTCATCCATGATTGCACCAGCTTTTAATCACGCCCAGACACTATTGTCTCGATTGACGATTAGTTGTCCTAAGACCATTGTCTGCGACGGACGTTACCCCAAGTAAGCGTACGGAAATTGTAACGCTCAACCCATACACTGGCAAGGTTTAACAGTAAGCAAATCAAAGTACTATAAACTGGCCTGGAAACTCTCCTGATTTAAATCCAATTGAGATTCTGGTCAATCTGTAAGGAACGATGTTGTGTAATGGACATACGAAGTACTAATATTTGCACTGGGTCATGTTTCATTGGAAAAATACGAAAAAATTAATAATAACGGAATTATTCCTTTTGTTACTGTTAATTTGCATAAGGATGTATACTTCATGTAAAATCATTCTATTTAAATACATATTGGAGTTCAAATATCTCGGTAGCAGTGATCTAATGATGGAGTAGAATATATTGAAAAGAGCGAATGCTTGAGGTGTAGCGTCGAGCAAATGCATGCTGTGCATGTGAGAGAAATTATGCATCTTGAGGTTTGGTCAAGAAAGCAGACTGCTTAATAAAATAAAGGCTCAAGTATGATCGAAATGTCGACATATTCAAAAGAGCATTTGCATAATGGTTACATTTTTATTTGATGGAGCCTAGGATTTTAAAATTCGTTGTAAAATAATAAACGTAGCTAAATTTACTAGTGTTAAAAAATAGCAACGATCTTATGACATTTGTGTTTATTGTAGTTTACTCATCTTATATATATATATATATATATATATATATATATATATATATGTGCGTGTGTGTGTGTATAATTAAGTAATTCATTGAGTCTGACAGAAACCTCAACAGAATATATATATATATATATATATATATATATATATATATATATATATGCTCCTGAAAAAATTATTTCGGTTGAGCTCTCTGGGGAAGGAAATGTGAGTTTGTAAACAGTGACTATTACGGCTGATAATGCAAGACTCTTCGGTAAAGCGAATCGAGTCCTCTCAGTCAGTGTGTGTTTATCTAAAAAATAAATACGCTTAAAATTCACGTTCTTCCCTGCCGTGCGCCAACGGCTTAGTGGTAGAATCTCCATCTGACGCCAATTCAGCCGGGTTTCGATCTTAGCTAGCAACCGGACACTGATGAGCCGCAATACAATTTAATCTACTATTTAAA